>CAUDMG010001867.1:12500-55000 GCA_958450375.1 Homarus gammarus
TCTTTTTCCTACTCCCCCTACTCTTCCTCTTTCTCCTACTCCCCCTACTCTTCCTCTTTCTCCTACTCCCCCTACTCTTCCTCTTCCTCTCCACCTCCCCTTCCTCCTACTTCACCTATTCTTCCTCTTCCTCCCCATCCTCCTCTTTCTCCTACTCCCCCTACTCTTCCTCATCGTAAGTAATTCCTCTGTCTAATAATGGTGCTGCAATAGGTGACGTAATTACCCAAGGAGAAGTTAAAGCGTCCCTCAGGTCGTCATGGTAACCTCCCTGTGACAAGCCAACCAACTGACACCACCACAACAGTCTACCACCGTCACTATAAACTCACCTGACACCACCACAACAGTCTACCACCGTCACTATATACTCACCTGACACCACCACAACAGTCTACCACCGTCACTATATACTCACCTGACACCACCACAACAGTCTACCACCGTCACTATATACTCACCTGACACCACCACAACAGTCTACCACCGTCACTATATACTCACCTGACACCACCACAACAGTCTACCACCGTCACTATAAACTCACCTGACACCACCACAACAGTCTACCACCGTCACTATAAACTCACCTGACACCACCACAACAGTCTGCCACCGTCACTATAAACTCAACTGACACCACCAAAACAGTCTACCACCGTCACTATATACTCACCTGACACCACCACAACAGTCTACCACCGTCACTATAAACTCACCTGACACCACCACAAAAGTCTACCACCGTCACTATAGACTCACCTGACACCACCACAGCAGTCTACCACCGTCACTATATACTCACCTGACACCACCACAAACAGTCTACCACCGTCACTATATACTCACCTGACACCACCACAAACAGTCTACCACCGTCACTATAAACTCATCTGACACCACCACAACAGTCTACCACCGTCACTATATACTCACCTGACACCACCACAACAGTCTACCACCGTCACTATATACTCACTTGACACCACCACAAACAGTCTACCACCGTCACTATAAACTCAACTGACACCACCACAACAGTCTACCACCGTCACTATAAACTCACCTGACACCACCACAACAGTCTACCACCGTCATTATATACTCACCTGACACCACCACAACAGTCTACCACCGTCACTATAAACTCACCTGACACCACGACAACAGTCTACCACCGTCACTATAAACTCAACTGACACCACCACAACAGTCTACCACCGTCACTATATACTCACCTGACACCACCACAACAGTCTACCACCGTCACTATAAACTCACCTGACACCACCACAACAGTCTACCACCGTCACTATATACTCACCTGACACCACCACAACAGTCTGCCACCGTCATTATAAACTCACCTGACACCACCACAACAGTCTACCACCGTCACTATATACTCACCTGACACCACCACAACAGTCTACCACCGTCACTATAAACTCACCTGACACCACCACAACAGTCTACCACCGTCACTATATACTCACCTGACACCACCACAACAGTCTACCACCGTCACTATATACTCACCTGACACCACCACAACAGTCTACCACCGTCACTATATACTCACCTGACACCACCACAACAGTCTACCACCGTCACTATAAACTCACCTGACACCACCACAACAGTCTACCACCGTCATTATATACTCACCTGACACCACCACAACAGTCTACCACCGTCACTATAAACTCACCTGACACCACGACAACAGTCTACCACCGTCACTATAAACTCACCTGACACCACCACAACAGTCTACCACCGTCACTATATACTCACCTGACACCACCACAACAGTCTACCACCGTCACTATATACTCACCCGACACCACCACAACAGTCTACCACCGTCACTATATACTCACCCGACACCACCACAACAGTCTACCACCGTCACTATATACTCACCTGACACCACCACAACAGTCTACCACCGTCACTATATACTCACCTGACACCACCACAACAGTCTACCACCGTCACTATATACTAACCTGACACCACCACAACAGTCTACCACCGTCACTATATACTCACCTGACACCACCACAACAGTCTACCACCGTCACTATATACTCACCTGACACCACCACAACAGTCTACCACCGTCACTATAAACTCACCTGACACCACCACAACAGTCTACCACCGTCACTATATACTCACCTGACACCACCACAACAGTCTACCACCGTCACTATATACTCACCTGACACCACCACAACAGTCTACCACCGTCACTATATACTCACCCGACACCACCACAAACTCCGCTACTCCTCCAACACACACACACACACTCACTCCAGTATACAACCATTATACTCCACAGAGGTAGGTACGTAGGGCGGGAAGGAGGGAGGGAGCTATGCGGGAAAGGCTGTAAATATACTGTATAACTGTATACATACTTTACCATACATCAATATACATACACCCATACATAACAAATATCTATATATACACATCATACATTTATATACGTGAATCCATTTGTATAGTCATGTTACATTATAAATACTGGTGATATACAAAATAGTTATAGTATTACAGAGATATACTTCACCTTCTTAGTTATTACTTATTTATACTTTGTCGCTTCTTCCTCCTCCTTCGCCTAGTTCTCATCTTCCTCATCTTCTTCCTCCTCCTCCTCTTCCTCATCTTCTTCCTCCTCCTCCTCATCATCATCTTCTTCCTCCTCCTCTTCCTCATCATCTTCTTCCTCCTCCTCCTCATCTTCTTCCTCCTCCTCTTCCTCATCATCTTCTTCCTCCTCCTCCTCATCTTCTTCCTCCTCCTCATCATCATCATCTTCTTCCTCCTCCTCTTCCTCATCATCTTCTTCCTCCTCCTCCTCTTCCTCATCTTCTTCCTCCTCCTCCTCATCATCATCTTCTTCCTCCTCCTCTTCCTCATCATCTTCTTCCTCCTCCTCCTCATCATCATCTTCTTCCTCCTCCTCTTCCTCATCATCTTCTTCCTCCTCCTCCTCTTCTTTCTCCTCCTCCTCTTCCTCATCATCATCTTCTTCCTCCTCCTCTTCCTCATCATCATCTTCTTCCTCCTCCTCCTCATCTTCTTCCTCCTCCTCCTCCTCCTCATCTTCTTCCTCCTCCTCTTCCTCATCATCTTCTTCCTCCTCCTCCTCATCTTCTTCCTCTTCTTCCTCCTCATCATCTTCTTCCTCCTCCTCTTCCTCATCATCTTCTTCCTCCTCCTCATCATCATCATCTTCTTCCTCCTCCTCTTCTTTCTCCTCCTCCCTCTTCCTCATCATCTTCTTCCTCCTCCTCTTCCTCATCATCTTCTTCCTCCTCCTCTTCTTTCTCCTCCTCCTCTTCCTCATCATCATCTTCTTCCTCCTCCTCTTCCTCATCATCATCTTCTTCCTCCTCCTCCTCCTCCTCATCTTCTTCCTCCTCCTCCTTTTCCTCATCTTCTTCCTCCTCCTCCTCTTCCTCATCTTCTTCCTCCTCCTCTTCCTCATCATCTTCTTCTTCCTCCTCATCATCATCATCTTCTCTCACTATGTTTTCTCCTGTATTTATTTATTTGTCCTTTCTTAGTATCATCTTTATTATCCCCATTTATCTCATTCAACTATCTTTATCACTGGTCTTCCTTCTACTGTTCATTATCTTCTCTTCTTCCTTCCTTCCTTCCTTCCTTCCTTCACGAAAACGATCCTGCATGGTTTTATATTACGCTATGTTACAATTTATGTATGTATGTATGTATGTATGTATGTATGTTTGTATGTATGCTGTATGTATGTATGTATGTTTGTTTGTATGTATGTATGCATGTATGTTAAACCGAACCAGGATAATTGCCTAATAATAGTATCTTATTATTATTATTATTATTATTATTATTATTATTTAAAATAATAATTATTATTACCATTCTTATTATTATTATTATTATTATTATTATTATTATTATTATTATTATTGTTATTATCATTATTATTATTAACAAGTTTTCTCTTAGGAAAGAAAAGTAATGTTTGTGTATCTAGTCGGTAGAAAGATTTTCCTTTGTAATTTAATTATAATGAAGTCAATGATGAATTTTAATGGGAAGAGAAAGATGGAAGGAGCGAGAGAAGGATGGGGAAGGAAGGAGGGAGAGAAGGGTGGAGGAAAGAGGGAAGGTAGCTGAAGAATCAAAGGGGGAGAGAGAGAGAGAGAGAGAGAGAGAGAGAGAGAGAGAGAGAGAGAGAGAGAGAGAGAGAGAGAGAGAGGGAAGGAAATTTTACTCACACGATGGCACAACCGCGGATGTTCAGAGGGTAAAGGAGGTAAACACGGTGACTGGGAGTGATGATGAGATTGCTGCCTGGCCTCACCTGCCGCGCACACCTGGTTGTCATGGTGATATCTTACTGCTCTGGTCGTGCCTTTATTATTATTATTATTATTATTATTATTATTATATTATTATTTATTATTATGGGGTGGGGTTGGGGTGTGTAACGGAGTGGGGTGGAGAATGCGGGGAATGAGGAATGATTGATAGAGGAGTGGGGAAGATGGAGGGTAGGAGGGGGGGGAAGAAAAGAGAGGGCTTGTGGTAGGAGGGCAGGGGGAGGAGAAATAGGAGAGGGAAGGAGAGGGGAGAAGGAATAGGGGTGGGGTGTGAGAGGAGAGAAGGAAGAGGAGAGGGGAGAAGGAACAGGGGTGGGGTGAGAGAGGAGAGAAGGAAGAGGAGAGGGGAGAAGGAACAGGGGTGGGGTGAGAGAGGAGAGAAGGAAGAGGAGAGGGGAGAAGGAACAGGGGTGGGGTGAAAGAGGAGAGAAGGAAGAGGAGAGGGGAGAAGGAAAAGGAGAAGGGAGAAGGAACAGGGGTGGGGTGAGAGAGGAGAGAAGGAAGAGGAGAGGGGAGAAGGAACAGGGGTGGGGTGAAAGAGGAGAGAGGACAGGATAGGAGGCTCAGTCATTTGTCAGGATTGGGTTGGACAGTGAATAAGGATTTGTCTTAGTTTAGGTCCTTAAGGGATTGTCTGGTGGTTATGTAGGGTGGAGGTGTGTGTGTGTGTGTGTGTGTGTGTCCCCGTTAAGTGCTGTGGTCACGCCAGCGACTAACTCACCAAAGAATCATCCCGGTCAGTGAGGATCAATAAACTCACCATAAATTCCAACTTTTTTCCAATAACTTTCCATCGTCTCTGAACACTTAGATGCAGCACTACAGTAAATAGCATGGACAACCAGGGAAACTGTACACTACAGCACTTAACCTGACCTGACCTAACCTAACCTAACCAAACCTAACCTATACACTACTGCACTTAACCTAACCAATCCTAAAGTAATCTAGTCTAAAGTTTTATGTGATATTAAAAGAAATGTGATAACTGCCAATGAGAACAAATTTCGTATTGAATTTGTGTAGATTCCGTCCCATGTTGGAATTAGGTATCGTGACTGTGCTGATAGACTCGCCAATGAGGCATGTAAGAAAGAAAATGTTGACCGTGACCTTGGCCTGTCCAATGCTGTACTTAAAAACATTCAAGTCAGAATTATGAATTCTGATCGAGAAGAACTGAGAAATGCAGAGACCTGGTAGTTGTAGCATTAGTAAATGTGAAAAATTTTGTGACAAGAGGTACCGGTATGGCCAGCATAAGGGCAGAACTAGACAATGTGATGTAGTGGCCAGAATTAAGCTAGGATACAGACACATCTGGCAAGTTAGTAACGCTGTACCCATACCGGAACACTCAGCATGTAAACTTTGTGATAAACCTTTAAAGCATACACTTGAACACTATATTATTGAATGTGACACTGTCAAAGACTTCAGGCCACCTGGCTTACTGTATCATGAACTTTGTAATTACTACATTGAATCGGGGGTGCTTGAGGACATTCTTGCTGTTTATCCAAAATTTACTAGCCCTCACTGATTAGTCCTCAATTAGAATATGACCCCTAATGTATATGAACCACTGTCCTGTGTGGCAGTGAACAGTGACATCACCCACATAACTCTGACCTATATATACTGCTAATGAATATGATGCATTTCTTTGTGTATGAACCTCTGTCCTGCGTGGCAGTGAACAGTGACATCACCCACAGTGTGAAGACCTGACTGAATTACTCAGAATAGGCAAACTGTACTCCAAGCTTTGTCAATAAATTTGTTAACAAAATAAAGTCTCTCTCACGGTGTCTTTTACCATCATATACAGGGTATGTGAATATTTGTTTTGGACTCTTCATACAACTTCATACAAACTCATTCCCTTCACCTCCGTCCATGACATCATCATCTTGGTATCGACTGCACAACACTACACGAGCAGTTGTAGAGGAAAAGAGTATGTGTCGCAGTTCTCTCCATTTCTTTCGTCTTCGTTTAGCTTAATTATACAACACTTGAGCCAGCCAGAACTCTCCCTTGTGAATTATCTCCCATCAGTAACTCTTCAGCTCACAAATATTGCACACTGGGACCCCGGCACCAGATGTTTTTATTTATCACAATTACGTTGCTTATTCTCGCTTCATTTTTCCTCACCCCATAACAGTTCACTCTTGTCGAGAAGGAAACACTAACACGCGTTCACAAAAGGTCTGTACAGTTCACTGGTGACGCCATCCTTGTCCACATATCACTTTGTCATCTTAAGTCATAGTACTCAAGAGAACTAAGCCATCCTACTGAGTGGGATTAGTCATCATACTCAGGGAATTGAGTCATCGTAATCAAGGTGTTGAGTCATCGTACACAAGGGTTTAATTAATCGGGCTCAAGATATTAAGTCACGTATTGAAGAAATTAAACATTTGTAACTAATATTTACTTCCCATTTCGACCATCTCTCTCTCTCTCTCTCTCTCTCTCTCTCTCTCTCTCTCTCTCTCTCTCTCTCTCTCTCTCTCTCTCTCCCCTACACCCACCGCCTCTCGTCTATCCCTCCATTTATTTTTACCATATTACCCAAACAACATTCAATCTTGGGTAAAACACTTGATGGATCATTAAATCTTACCGTAAAAACATCAGAGGTCCACAGACTAAACAAAGCTGTATTTAGAGTTTTAGATCATCAAGGATTTAGTCCACAGTTTTTATTGGGTTTTCTCCCTCTACAGATTGAAATAAAATTGAAGAGCTGACTATTGCTCTCCAATTCTTTTCACAACTGGTTCTAAAGATAAGCTTCTCGTCTGACGTGGACAAAGTTTTGTTAGTCTTGATACTTGACCAAGATTTAAAGGCTATGATTGATTTTATTATGAATATTTCTATATGATTCTTCAGGCTAAACCAACGAGGGAAAATCCAAAGCTGTACTTTTATCAATTTATCGATGCAACATTTACTAATATGTGAAAAGTTATGATCCAGGATTGAGAAGTTGTGGGAAGGAAGTTGGGAAACAGGACCTGAAGGAGACGATGTTGGAAAAGCATCACGATCACGAACGTTAAAAACCTTTATTATTTTGTTTGGTAGTAATTATCCAATAAACCAAGCAAACCTAACCTAAAGCTAACTAAACCTAATCTGACCTAACCCAGGCTACCCAAGAATCATTAGGTTAGGTTAGGTTAAGTTAAGTCTTGTCGTTTGAAAGCAATAAAGATTTTGCGCCACTGTTCGTGGGACCTACATAAAGGATTTTTTATTATCATTATTATTATTATTACACACACACACACACATGGGGGGAGGAGGGTTCGCCAGAAGAGAGAGGTCAGGGTAAGTGGGAGTCAACAAACAAGCAGGTCCTGGGGAGTAAAATTTTTTACTCAGGACAAGGGGTAAAACAGGCCCAGGGAGGGTAGGTTTAAATGTATACTATACAAACAGTAGGAACGTTAGAAATAAAATAGACTTGCTGAGAGCGGTTGTATGTACCGAGAATGTAGACGTCATAGCAATCACCGAAACCTGGATGAATCTGGCGAGCAAGAACTTTTTATCAGAGTACCACATAGAAGGGTACAACCTTTTTCACAAGGACAGGGAAGGTAGGAATGGGGGAGGGGTCGCACTCTTCGTCAAGGATACATTAAGATGTTGTATTAATAATTCAATAAAGGGTGAAATAGGAACCGAGTCTGCATGGGTGGAAATTGCAGAAGGAAGAGAAAAACTAATTTTGGGAGTGATTTACAGGCCCCCCCAAGTCTTGGGAAAGAAGCAGCTCAGCCTATATGGCAGGAAATGAGTAGGGCAGCAAAATACAACAACCTGTGCATTATAGGGGATTTCAACCTCGGAAATATTGACTGGGACAACATTGTAGGTGACTATGAATCTGAAGACTTCCTAGATGCAGTACAGGATAAAAATTTAAAACAACTAATTACAGAACCTACTAGAGGTGACAATATATTAGACCTAGTATTAACAAATAAAGAAAATATTATCAGAGATATCACAATAGGGGAAGAACTAGGGAACAGTGATCACAGAGAAATCAGGTTCATCCTAAATTGGGAAACGAAAAACAATGACAATATGGTCAGAGATCCAGACTTTCGATCAGCGGATTATGAAGGGTTAAGAAGGTACCTAGGTGAGGTCACCTGGGAACAGTCAGGTCAGTCACAGGTACAGTAGGATCGGATGAGGTCTTCAGGGACACAACAATTGATCATGACTATAATATATTCACTCATATACTACGGAAAGCACAGGAACAAAATATATCATACAGAAAAATTTGGTCAAATAAGAATGAGCCAAGGTGGATGACCAGAAAACTTAAACATGACATAGAAATAAAGAAAGGAATAAGAAACTAAAGGGAGGGGAGGAGCAGCTCAGAAATAGGTATAATGAACTATTTAGGAATGTTAAGAAAAATGTAAGGAAGGCAAAGAGAGACTACGAAATCAGGATAGGAAGAAAATCCAAGGCGAATTCCAAAGGATTTTTCCAGGTATATAGAACTAAAGTCAAGGACAAAGTTGGGCCTTTAAAGTCAGGGAGGGGGTAAGTGATCGATGATAGTGAGAAAATAAACAATGCATTAAACAGCTACTTTTTATCAGTTTTCACTGAAGAAATTCACGAGGAAATTCCAGAGGTGGAACTGATATTTAGGGGAAATGAAGAAGAAAAATTAAAGAATATCACTATCAGAAAAGAGGATGTTCTTAAGAGGATATATAAATTAAAGAAGACAAAATCCCCAGGGCTGGATGAAATTTTCGCTCGAGTTTTGAAAGAGTGTAAGGAACAGATTAGCGGACCCCTCGTACATTTATTTACAAAAGCATTTGACACGGGAGTTGTGCCATTCTTGTGGAAACAGGCAAATTTAGTACCTATATTCAAAAAGGGAGACAAGAGCATCAGCGTCAAATTACCGGCCGATTAGTTTGACGTCAGTAGTGGGGAAATTTCTTGAATCAATTATAGCAAATAACATCCGATCGCATTTAGGGAAAAACAAATTAATCTACGACTCTCAACATGGGTTTACAAAGGGAAAATCTTGTCTAACAAATCTGCTGACTTTTTTAGGAAAGTCTTCGAGGTAGTAGATAATGACGAAAGTTAGAATGTTATTTACTTAGACTTTAGCAAAGCATTTGACACAGTACCGCATCAGAGGCTTCTGAGAAAAGTTAAGGCTCGTGGTATCGAGGGGAAAGTTTTAAATTGGATAAATTCATGGCTCACCGATAGAACGCAGAGGGTCAGCGTAGATGGTGTTAAATCTGAGTGGGGCTGTGTAACCAGTGGGGCTCCCCATGGGTCAGTACTGGGCCCATTCTTGCTCATAATCTACATAAACGATCTAGATACTGGGATCAGCAGTGACATAAGCAAGTTTGCGGATGACACCAAAATAGGAAGGCAGATTAATTCAAGGCAGGAAGCAAATGCACTACAGGAGGATTTAAATAAATTGCAGGAGTGGTCAGGAAAATGGCAAATGAAATTCAACACCAGCAAGTGCAGCGTGCTTAATATTGGAAGAACAATACTGTCAATGTATACAGCCTTAACAACATCAACCTAGAGAAGTCGACTTGTGAAAGAGACCTAGGGGTATTTGTAAGCCCGGGCCTACGGTCGAGAAAATGAATCCAGGTAAAAAAGTCACAGGAAAAAAAGACAGAGAAAAAAGTCACAAAAAAAAGTTACGGGAAAAAAATCACAGAAAAAAAAGAGAGCAAAGGTTGTTTCTACCATCTTACACAGTCCACTTGGCGTAAGATCCAGGAACTGGGTTTGAGTACACAGTATTATGTCAATGTCGAGTTTCGTTTGTTTTGTGGCATAATTGATGCACTAGCTCTTTTGCCCCTGGAAGACGTTATTGAAGGTATGAGATACCTCAAAACATTCATTCCACCTGAAGCCGAGGAGTTGCTCATGTATTCTCATCGTACATATGTTAGTGGCTCCTTACAGCAGCCAGTTGCCATGCCCAGTGATGCTCTGATTCCTCTGATAATGCGTCACACCTCACCTATGTTCGCCCCACACCTATGGAATGTGCATGACGCCACCATGAACAACAATGCTCGTACCAACAACATTTGTGAAGGGTGGAATAATAAGTTCTTCAACCTCGTCGGTCACTACCATCCCTCAATCTGGCGCGTCATTGAATGGTTTCAACTTGAAGAAGCGATAGTGAGCACCATTATCAAGCAGGATGCTGTTGGCAACCCACCTCAAAGAAGAGTTCGTCAACGCTATGTGCAGCTACAAGAACGCCTTCGCAACTTGTGTGTTGCTCGACGGGTGGATCACAAGACTGTAACAGATTTTCTTCGTGGCGTCGGCTGGAATATTCGTCTTAATCATCAACACTAAATATACATGTAATGCCATGCTATATTGTAAGTTGTTTTCAACGTGTACATGTCATGTAAGTACTTCAATAAATGACTGCTTTAAAGGTTTCTAATAAACTGTGATTTTTTTTCGAGTATTTATAATGCTATGACATTATGTATGTTGTTTTCAATGTGTACATGTTATATATTGCCAATAAACGACTGACATAAATGTTTTTGTTTCATTGCCTTGTATTGTCAGTTAATAAGCGACTTAAAATACTATTTTCTTAAATAATTTAATTATTATCTATGGTGTTTAAAGGAAATATGACTTTTTTCCTGTGACTTTTTTCCTGCGGGTTTATTACCGGTCACCGAGAAAACAGTGCGTTAATGTTCGAAATAAGGCAAACAGGGTATTAGGTTTTATATCTAGAAGTGTAAGTAATAAGAGTGCAGAGGTCTTATTGCAACTATATCTTGCGCTAGTCAGGCCGCACCTCGATTATGCGGTTCAGTTCTGGTGCCCCTATTATAGAATGGATATCAATTCACTAGAGTCGGTGAAGCGAAGAATGACGAAAATGATTCCGGGACTTAGAAACCTTCCATATCAAGATAGATTAAAGAAACTAAACTTGCATTCCCGAGAAAGACGGAGAGTGCGGGGAGATATGATAAAAGTATTTAAGTGGGTGAAAGGAATCAATAAAGGTGATATAGATAAAGTTCTTATAATATCCGAGCAGGATAGGACTCGAAGCAACGGATTTAAGTTGGATAAGTTTAGGTTTAGGAGGGAGATAGGAAGGAACTGGTTCACAAATAGGGTGGTAGACGAATGGAACAAGCTTAGCAACTTTGTAGTAAGTGCTGGAACGTTGGAAAGTTTTAAAAGGAGGCTAGATAGATTCATGGATGATAGAGAGTGGTAGTAACTCTCGACAGAAGCTGGCATGCACAGGCCAACCGGCCTATTGCATACTCCTTATTTTCTTATGTTCTTATGTAAAGGACGTGTGTAGTCGGCGCTGCCCGCTGACGCGGCCATGGTCTCTTGACCATGGAGACAGCTGCCAGCCCGGTCTGTTGGGCCTTCCCCCTCCCCATCTCCTCTTCCCCATCTGGATTTATCAACATTCTCCCACCAACAGAACAGTGCAAAGATTGACGATCAACCCACAAGTGATATACAAAAGTGACAATTTCAACTCGAAAGAAAGAAACAACTGTTAGAGCGACAATCGTGCTTAGCAGTCAATGTTGACCTGACACACCCAGTCCGTGGTACACTCACCACCACCAACACTGGATGAGAAGCCAATAAAGACTCCTAACTACATCAGGAGAGAAATGAGGACTCCCTACTCCACCCTATTTGAGCTGAAGGACCTACCCGGACCACGTGATACATCTGCAGCTGTAGTGAGGTAGCGGCTTAGCAGCCAGGTACAACGTCCATCAAGACAGTGGGAAGGACTTTGTTGGAGTCCGACATCAGGTCACAAGAATGTTTACAAGACCAGTTCCCACAATACCAGATCCAAAGTTAATCTATATGTTGACTCTATGTTTCTTATGTTTTTGTATTGAAAGCTTTTGTCAATCAAGTGACTCACTCCCCGATTTCACTATATGTAACTTATCATCTCTGTTCATTGTATATTTTCAGCCTTCGGGCTGCCATGTTATCTTAATAAACCGTTAATTATTATTATTATTATTATTTTTATTATAACCTCCCCCACCTGTGACACACTCAATAACAAAGGAGGGATCAACAAGGTCACCAGGGAGCCATTCATTCATTAATTTGATGCGTCAAATATATCTACTTTCCTGTGCCGTAAAGCTGTACTGCTTGGTCCGGGGGCAGAGACTGAGAGAAGGGGACAGAGAGACAGACACAGAAATAAACAGACAGAGAGAGGGAAGAGGAAGAAATGGGAGTTGTTATTATTACCATTATCATTATTATTATTATTATTATTATCAATATTATTATTATTGTGAGACATCTCAGTTGCTACCTGACCCAGCTTGGAGAAGGACGTGCCCCCAAGTTCTCCCGTAGTGACCAAGGAAAATGGCCGCCTTGGATCGTTGTGTCTTGGGGGAAGAGGAGAGTAGTGTGGGGAAAGACGACCTCTTGGCCACTCTGCCAAGGCAGCTGGGGCAGTTGAGGAGTGAGGTTGACACTCTAAAGGGGGAAAATGAAGCCCTCAGGACTGAACTCCTTCAGGTAGGTGTCCTGCCTAGCAGGACACCTGCGAAGGAGGAGCAGGCGTAGAGAGTGGTTGTCTCCAAGGGGACTAGGGTCAGGCTCAGGAAAGCTGACCAGGGTGTGGAATGTAGGAACCCCTACCAGGTGCTGGAGGAAGCTGGCGAGGAAGAGAAGAGGCAGGAAAGTGTGGTGCAGGTAGAGGAAAGGGCAGTTGTACAAACCCTGCCCAGAGGTAAGGTCGTGGTAGTTGGGGACAGCCAGGGGAGGTTTTTAGATTGGACTTTTTGTACAAGACATAGGAAACGTAGGACTAGGGTGTGTTTTCCTGGGGCTGGGATAGGGCATGTAGCTGAGAGGTTAGACAGGGTTTTATCAGGGGAGGGTACCAATCCGGTAGTGTGTCTTAGTGTGGGAGGAAACGACATAGGAAAGGTTAGGAATGAGGAACTTTTCAAGAGGTATAGAGAGGCGCTGGGGAAGATTAGAGATAGGGGAGGGATCCCGATAGTATGTGGTGTCTTGCCTAGAAGAGGGGTTGGTTGAGAATGGCTGTCCAGGGCAATTGCTATAAATTGAGGACTGGAAAAACATTGTGCAAACAATGGTTGGGCATTCATTGATAGCTGGCAACGATTCTATGGCAACGACAACCTGTACAGTAGGGAGTGACAGTTTTGCAAAAGTTTTCAAAATCTAATTGCTTGGGTTGGATTATTTGTCTATCGGCCACGCTAATTCCCAATATGTTTGAGTTTTTTACATCATTGCATTAGAAGGTTTGTGGATACTTTTGGGTTTGGCATGAAAAACGCGAAAAAACTGTAAATAATAAAGGGACTGGCAATGTGGCACAACCTGTTAAAATCAAGTTATTGAATTGGATTATTCGACTACTGTGTACACTGGTTCATAATATGCTATTGTTTTACAACTCAATGCGCTACAAATTATGCCGATATTTTTGCTGCAAGTCACCACATACGTATATTTCGAAAACCAGGGCCCAATATTACCAATGGCGTGGATAGATTCCGTGGAATGAATTCAGGACATTCCCGCTCATGGAACATTACCAAACTCCGTATATGTGCCAATGGCAGGCCAATGGCAATACTTACAGAGTTTGTTGAGGCTCCCTGGACGGGAATGCCCTGAATTTATTCCACGGAATCTATTCACGCCGTTGGTAATATTCGTCCCAGGACTGATCAACGAATTCAGCCCAAGTAGCTTGACTTGGACAGTTAAGGACAAAATCTCAGTCCGTACTTTTGAATAAAATATTGTTCAATAGGTGGTGATATTGAAGTGCTGAAAGTTGTTTTTTCTGTGTTGTTTTGCAGTTAGTTCAAAGGGCCGCCACCAAGATGGGTCGTCCTAAGATTAGCAACACTCAGCTGCGCCAGGGTAACGATAAGGTGTTCGGGGTTCGGATGCCTCTGCCATCTAACAAGTTGCCTCTGAACAAGGAAGTTGGAAGTGCCCTGGATTATGAAGCAGAAAACGAGAGGTTAAGGAGAAGAACAAATGCTTTTGATTATATGGATGCCACCAACAAGGTGACTGAGAAGGTACTGGATGTGTATAGGAAGGCCACTGTCCCCACTATCTCCGAAATCAGGGTGAAAATGAGAGTCCACGACCTGTGGAGGATGCGGAGGGAGACGATGATGATGAAGGGAAATGGGCAGAAACAGAAAAGGAAGAAAACGAAGAACGGGAAGCTGAAGATGAGCCTCGAACCTCATCTTCAGCTTCCCGTTCTTCGTTTTCTTCCTTTTCTGTTTCTGTCCATTTCCCTTCATCATCATCGTCTCCCTCCGCATCCTCCACAGGTCGTGGACTCTCACTTTCATCCTGATTTCAGAGATAGTGGGGACAGTGGCCTTCCTATACACATCCAGTACCTTCTCAGTCACCTTGTTGGTGGCATCCATATAATCAAAAGCATTTGTTCTTCTCCTTAACCTCTCGTTTTCTGCTTCATAAGCCAGGGCACTTCCAACTTCCTTGTTCAGAGGCAACTTGTTAGATGGCAGAGGCGTCCGAACCCCGAACACCTTATCGTTACCCTGGCGCAGCTGAGTGTTGCTAATCTTAGGACGACCCATCTTGGTGGCGGCCCTTTGAACTAACTGCAAAACAACACAGAAAAAACAACTTTCAGCACTTCAATATCACCACCTATTGAACAATATTTTATTCAAAAGTACGGACTGAGATTTTGTCCTTAACTGTCCAAGTCAAGCTACTTGGGCTGAATTCGTTGATCAGTCCTGGGACGAATATTACCAACGGCGTGAATAGATTCCGTGGAATAAATTCAGGGCATTCCCGTCCAGGGAGCCTCAACAAACTCTGTAAATATTGCCATTGGCCTGCCATTGGCACATATACGGAGTTTGGTAATGTTCCATGAGCGGGAATATCCTGAATTCATTCCACGGAATCTATCCACGCCGTTGGTAATATTGGGCCCTGGCTTTCGAAATATACGTATGTGGTGACTTGCAGCAAAAATATCGGCATAATTTGTAGCGCATTGAGTTGTAAAACAATAGCATATTATGAACCAGTGTACACAGTAGTCGAATAATCCAATTCAATAACTTGATTTTAACAGGTTGTGCCACATTGCCAGTCCCTTTATTATTTACAGTTTTTTCGCGTTTTTCATGCCAAACCCAAAAGTATCCACAAACCTTCAAATGCAATGATGTAAAAAACTCAAACATATTGGGAATTAGCGTGGCCGATAGACAAATAATCCAACCCAAGCAATTAGATTTTGAAAACTTTTGCAAAACTGTCACTCCCTACTGTACAGTCGTGACGGAGTACACTTGTCTCGTGCGGGGGTAAAGACGTTATCTGCTTCCCTGGAGCGTGAAATTGTCACTCCAAAGGGGGGCTTTCGCCAGTAGAGAGGGGTCGGGGAAAATGGGAGTCAAAAAACAAGCAGGTCCTGGGAAGTAAAATTAATTACTCAGGACAAAGGGTAAAACAGGACGAGGGAAGGGTAGGTTTAAATGTATACTATACAAACAGTAGGAGCGTTAGAAATAAAATAGACTTGCTGAGAGCGGTTGTATGTACCGAGAATGTAGACGTCATAGCAATCACCGAAACTCGGATGAATCTGGCAAGCAAAATTTTTTTATCAGAGTACCACATAGAAGGGTACAACCTTTTTCACAAGGACAGGGAAGGTAGGAAGGGGGGAGGGGTCGCACTCTTCGTCAAGGGATATGTAGTGATGGGTTGTCAGACCACAGCTTATATCTCAGAAACAGTCCAGACTTGACCCGACATTTGGGGGGTCAAGTGTAAGGGTAACCACTCAAGGAGTTACAAATCAACTAGCTCCCCTTCCCATGTCGCACGGCCCCAACAAATATGTAAGACACACAGTGAACAAAAGAGCCACCTGCGTCCTTCCCCAATTTACACAAGAGACCCCCAGTACATCCCAGACAAGGCCCAGACCTATCCTAACATTAATCAGGTAAAATGTAACCCTCGAGCCCAAGTCAAGGGGCCACAAATCAACCAGGGCCTCTCATGTCACACGGCCCTACCAACGGTGTTAACAGACAAGCATTCATCTGAAGATTTCTAGTCTCTGAAAAAGTCCAGACCTGGCCCTACATTAGCGAGGGCAAATGTAAGGAGACCCTTCGCCGCCCCCCCCCCCCCCCCCCCCCCCGATCAGCTCAACCTGACGGCTCGCCTCCCAATATATAGGACGTCCTAGTCCTCCCTCTAGGCAGAGAGACAGAGAAAGAGTGTGTCTTGTAACAAGGAAGGGCCAGCTACGACGTCCCCAGCCCTGCCCAAGAGAAGTCAGGGGCCGGAGGCAAGCCGCCTCCGGTCGCCTCCGGTCGGGAGCGAGTTGCCCTCGACACACCGGTGCCCAGCTAAGCAGTCTCGCATAGAGACAACCCAGGACCACCTGCTAGGCCTCCCCTAGGTCACGTGAGTTTTTGTCAGAGCTTTCCATGGGATGAGTTACTTACGTGGGAAGTGTATTCATTTCATGTGCGTGTCCGAGAATCAGAGTGTCTAGTAACGTAATATGATGCCCTAGTAACGTAAATATAATGTCCTAGTAACTTCAATAGAAGGTGTTATTAATGTGTCCATGTCATGTTCGTAATTAATAAAGAGTTGTAACGAAGCGGTGTTTGAGAAGTCGCCCTTAAGACGTAATAGATGTGTATTGACGTATGAGATAAGATAAGTGTAAGTCCAGTTCAAATAACTATCACGGCCATGCTACCAAAGTCTTCCTCTCTTTTACACTCTCTTACTATCAATATTCTACCTACATGTAATCTTCTTCTCGTGAGATTTGTCTCATTACAGATACATTAAAATGTTGTATTAATAATTCAATAAAGGGTGAAATGGAAACCGAGTCTGTAAGGGTAGAAATCGCGGAAGGAAGAGAAAAACTAATTATGGGAGTGATTTGCAGGCCCCCAAGTCTGGGAAAAGAAGCAGCTCAGCCCATATGGCAGGAAATGAGTAGGGCAGCAAAATATAACAACCTCTGCATTATGGGGGATTTCAACTTCAGAAATATTGATTGGGATAACATTGTAGGCGACTAGGAATCTGAAGACTTCCTAGACGCAGTACAGGACAATTTTTTGAAACAACTAATTATAGAACCTACTTGAGGTGACAATATATTAGACCTAGTATTAACAAATAAAGAAAATATTATCAGAGATATGACAGTAGGGGAAGAACTAGGTAACAGTGATCACAGAGAAATCAGGTTCACCCTAAGTTGGGAAACAAAAAACAATGACAATATGATCAGAGTTCCAAACTTTCGGTTGGCGGATTATCAGGGGTTAAGAAGGCACCTTTTTTTTTTTTACGGGGATTAGCCCACCCGGGCACAGGTCACTGACCCACATTGGGGACTGGAGGGCGAAAATTTAATAATAATAATAATAATAATAATAATAATAATAATAATAATAAAAATAATAATAAATAATAGTCACAATAATTCATAATAAATAATATTTATGATAAAACGAACAAAAATTAAATAATAAAATAATGATGATAATAATACAGAAACTGTAATAATAATATTAATAATAAAGAAATGTAAATAAAAAAAAGATCAAAAGTGAGAAACGATATATGTATGTTGTGTTGTCAATGGTAAGAGAAACAATTGAGACCCTGCAATTGTGTGTAAATGAAGCAGAAAGTCAGATCAGCAACCTAGGACTTGGTCACAATTTTCGTGATGCCATATGGCAGCAGGGTCTACCATTGGACAACACATTATGCTTCCAATATCTTCCCAGGCAGTAGTACCTCCCTGTTTGGTAGCTGCCTACTACCTACTACCTGCCTAGGTGAGGTCACCTGGGAACAGTCACATTAGTAACCAGTAGGAAGGGGTGAGGTCATAGATGACACAACAATTGATCATGACACAACAATTGATCATGACTATAATATATTCACTAGTACACTACATAAAGCACAAGAACAAAATAAACCATACAGAAAAATTAGGACAAATCAGAATGAGCCAAGGTGGATGACCAAAAAACTTAAACATGACATAGAAATAAAGAAAGGAATAAGAAACTAAAGGGAGGGGAGGAGCAGCTCAGAAATAGGTATAATGAACTATCTAGAAATGCTAAGAAAAATGTAAGGAAAGCAAAGAGAGACTATGAAGTCAAAATAGCAAGAGAATCCAAGGCGAATCCCAAGGGATTTTTCCAGGTATATAGAACAAAAGTCAAGGACAAAGTTGGGTCTTTAAAGTCGGGAGGGGAGAAGTGATAAATGACAGTGAAGAAATAAGCAAAGCATTGAACAACTACTTCTTATTAGTTTTCACGGAAGAAATTCGCGAGGAAATTCCAGAGGTGGAACTGATATTTAGGGGAAAGGAAGAAGAGAAATTAAAGAATATCACTATCAGAAAAGAGGATGTTCTTAAGAGGATAAATAAACTAAAGAAGACAAAATCCTCAGGGCCGGATGAAATTTTCCCTCAAAGTCTTGAAAGAGTGTAGGGAACAGATTAGCGGACCCCTCGTAAACTTATTTACAAAATCATTACACACCGGAATTGTGCCAGACTTGTGGAAACAGGCAAATGTAGTACCCATATTCAAAAAGGGAGACAGAGCATCTGCGTCAAATTACCGGCCGATCAGTTTGACGTCAGTAATGGGGAAATTTCTTGAATCGATTATAGCAGATAGTATCCGATCGCATCTAGAGAAAAGCAAATTAATCTACGACTCGCAACATGGGTTTACAAAGGGAAGATCTTGTCTAACAAATCTGCTGACGTTTTTTAGGAAAGTCTTCGAGGTAGTAGATAATGACGAAAATTACGATGTTATTTGCTTAGACTTTAGCAAAGCATTTGACAGAGTACCGCATCAGAGGCTTCTGAGAAAAATTAAGGCTCATGGTATCGAGGGGAAAGTTTTAAATTGGATAAAATCATGGCTCACCGATAGAACGCAGAGGGTCAGCGTAGATGGTGTTAAATCTGAGTGGGGCCGTGTAACCAGTGGGGTTCCCCAGGGGTCAGTACTAGGCCCACTCTTGTTCATAATCTACATAAACGATCTAGATACTGGGATCAGCAGTGACATAAGCAAGTTTGCGGATGACACCAAAATAGGAAGGCAGATTAATTCAGGGCAGGGTGCAAATGCATTACAGGAGGATCTAAATATACTGCAGGGGTGGTCTGAAAAATGGCAAATGAAATTCAACACCAGCAAGTGCAGCGTACTTAATATTGGAAGAACAAATACTGACAATGTATACAGCCTTAACAACATCAACCTAGAGAAGTCGACTTGTGAAAGAGACCTAGGGGTACTTGTAAGCCCGGACCTACGGCCTAGAAAACAGTGCGTTAATGTTCGAAATAAGGCAAACAGAGTATTGTGTTTTATATGTAAAAGTGTAAGTAATAAGAGTGCAGAGGTCTAATTGCAACTATATCTTGCGCTAGTCAGGCCGCACCTCGATTATGCGGTTCAGTTCTGGTGCCCTTATTATAGAATGGATATCAATTCACTAGAGTCGGTGCAAGCGAAGAATGACGAAAATGATTCCGGGACTTAGAAACCTTCCATATCAGGATAGGTTAAAGAAACTCAACTTGCATTCCCTAGAAAGACGAAGAGTGCGGGGAGATATGATAGAAGTATTTAAGTGGGTGAAAGGAATCAATAAAGGGATATAGATAAAGTTCTTATAATATCCGAGCAGGATAGGACTCGGAGCAATGGATTTAAGTTGGATAAGTTTAGGTTTAGGAGGGAGATAGGAAGAAATTGGTTCACAAATAGGGTGGTACACAAGTGGAACAAGCTTAGCAACTTTGTAGTAAGTGCTGGAACATTGGAAAGTTTCAAAGGGAGGCTAGATAGATTCATGGATGATAGAGAGTGGTAGTAACTCTCGACAGGAGCTGCCATGCACAGGCCAACCGGCCTATTGCAGACTCCTTATTTTCTTATTTTCTTATGTTCTAAGTGAGGAGTGAGTCCTGCATGAGAAAAAAATTAAACCTCACTTGAGAAGAATGAAACCAATTAGAAAGAAATGATCCCCATAACAAGCGCCTGAACCCCGTTCATGTATGGGCCTCTTTAAAGAGGTCTGAATCCCATTATAAAGGTGTAAACCCCACTAGAGAGGACTAAACCCTATTAGTGAGGTCTGAGCCCCATTAAAGAGGTCTGAACCCCATTAAAGTGGACTGAACCTCATTAAAGCGGACTGAACCCCATTAAAGAGACTGAACCCTATGAGAGAGGTTGGAGGTGTTAGTCCTGGCTCTCATGGCCATAAATATTTGGTGGTACTGTAAGTAGATTCTCTCACGCCCATGGTAAAGGTGAGAGATCACGCCACTGAGCTTCTGAGCTGTTGGCAGGCAGGGAGAAGGTAAGGTAAGGTAAGGTAAGGTGGGTAGATAGTTAAACAGGCGTGTTCGAAGTGACCAGTTAAATGGTATCCAGTCTAATAGCTCCCAGTCCTAGTAGAGATAGTCTACATCGCACTTATTACTGATTCATAATTTTTCCCTACAAATAACAAATAAAAGATCTGGAGCGAAAAACAAATAGCGTTTGGCACCTGCTACCTTCCTGTTTTTGTAAGGCGTTGCTCTGAGGCGCCGCCGCTGGACCTCCTTGGCGGTGCATTGTGGGACTTTGGTGAGAAGCCTAAATAAACATGGTCAATGTTTGTGTAAAACGGCATGTCTCTCCACGAGTCTTGGCTGGCTGGTTTTTTTCTTTTTTAATTATTATCCCAGTTCTAAAATGCTTTCCTTGTTCAAGGAAAGCTTTTTAGAACTGGGATATATATTAAAAAAGAAAAAAACCAGCCAGCAAGACTCGTGGAGAGACATGCCGTTTTACACAAACATTGACCATGTTTATTTAGGCTTCTCACCAAAGTCCCACAATGCACCGCCAAGGAGGTCCAGCGGCGGCGCCTCAGAGCAACGCCTTACAAAAACAGGAAGGTAGCAGGTGCCAAACGCTATTTGTTTTTCGCTCCAGATCTTTTATTTGTTATTTGTAGGGAAAAATTATGAATCAGTAATAAGTGCGATGTAGACTATCTCTACTAGGACTGGGAGCTATTAGACTGGATACCATTTAACTGGTCACTTCGAACACGCCTGTTTAACTATCTACCCACCTTACCTTACCTTACCTTACCTTCTCCCTGCCTGCCAACAGCTCAGAAGCTCAGTGGCGTGATCTCTCACCTTTACCATGGGCGTGAGAGAATCTACTTACAGTACCACCAAATATTTATGGCCATGAGAGCCAGGACTAACACCTCCAACCTCTCTCATAGGGTTCAGTCTCTTTAATGGGGTTCAGTCCGCTTTAATGAGGTTCAGTCCACTTTAATGGGGTTCAGACCTCTTTAATGGGGCTCAGACCTCACTAATAGGGTTTAGTCCTCTCTAGTGGGGTTTACACCTTTATAATGGGATTCAGACCTCTTTAAAGAGGCCCATACATGAACGGGGTTCAGGCGCTTGTTATGGGGATCATTTCTTTCTAATTGGTTTCATTCTTCTCAAGTGAGGTTTAATTTTTTTCTCATGCAGGACTCACTCCTCACTTAGAACATAAGAAAATAAGAAAATAAGGAGTCTGCAATAGGCCGGTTGGCCTGTGCATGGCAGCTCCTGTCGAGAGTTACTACCACTCTCTATCATCCATGAATCTATCTAGCCTCCCTTTGAAACTTTCCAATGTTCCAGCACTTACTACAAAGTTGCTAAGCTTGTTCCACTTGTCTACCACCCTATTTGTGAACCAATTTCTTCCTATCTCCCTCCTAAACCTAAACTTATCCAACTTAAATCCATTGCTCCGAGTCCTATCCTGCTCGGATATTATAAGAACTTTATCTATATCCCCTTTATTGATTCCTTTCACCCACTTAAATACTTCTATCATATCTCCCCGCACTCTTCGTCTTTCTAGGGAATGCAAGTTGAGTTTCTTTAACCTATCCTGATATGGAAGGTTTCTAAGTCCCGGAATCATTTTCGTCATTCTTCGCTGCACCGACTCTAGTGAATTGATATCCATTCTATAATAAGGGCACCAGAACTGAACCGCATAATCGAGGTGCGGCCTGACTAGCGCAAGATATAGTTGCAATTAGACCTCTGCACTCTTATTACTTACACTTTTACATATAAAACACAATACTCTGTTTGCCTTATTTCGAACATTAACGCACTGTTTTCTAGGCCGTAGGTCCGGGCTTACAAGTACCCCTAGGTCTCTTTCACAAGTCGACTTCTCTAGGTTGATGTTGTTAAGGCTGTATACATTGTCAGTATTTGTTCTTCCAATATTAAGTACGCTGCACTTGCTGGTGTTGAATTTCATTTGCCATTTTTCAGACCACCCCTGCAGTATATTTAGATCCTCCTGTAATGCATTTGCACCCTGCCCTGAATTAATCTGCCTTCCTATTTTGGTGTCATCCGCAAACTTGCTTATGTCACTGCTGATCCCAGTATCTAGATCGTTTATGTAGATTATGAACAAGAGTGGGCCTAGTACTGACCCCTGGGGAACCCCACTGGTTACACGGCCCCACTCAGATTTAACACCATCTACGCTGACCCTCTGCGTTCTATCGGTGAGCCATGATTTTATCCAATTTAAAACTTTCCCCTCGATACCATGAGCCTTAATTTTTCTCAGAAGCCTCTGATGCGGTACTCTGTCAAATGCTTTGCTAAAGTCTAAGCAAATAACATCGTAATTTTCGTCATTATCTACTACCTCGAAGACTTTCCTAAAAAACGTCAGCAGATTTGTTAGACAAGATCTTCCCTTTGTAAACCCATGTTGCGAGTCGTAGATTAATTTGCTTTTCTCTAGATGCGATCGGATACTATCTGCTATAATCGATTCAAGAAATTTCCCCATTACTGACGTCAAACTGATCGGCCGGTAATTTGACGCAGATGCTCTGTCTCCCTTTTTGAATATGGGTACTACATTTGCCTGTTTCCACAAGTCTGGCACAATTCCGGTGTGTAATGATTTTGTAAATAAGTTTACGAGGGGTCCGCTAATCTGTTCCCTACACTCTTTCAAGACTTTGAGGGAAAATTTCATCCGGCCCTGAGGATTTTGTCTTCTTTAGTTTATTTATCCTCTTAAGAACATCCTCTTTTCTGATAGTGATATTCTTTAATTTCTCTTCTTCCTTTCCCCTAAATATCAGTTCCACCTCTGGAATTTCCTCGCGAATTTCTTCCGTGAAAACTAATAAGAAGTAGTTGTTCAATGCTTTGCTTATTTCTTCACTGTCATTTATCACTTCTCCCCTCCCGACTTTAAAGACCCAACTTTGTCCTTGACTTTTGTTCTATATACCTGGAAAAATCCCTTGGGATTCGCCTTGGATTCTCTTGCTATTTTGACTTCATAGTCTCTCTTTGCTTTCCTTACATTTTTCTTAGCATTTCTAGATAGTTCATTATACCTATTTCTGAGCTGCTCCTCCCCTCCCTTTAGTTTCTTATTCCTTTCTTTATTTCTATGTCATGTTTAAGTTTTTTGGTCATCCACCTTGGCTCATTCTGATTTGTCCTAATTTTTCTGTATGGTTTATTTTGTTCTTGTGCTTTATGTAGTGTACTAGTGAATATATTATAGTCATGATCAATTGTTGTGTCATGATCAATTGTTGTGTCATCTATGACCTCACCCCTTCCTACTGGTTACTAACGTGACTGTTCCCAGGTGACCTCACCTAGGCAGGTAGTAGGTAGTAGGCAGCTACCAAACAGGGAGGTACTACTGCCTGGGAAGATATTGGAAGCATAATGTGTTGTCCAATGGTAGACCCTGCTGCCATATGGCATCACGAAAATTGTGACCAAGTCCTAGGTTGCTGATCTGACTTTCTGCTTCATTTACACACAATTGCAGGGTCTCAATTGTTTCTCTTACCATTGACAACACAACATACATATATCGTTTCTCACTTTTGATCTTTTTTTTATTTACATTTCTTTATTATTAATATTATTATTACAGTTTCTGTATTATTATCATCATTATTTTATTATTTAATTTTTGTTCGTTTTATCATAAATATTATTTATTATGAATTATTGTGACTATTATTTATTATTATTTTTATTATTATTATTATTATTATTATTATTATTATTATTATTATTAAATTTTCGCCCTCCAGTCCCCAATGTGGGTCAGTGACCTGTGCCCGGGTGGGCTAATCCCCGTAAAAAAAAAAAAGGTGCCTTCTTAACCCCTGATAATCCGCCAACCGAAAGTTTGGAACTCTGATCATATTGTCATTGTTTTTTGTTTCCCAACTTAGGGTGAACCTGATTTCTCTGTGATCACTGTTACCTAGTTCTTCCCCTACTGTCATATCTCTGATAATATTTTCTTTATTTGTTAATACTAGGTCTAATATATTGTCACCTCAAGTAGGTTCTATAATTAGTTGTTTCAAAAAATTGTCCTGTACTGCGTCTAGGAAGTCTTCAGATTCCTAGTCGCCTACAATGTTATCCCAATCAATATTTCTGAAGTTGAAATCCCCCATAATGCAGAGGTTGTTATATTTTGCTGCCCTACTCATTTCCTGCCATATGGGCTGAGCTGCTTCTTTTCCCAGACTTGGGGGCCTGCAAATCACTCCCATAATTAGTTTTTCTCTTCCTTCCGCGATTTCTACCCTTACAGACTCGGTTTCCATTTCACCCTTTATTGAATTATTAATACAACATTTTAATGTATCTGTAATGAGACAAATCTCACGAGAAGAAGATTACATGTAGGTAGAATATTGATAGTAAGAGAGTGTAAAAGAGAGGAAGACTTTGGTAGCATGGCCGTGATAGTTATTTGAACTGGACTTACACTTATCTTATCTCATACGTCAATACACATCTATTACGTCTTAAGGGCGACTTCTCAAACACCGCTTCGTTACAACTCTTTATTAATTACGAACATGACATGGACACATTAATAACACCTTCTATTGAAGTTACTAGGACATTATATTTACGTTACTAGGGCATCATATTACGTTACTAGACACTCTGATTCTCGGACACGCACATGAAATGAATACACTTCCCACGTAAGTAACTCATCCCATGGAAAGCTCTGACAAAAACTCACGTGACCTAGGGGAGGCCTAGCAGGTGGTCCTGGGTTGTCTATATGCGAGACTGCTTAGCTGGGCACCGGTGTGTCGAGGGCAACTCGCTCCCGACCGGAGGCGACCGGAGGCGGCTTGCCTCCGGCCCCTGACTTCTCTTGGGCAGGGCTGGGGACGTCGTAGCTGGCCCTTCCTTGTTACAAGACACACTCTTTCTCTGTCTCTCTGCCTAGAGGGAGGACTAGGACGTCCTATATATTGGGAGGCGAGCCGTCAGGTTGAGCTGATCGGGGGGGGGGGGGGGGGGGGAGCGGCGAAGGGTCTCCTTACATTTGCCCTCGCTAATGTAGGGCCAGGTCTGGACTTTTTCAGAGACTAGAAATCTTCAGATGAATGCTTGTCTGTTAACACCGTTGGTAGGGCCGTGTGACATGAGAGGCCCTGGTTGATTTGTGGCCCCTTGACTTGGGCTCGAGGGTTACATTTTACCTGATTAATGTTAGGATAGGTCTGGGCCTTGTCTGGGATGTACTGGGGGTCTCTTGTGTAAATTGGGGAAGGACGCAGGTGGCTCTTTTGTTCACTGTGTGTCTTACATATTTGTTGGGGCCGTGCGACATGGGAAGGGGAGCTAGTTGATTTGTAACTCCTTGAGTGGTTACCCTTACACTTGACCCCCCAAATGTCGGGTCAAGTCTGGACTGTTTCTGAGATATAAGCTGTGGTCTGACAACCCATCACTACATATCCCTTGACGAAGAGTGCGACCCCTCCCCCCTTCCTACCTTCCCTGTCCTTGTGAAAAAGGTTGTACCCTTCTATGTGGTACTCTGATAAAAAAATTTTGCTTGCCAGATTCATCCGAGTTTCGGTGATTGCTATGACGTCTACATTCTCGGTACATACAACCGCTCTCAGCAAGTCTATTTTATTTCTAACGCTCCTACTG
Organism: Homarus gammarus; assembly: GCA_958450375.1. Classification (NCBI taxonomy): domain Eukaryota; kingdom Metazoa; phylum Arthropoda; class Malacostraca; order Decapoda; family Nephropidae; genus Homarus; species Homarus gammarus. The sequence goes on from CAUDMG010001867.1 coordinate 39,174, forward strand.
TTTGTATAGTATACATTTAAACCTACCCTTCCCTCGTCCTGTTTTACCCTTTGTCCTGAGTAATTAATTTTACTTCCCAGGACCTGCTTGTTTTTTGACTCCCATTTTCCCCGACCCCTCTCTACTGGCGAAAGCCCCCCTTTGGAGTGACAATTTCACGCTCCAGGGAAGCAGATAACGTCTTTACCCCCGCACGAGACAAGTGTACTCCGTCACGACTGTACAGTAGGGAGTGACAGTTTTGCAAAAGTTTTCAAAATCTAATTGCTTGGGTTGGATTATTTGTCTATCGGCCACGCTAATTCCCAATATGTTTGAGTTTTTTACATCATTGCATTTGAAGGTTTGTGGATACTTTTGGGTTTGGCATGAAAAACGCGAAAAAACTGTAAATAATAAAGGGACTGGCAATGTGGCACAACCTGTTAAAATCAAGTTATTGAATTGGATTATTCGACTACTGTGTACACTGGTTCATAATATGCTATTGTTTTACAACTCAATGCGCTACAAATTATGCCGATATTTTTGCTGCAAGTCACCACATACGTATATTTCGAAAGCCAGGGCCCAATATTACCAACGGCGTGGATAGATTCCGTGGAATGAATTCAGGATATTCCCGCTCATGGAACATTACCAAACTCCGTATATGTGCCAATGGCAGGCCAATGGCAATATTTACAGAGTTTGTTGAGGCTCCCTGGACGGGAATGCCCTGAATTTATTCCACGGAATCTATTCACGCCGTTGGTAATATTCGTCCCAGGACTGATCAACGAATTCAGCCCAAGTAGCTTGACTTGGACAGTTAAGGACAAAATCTCAGTCCGTACTTTTGAATAAAATATTGTTCAATAGGTGGTGATATTGAAGTGCTGAAAGTTGTTTTTTCTGTGTTGTTTTGCAGTTAGTTCAAAGGGCCGCCACCAAGATGGGTCGTCCTAAGATTAGCAACACTCAGCTGCGCCAGGGTAACGATAAGGTGTTCGGGGTTCGGACGCCTCTGCCATCTAACAAGTTGCCTCTGAACAAGGAAGTTGGAAGTGCCCTGGCTTATGAAGCAGAAAACGAGAGGTTAAGGAGAAGAACAAATGCTTTTGATTATATGGATGCCACCAACAAGGTGACTGAGAAGGTACTGGATGTGTATAGGAAGGCCACTGTCCCCACTATCTCTGAAATCAGGATGAAAGTGAGAGTCCACGACCTGTGGAGGATGCGGAGGGAGACGATGATGATGAAGGGAAATGGACAGAAACAGAAAAGGAAGAAAACGAAGAACGGGAAGCTGAAGATGAGGTTCGAGGCTCATCTTCAGCTTCCCGTTCTTCGTTTTCTTCCTTTTCTGTTTCTGCCCATTTCCCTTCATCATCATCGTCTCCCTCCGCATCCTCCACAGGTCGTGGACTCTCATTTTCACCCTGATTTCGGAGATAGTGGGGACAGTGGCCTTCCTATACACATCCAGTACCTTCTCAGTCACCTTGTTGGTGGCATCCATATAATCAAAAGCATTTGTTCTTCTCCTTAACCTCTCGTTTTCTGCTTCATAATCCAGGGCACTTCCAACTTCCTTGTTCAGAGGCAACTTGTTAGATGGCAGAGGCATCCGAACCCCGAACACCTTATCGTTACCCTGGCGCAGCTGAGTGTTGCTAATCTTAGGACGACCCATCTTGGTGGCGGCCCTTTGAACTAACTGCAAAACAACACAGAAAAAACAACTTTCAGCACTTCAATATCACCACCTATTGAACAATATTTTATTCAAAAGTACGGACTGAGATTTTGTCCTTAACTGTCCAAGTCAAGCTACTTGGGCTGAATTCGTTGATCAGTCCTGGGACGAATATTACCAACGGCGTGAATAGATTCCGTGGAATAAATTCAGGGCATTCCCGTCCAGGGAGCCTCAACAAACTCTGTAAGTATTGCCATTGGCCTGCCATTGGCACATATACGGAGTTTGGTAATGTTCCATGAGCGGGAATGTCCTGAATTCATTCCACGGAATCTATCCACGCCATTGGTAATATTGGGCCCTGGTTTTCGAAATATACGTATGTGGTGACTTGCAGCAAAAATATCGGCATAATTTGTAGCGCATTGAGTTGTAAAACAATAGCATATTATGAACCAGTGTACACAGTAGTCGAATAATCCAATTCAATAACTTGATTTTAACAGGTTGTGCCACATTGCCAGTCCCTTTATTATTTACAGTTTTTTCGCGTTTTTCATGCCAAACCCAAAAGTATCCACAAACCTTCTAATGCAATGATGTAAAAAACTCAAACATATTGGGAATTAGCGTGGCCGATAGACAAATAATCCAACCCAAGCAATTAGATTTTGAAAACTTTTGCAAAACTGTCACTCCCTACTGTACAGGTTGTCGTTGCCATAGAATCGTTGCCAGCTATCAATGAATGCCCAACCATTGTTTGCACAATGTTTTTCCAGTCCTCAATTTATAGCAATTGCCCTGGACAGCCATTCTCAACCAACCCCTCTTCTAGGCAAGACACCACATACTATCGGGATCCCTCCCCTATCTCTAATCTTCCCCAGCGCCTCTCTATACCTCTTGAAAAGTTCCTCATTCCTAACCTTTCCTATGTCGTTTCCTCCCACACTAAGACACACTACCGGATTGGTACCCTCCCCTGATAAAACCCTGTCTAACCTCTCAGCTACATGCCCTATCCCAGCCCCAGGAAAACACACCCTAGTCCTACGTTTCCTATGTCTTGTACAAAAAGTCCAATCTAAAAACCTCCCCTGGCTGTCCCCAACTACCACGACCTTACCTCTGGGCAGGGTTTGTACAACTGCCCTTTCCTCTACCTGCACCACACTTTCCTGCCTCTTCTCTTCCTCGCCAGCTTCCTCCAGCACCTGGTAGGGGTTCCTACATTCCACACCCTGGTCAGCTTTCCTGAGCCTGACCCTAGTCCCCTTGGAGACAACCACTCTCTACGCCTGCTCCTCCTTCGCAGGTGTCCTGCTAGGCAGGACACCTACCTGAAGGAGTTCAGTCCTGAGGGCTTCATTTTCCCCCTTTAGAGTGTCAACCTCACTCCTCAACTGCCCCAGCTGCCTTGGCAGAGTGGCCAAGAGGTCGTCTTTCCCCACACTACTCTCCTCTTCCCCCAAGACACAACGATCCAAGGCGGCCATTTTCCTTGGTCACTACGGGAGAACTTGGGGGCACGTCCTTCTCCAAGCTGGGTCAGGTAGCAACTGAGATGTCTCACAATAATAATAATATTGATAATAATAATAATAATAATAATGATAATGGTAATAATAACAACTCCCATTTCTTCCTCTTCCCTCTCTCTGTCTGTTTATTTCTGTGTCTGTCTCTCTGTCCCCTTCTCTCAGTCTCTGCCCCCGGACCAAGCAGTACAGCTTTACGGCACAGGAAAGTAGATATATTTGACGCATCAAATTAATGAATGAATGGCTCCCTGGTGACCTTGTTGATCCCTCCTTTGTTATTGAGTGTGTCACAGGTGGGGGAGGTTATAATAAAAATAATAATAATAATAATTAACGGTTTATTAAGATAACATGGCAGCCCGAAGGCTGAAAATATATAATGAACAGAGATGATAAGTTACATATAGTGAAATCGGGGAGTGAGTCACTTGATTGACAAAAGCTTTCAATACAAAAACATAAGAAACATAGAGTCAACATATAGATTAACTTTGGATCTGGTATTGTGGGAACTGGTCTTGTAAACATTCTTGTGACCTGATGTCGGACTCCAACAAAGTCCTTCCCACTGTCTTGATGGACGTTGTACCTGGCTGCTAAGCCGCTACCTCACTACAGCTGCAGATGTATCACGTGGTCCGGGTAGGTCCTTCAGCTCAAATAGGGTGGAGTAGGGAGTCCTCATTTCTCTCCTGATGTAGTTAGGAGTCTTTATTGGCTTCTCATCCAGTGTTGGTGGTGGTGAGTGTACCACGGACTGGGTGTGTCAGGTCAACATTGACTGCTAAGCACGATTGTCGCTCTAACAGTTGTTTCTTTCTTTCGAGTTGAAATTGTCACTTTTGTATATCACTTGTGGGTTGATCGTCAATCTTTGCACTGTTCTGTTGGTGGGAGAATGTTGATAAATCCAGATGGGGAAGAGGAGATGGGGAGGGGGAAGGCCCAACAGACCGGGCTGGCAGCTGTCTCCATGGTCAAGAGACCATGGCCGCGTCAGCGGGCAGCGCCGACTACACACGTCCTTTACATAAGAACATAAGAAAATAAGGAGTATGCAATAGGCCGGTTGGCCTGTGCATGCCAGCTTCTGTCGAGAGTTACTACCACTCTCTATCATCCATGAATCTATCTAGCCTCCTTTTAAAACTTTCCAACGTTCCAGCACTTACTACAAAGTTGCTAAGCTTGTTCCATTCGTCTACCACCCTATTTGTGAACCAGTTCCTTCCTATCTCCCTCCTAAACCTAAACTTATCCAACTTAAATCCGTTGCTTCGAGTCCTATCCTGCTCGGATATTATAAGAACTTTATCTATATCACCTTTATTGATTCCTTTCACCCACTTAAATACTTTTATCATATCTCCCCGCACTCTCCGTCTTTCTCGGGAATGCAAGTTTAGTTTCTTTAATCTATCTTGATATGGAAGGTTTCTAAGTCCCGGAATCATTTTCGTCATTCTTCGCTTCACCGACTCTAGTGAATTGATATCCATTCTATAATAGGGGCACCAGAACTGAACCGCATAATCGAGGTGCGGCCTGACTAGCGCAAGATATAGTTGCAATAAGACCTCTGCACTCTTATTACTTACACTTCTAGATATAAAACCTAATACCCTGTTTGCCTTATTTCGAACATTAACGCACTGTTTTCTCGGTGACCGGTAATAAACCCGCAGGAAAAAAGTCACAGGAAAAAAGTCATATTTCCTTTAAACACCATAGATAATAATTAAATTATTTAAGAAAATAGTATTTTAAGTCGCTTATTAACTGACAATACAAGGCAATGAAACAAAAACATTTATGTCAGTCGTTTATTGGCAATATATAACATGTACACATTGAAAACAACATACATAATGTCATAGCATTATAAATACTCGAAAAAAAATCACAGTTTATTAGAAACCTTTAAAGCAGTCATTTATTGAAGTACTTACATGACATGTACACGTTGAAAACAACTTACAATATAGCATGGCATTACATGTATATTTAGTGTTGATGATTAAGACGAATATTCCAGCCGACGCCACGAAGAAAATCTGTTACAGTCTTGTGATCCACCCGTCGAGCAACACACAAGTTGCGAAGGCGTTCTTGTAGCTGCACATAGCGTTGACGAACTCTTCTTTGAGGTGGGTTGCCAACAGCATCCTGCTTGATAATGGTGCTCACTATCGCTTCTTCAAGTTGAAACCATTCAATGACGCGCCAGATTGAGGGATGGTAGTGACCGACGAGGTTGAAGAACTTATTATTCCACCCTTCACAAATGTTGTTGGTACGAGCATTGTTGTTCATGGTGGCGTCATGCACATTCCATAGGTGTGGGGCGAACATAGGTGAGGTGTGACGCATTATCAGAGGAATCAGAGCATCACTGGGCATGGCAACTGGCTGCTGTAAGGAGCCACTAACATATGTACGATGAGAATACATGAGCAACTCCTCGGCTTCAGGTGGAATGAATGTTTTGAGGTATCTCATACCTTCAATAACGTCTTCCAGGGGCAAAAGAGCTAGTGCATCAATTATGCCACAAAACAAACGAAACTCGACATTGACATAATACTGTGTACTCAAACCCAGTTCCTGGATCTTACGCCAAGTGGACTGTGTAAGATGGTAGAAACAACCTTTGCTCTCTTTTTTTTCTGTGATTTTTTTCCCGTAACTTTTTTTTGTGACTTTTTTCTCTGTCTTTTTTTCCTGTGACTTTTTTACCTGGATTCATTTTCTCGACCGTAGGCCCGGGCTTACAAATACCCCTAGGTCTCTTTCACAAGTCGACTTCTCTAGGTTGATGTTGTTAAGGCTGTATACATTGACAGTATTGTTCTTCCAATATTAAGCACGCTGCACTTGCTGGTGTTGAATTTCATTTGCCATTTTCCTGACCACTCCTGCAATTTATTTAAATCCTCCTGTAGTGCATTTGCTTCCTGCCTTGAATTAATCTGCCTTCCTATTTTGGTGTCATCCGCAAACTTGCTTATGTCACTGCTGATCCCAGTATCTAGATCGTTTATGTAGATTATGAGCAAGAATGGGCCCAGTACTGACCCATGGGGAGCCCCACTGGTTACACAGCCCCACTCAGATTTAACACCATCTACGCTGACCCTCTGCGTTCTATCGGTGAGCCATGAATTTATCCAATTTAAAACTTTCCCCTCGATACCACGAGCCTTAACTTTTCTCAGAAGCCTCTGATGCGGTACTGTGTCAAATGCTTTGCTAAAGTCTAAGTAAATAACATTCTAACTTTCGTCATTATCTACTACCTCGAAGACTTTCCTAAAAAAGTCAGCAGATTTGTTAGACAAGATTTTCCCTTTGTAAACCCATGTTGAGAGTCGTAGATTAATTTGTTTTTCCCTAAATGCGATCGGATGTTATTTGCTATAATTGATTCAAGAAATTTCCCCACTACTGACGTCAAACTAATCGGCCGGTAATTTGACGCTGATGCTCTTGTCTCCCTTTTTGAATATAGGTACTAAATTTGCCTGTTTCCACAAGAATGGCACAACTCCCGTGTCAAATGCTTTTGTAAATAAATGTACGAGGGGTCCGCTAATCTGTTCCTTACACTCTTTCAAAACTCGAGCGAAAATTTCATCCAGCCCTGGGATTTTGTCTTCTTTAATTTATATATCCTCTTAAGAACATCCTCTTTTCTGATAGTGATATTCTTTAATTTTTCTTCTTCATTTCCCCTAAATATCAGTTCCACCTCTGGAATTTCCTCGTGAATTTCTTCAGTGAAAACTGATAAAAAGTAGCTGTTTAATGCATTGTTTATTTTCTCACTATCATCGATCACTTACCCCCTCCCTGACTTTAAAGGCCCAACTTTGTCCTTGACTTTAGTTCTATATACCTGGAAAAATCCTTTGGAATTCGCCTTGGATTTTCTTCCTATCCTGATTTCGTAGTCTCTCTTTGCCTTCCTTACATTTTTCTTAACATTCCTAAATAGTTCATTATACCTATTTCTGAGCTGCTCCTCCCCTCCCTTTAGTTTCTTATTCCTTTCTTTATTTCTATGTCATGTTTAAGTTTTCTGGTCATCCACCTTGGCTCATTCTTATTTGACCAAATTTTTCTGTATGATATATTTTGTTCCTGTGCTTTCCGTAGTATATGAGTGAATATATTATAGTCATGATCAATTGTTGTGTCCCTGAAGACCTCATCCGATCCTACTGTACCTGTGACTGACCTGACTGTTCCCAGGTGACCTCACCTAGGTACCTTCTTAACCCTTCATAATCCGCTGATCGAAAGTCTGGATCTCTGACCATATTGTCATTGTTTTTCGTTTCCCAATTTAGGATGAACCTGATTTCTCTGTGATCACTGTTCCCTAGTTCTTCCCCTATTGTGATATCTCTGATAATATTTTCTTTATTTGTTAATACTAGGTCTAATATATTGTCACCTCTAGTAGGTTCTGTAATTAGTTGTTTTAAATTTTTATCCTGTACTGCATCTAGGAAGTCTTCAGATTCATAGTCACCTACAATGTTGTCCCAGTCAATATTTCCGAGGTTGAAATCCCCTATAATGCACAGGTTGTTGTATTTTGCTGCCCTACTCATTTCCTGCCATATAGGCTGAGCTGCTTCTTTCCCAAGACTTGGGGGGGCCTGTAAATCACTCCCAAAATTAGTTTTTCTCTTCCTTCTGCAATTTCCACCCATGCAGACTCGGTTCCTATTTCACCCTTTATTGAATTATTAATACAACATCTTAATGTATCCTTGACGAAGAGTGCGACCCCTCCCCCATTCCTACCTTCCCTGTCCTTGTGAAAAAGGTTGTACCCTTCTATGTGGTACTCTGATAAAAAGTTCTTGCTCGCCAGATTCATCCAGGTTTCGGTGATTGCTATGACGTCTACATTCTCGGTACATACAACCGCTCTCAGCAAGTCTATTTTATTTCTAACGTTCCTACTGTTTGTATAGTATACATTTAAACCTACCCTCCCTGGGCCTGTTTTACCCCTTGTCCTGAGTAAAAAATTTTACTCCCCAGGACCTGCTTGTTTGTTGACTCCCACTTACCCTGACCTCTCTCTTCTGGCGAACCCTCCTCCCCCCATGTGTGTGTGTGTGTGTAATAATAATAATAATGATAATAAAAAATCCTTTATGTAGGTCCCACGAACAGTGGCGCAAAATCTTTATTGCTTTCAAACGACAAGACTTAACTTAACCTAACCTAACCTAATGATTCTTGGGTAGCCTGGGTTAGGTCAGATTAGGTTTAGTTAGCTTTAGGTTAGGTTTGCTTGGTTTATTGGATAATTACTACCAAACAAAATAATAAAGGTTTTTAACGTTCGTGATCGTGATGCTTTTCCAACATCGTCTCCTTCAGGTCCTGTTTCCCAACTTCCTTCCCACAACTTCTCAATCCTGGATCATAACTTTTCACATATTAGTAAATGTTGCATCGATAAATTGATAAAAGTACAGCTTTGGATTTTCCCTCGTTGGTTTAGCCTGAAGAATCATATAGAAATATTCATAATAAAATCAATCATAGCCTTTAAATCTTGGTCAAGTATCAAGACTAACAAAACTTTGTCCACGTCAGACGAGAAGCTTATCTTTAGAACCAGTTGTGAAAAGAATTGGAGAGCAATAGTCAGCTCTTCAATTTTATTTCAATCTGTAGAGGGAGAAAACCCAATAAAAACTGTGGACTAAATCCTTGATGATCTAAAACTCTAAATACAGCTTTGTTTAGTCTGTGGACCTCTGATGTTTTTACGGTAAGATTTAATGATCCATCAAGTGTTTTACCCAAGATTGAATGTTGTTTGGGTAATATGGTAAAAATAAATGGAGGGATAGACGAGAGGCGGTGGGTGTAGGGGAGAGAGAGAGAGAGAGAGAGAGAGAGAGAGAGAGAGAGAGAGAGAGAGAGAGAGAGAGAGAGAGAGAGATGGTCGAAATGGGAAGTAAATATTAGTTACAAATGTTTAATTTCTTCAATACGTGACTTAATATCTTGAGCCCGATTAATTAAACCCTTGTGTACGATGACTCAACACCTTGATTACGATGACTCAATTCCCTGAGTATGATGACTAATCCCACTCAGTAGGATGGCTTAGTTCTCTTGAGTACTATGACTTAAGATGACAAAGTGATATGTGGACAAGGATGGCGTCACCAGTGAACTGTACAGACCTTTTGTGAACGCGTGTTAGTGTTTCCTTCTCGACAAGAGTGAACTGTTATGGGGTGAGGAAAAATGAAGCGAGAATAAGCAACGTAATTGTGATAAATAAAAACATCTGGTGCCGGGGTCCCAGTGTGCAATATTTGTGAGCTGAAGAGTTACTGATGGGAGATAATTCACAAGGGAGAGTTCTGGCTGGCTCAAGTGTTGTATAATTAAGCTAAACGAAGACGAAAGAAATGGAGAGAACTGCGACACATACTCTTTTCCTCTACAACTGCTCGTGTAGTGTTGTGCAGTCGATACCAAGATGATGATGTCATGGACGGAGGTGAAGGGAATGAGTTTGTATGAAGTTGTATGAAGAGTCCAAAACAAATATTCACATACCCTGTATATGATGGTAAAAGACACCGTGAGAGAGACTTTATTTTGTTAACAAATTTATTGACAAAGCTTGGAGTACAGTTTGCCTATTCTGAGTAATTCAGTCAGGTCTTCACACTGTGGGTGATGTCACTGTTCACTGCCACGCAGGACAGAGGTTCATACACAAAGAAATGCATCATATTCATTAGCAGTATATATAGGTCAGAGTTATGTGGGTGATGTCACTGTTCACTGCCACACAGGACAGTGGTTCATATACATTAGGGGTCATATTCTAATTGAGGACTAATCAGTGAGGGCTAGTAAATTTTGGATAAACAGCAAGAATGTCCTCAAGCACCCCCGATTCAATGTAGTAATTACAAAGTTCATGATACAGTAAGCCAGGTGGCCTGAAGTCTTTGACAGTGTCACATTCAATAATATAGTGTTCAAGTGTATGCTTTAAAGGTTTATCACAAAGTTTACATGCTGAGTGTTCCGGTATGGGTACAGCGTTACTAACTTGCCAGATGTGTCTGTATCCTAGCTTAATTCTGGCCACTACATCACATTGTCTAGTTCTGCCCTTATGCTGGCCATACCGGTACCTCTTGTCACAAAATTTTTCACATTTACTAATGCTACAACTACCAGGTCTCTGCATTTCTCAGTTCTTCTCGATCAGAATTCATAATTCTGACTTGAATGTTTTTAAGTACAGCATTGGACAGGCCAAGGTCACGGTCAACATTTTCTTTCTTACATGCCTCATTGGCGAGTCTATCAGCACAGTCACGATACCTAATTCCAACATGGGACGGAATCTACACAAATTCAATACGAAATTTGTTCTCATTGGCAGTTATCACATTTCTTTTAATATCACATAAAACTTTAGACTAGATTACTTTAGGATTGGTTAGGTTAAGTGCAGTAGTGTATAGGTTAGGTTTGGTTAGGTTAGGTTAGGTCAGGTCAGGTTAAGTGCTGTAGTGTACAGTTTCCCAGGTTGTCCATGCTATTTACTGTAGTGCTGCATCTAAGTGTTCAGAGACGATGGAAAGTTATTGGAAAAAAGTTGGAATTTATGGTGAGTTTATTGATCCTCACTGACCGGGATGATTCTTTGGTGAGTTAGTCGCTGGCGTGACCACAGCACTTAACGGGGACACACACACACACACACACACACACCTCCACCCTACATAACCACCAGACAATCCCTTAAGGACCTAAACTAAGACAAATCCTTATTCACTGTCCAACCCAATCCTGACAAATGACTGAGCCTCCTATCCTGTCCTCTCTCCTCTTTCACCCCACCCCTGTTCCTTCTCCCCTCTCCTCTTCCTTCTCTCCTCTCTCACCCCACCCCTGTTCCTTCTCCCTTCTCCTTTTCCTTCTCCCCTCTCCTCTTCCTTCTCTCCTCTTTCACCCCACCCCTGTTCCTTCTCCCCTCTCCTCTTCCTTCTCTCCTCTCTCACCCCACCCCTGTTCCTTCTCCCCTCTCCTCTTCCTTCTCTCCTCTCTCACCCCACCCCTGTTCCTTCTCCCCTCTCCTCTTCCTTCTCTCCTCTCACACCCCACCCCTATTCCTTCTCCCCTCTCCTTCCCTCTCCTATTTCTCCTCCCCCTGCCCTCCTACCACAAGCCCTCTCTTTTCTTCCCCCCCCTCCTACCCTCCATCTTCCCCACTCCTCTATCAATCATTCCTCATTCCCCGCATTCTCCACCCCACTCCGTTACACACCCCAACCCCACCCCATAATAATAATAATAATAATAATAATAATAATAATAATAATAAAGGCACGACCAGAGCAGTAAGATATCACCATGACAACCAGGTGTGCGCGGCAGGTGAGGCCAGGCAGCAATCTCATCATCACTCCCAGTCACCGTGTTTACCTCCTTTACCCTCTGAACATCCGCGGTTGTGCCATCGTGTGAGTAAAATTTCCTTCCCTCTCTCTCTCTCTCTCTCTCTCTCTCTCTCTCTCTCTCTCTCTCTCTCTCTCTCTCTCTCTCTCTCTCTCCCCCTTTGATTCTTCAGCTACCTTCCCTCTTTCCTCCACCCTTCTCTCCCTCCTTCCTTCCCCACCCTTCTCTCGCTCCTTCCATCTTTCTCTTCCCATTAAAATTCATCATTGACTTCATTATAATTAAATTACAAAGGAAAATCTTTCTACCGACTAGATACACAAACATTACTTTTCTTTCCTAAGAGAAAACTTGTTAATAATAATAATGATAATAACAATAATAATAATAATAATAATAATAATAATAATAATAATAATAATAAGAATGGTAATAATAATTATTATTTTAAATAATAATAATAATAATAATAATAATAATAATAAGATACTATTATTAGGCAATTATCCTGGTTCGGTTTAACATACATGCATACATACATACAAACAAACATACATACATACATACAGCATACATACAAACATACATACATACATACATACATACATACATAAATTGTAACATAGCGTAATATAAAACCATGCAGGATCGTTTTCGTGAAGGAAGGAAGGAAGGAAGGAAGGAAGAAGAGAAGATAATGAACAGTAGAAGGAAGACCAGTGATAAAGATAGTTGAATGAGATAAATGGGGATAATAAAGATGATACTAAGAAAGGACAAATAAATAAATACAGGAGAAAACATAGTGAGAGAAGATGATGATGATGAGGAGGAAGAAGAAGATGATGAGGAAGAGGAGGAGGAAGAAGATGAGGAAGAGGAGGAGGAGGAAGAAGATGAGGAGGAGGAGGAGGAGGAAGAAGATGAGGAGGAGGAGGAGGAGGAAGAAGATGATGATGAGGAAGAGGAGGAGGAAGAAGATGATGATGAGGAAGAGGAGGAGGAGAAAGAAGAGGAGGAGGAAGAAGATGATGAGGAAGAGGAGGAGGAAGAAGATGATGAGGAAGAGGAGGAGGAGAAAGAAGAGGAGGAGGAAGAAGATGATGATGATGAGGAGGAGGAAGAAGATGATGAGGAAGAGGAGGAGGAAGAAGATGATGAGGAGGAAGAAGAGGAAGAAGATGAGGAGGAGGAGGAAGAAGATGATGAGGAAGAGGAGGAGGAAGAAGATGAGGAGGAGGAGGAGGAGGAAGAAGATGAGGAGGAGGAGGAAGAAGATGATGATGAGGAAGAGGAGGAGGAAGAAGATGATGATGAGGAAGAGGAGGAGGAGAAAGAAGAGGAGGAGGAGGAAGAAGATGATGAGGAAGAGGAGGAGGAAGAAGATGATGATGAGGAGGAGGAGGAAGAAGATGATGAGGAAGAGGAGGAGGAAGAAGATGATGATGAGGAGGAGGAGGAAGAAGATGAGGAAGAGGAGGAGGAGGAAGAAGATGATGAGGAAGAGGAGGAGGAAGAAGATGATGATGATGAGGAGGAGGAAGAAGATGAGGAGGAGGAGGAAGAAGATGATGAGGAAGAGGAGGAGGAAGAAGATGAGGAGGAGGAGGAAGAAGATGATGAGGAAGAGGAGGAGGAAGAAGATGATGATGAGGAGGAGGAGGAAGAAGATGAGGAAGAGGAGGAGGAGGAAGAAGATGAGGAAGATGAGAACTAGGCGAAGGAGGAGGAAGAAGCGACAAAGTATAAATAAGTAATAACTAAGAAGGTGAAGTATATCTCTGTAATACTATAACTATTTTGTATATCACCAGTATTTATAATGTAACATGACTATACAAATGGATTCACGTATATAAATGTATGATGTGTATATATAGATATTTGTTATGTATGGGTGTATGTATATTGATGTATGGTAAAGTATGTATACAGTTATACAGTATATTTACAGCCTTTCCCGCATAGCTCCCTCCCTCCTTCCCGCCCTACGTACCTACCTCTGTGGAGTATAATGGTTGTATACTGGAGTGAGTGTGTGTGTGTGTGTTGGAGGAGTAGCGGAGTTTGTGGTGGTGTCGGGTGAGTATATAGTGACGGTGGTAGACTGTTGTGGTGGTGTCAGGTGAGTATATAGTGACGGTGGTAGACTGTTGTGGTGGTGTCAGGTGAGTATATAGTGACGGTGGTAGACTGTTGTGGTGGTGTCAGGTGAGTTTATAGTGACGGTGGTAGACTGTTGTGGTGGTGTCAGGTGAGTATATAGTGACGGTGGTAGACTGTTGTGGTGGTGTCAGGTGAGTATATAGTGACGGTGGTAGACTGTTGTGGTGGTGTCAGGTTAGTATATAGTGACGGTGGTAGACTGTTGTGGTGGTGTCAGGTGAGTATATAGTGACGGTGGTAGACTGTTGTGGTGGTGTCAGGTGAGTATATAGTGACGGTGGTAGACTGTTGTGGTGGTGTCGGGTGAGTATATAGTGACGGTGGTAGACTGTTGTGGTGGTGTCGGGTGAGTATATAGTGACGGTGGTAGACTGTTGTGGTGGTGTCAGGTGAGTATATAGTGACGGTGGTAGACTGTTGTGGTGGTGTCAGGTGAGTTTATAGTGACGGTGGTAGACTGTTGTCGTGGTGTCAGGTGAGTTTATAGTGACGGTGGTAGACTGTTGTGGTGGTGTCAGGTGAGTATATAATGACGGTGGTAGACTGTTGTGGTGGTGTCAGGTGAGTTTATAGTGACGGTGGTAGACTGTTGTGGTGGTGTCAGGTGAGTATATAGTGACGGTGGTAGACTGTTGTGGTGGTGTCAGGTGAGTATATAGTGACGGTGGTAGACTGTTGTGGTGGTGTCAGGTGAGTATATAGTGACGGTGGTAGACTGTTGTGGTGGTGTCAGGTGAGTTTATAGTGACGGTGGTAGACTGTTGTGGTGGTGTCAGGTGAGTATATAGTGACGGTGGTAGACTGTTGTGGTGGTGTCAGGTGAGTTTATAATGACGGTGGCAGACTGTTGTGGTGGTGTCAGGTGAGTATATAGTGACGGTGGTAGACTGTTGTGGTGGTGTCAGGTGAGTTTATAGTGACGGTGGTAGACTGTTGTGGTGGTGTCAGGTGAGTATATAGTGACGGTGGTAGACTGTTGTGGTGGTGTCAGTTGAGTTTATAGTGACGGTGGTAGACTGTTGTCGTGGTGTCAGGTGAGTTTATAGTGACGGTGGTAGACTGTTGTGGTGGTGTCAGGTGAGTATATAATGACGGTGGTAGACTGTTGTGGTGGTGTCAGGTGAGTTTATAGTGACGGTGGTAGACTGTTGTGGTGGTGTCAGTTGAGTTTATAGTGACGGTGGTAGACTGTTTGTGGTGGTGTCAAGTGAGTATATAGTGACGGTGGTAGACTGTTGTGGTGGTGTCAGGTGAGTATATAGTGACGGTGGTAGACTGTTGTGGTGGTGTCAGGTGAGTTTATAGTGACGGTGGTAGACTGTTTGTGGTGGTGTCAGGTGAGTATATAGTGACGGTGGTAGACTGTTTGTGGTGGTGTCAGGTGAGTATATAGTGACGGTGGTAGACTGCTGTGGTGGTGTCAGGTGAGTCTATAGTGACGGTGGTAGACTTTTGTGGTGGTGTCAGGTGAGTTTATAGTGACGGTGGTAGACTGTTGTGGTGGTGTCAGGTGAGTATATAGTGACGGTGGTAGACTGTTTTGGTGGTGTCAGTTGAGTTTATAGTGACGGTGGCAGACTGTTGTGGTGGTGTCAGGTGAGTTTATAGTGACGGTGGTAGACTGTTGTGGTGGTGTCAGGTGAGTTTATAGTGACGGTGGTAGACTGTTGTGGTGGTGTCAGGTGAGTATATAGTGACGGTGGTAGACTGTTGTGGTGGTGTCAGGTGAGTATATAGTGACGGTGGTAGACTGTTGTGGTGGTGTCAGGTGAGTATATAGTGACGGTGGTAGACTGTTGTGGTGGTGTCAGGTGAGTATATAGTGACGGTGGTAGACTGTTGTGGTGGTGTCAGGTGAGTTTATAGTGACGGTGGTAGACTGTTGTGGTGGTGTCAGTTGGTTGGCTTGTCACAGGGAGGTTACCATGACGACCTGAGGGACGCTTTAACTTCTCCTTGGGTAATTACGT
>CAUDMG010001867.1:60000-107500 GCA_958450375.1 Homarus gammarus
AGGTTGCCGACAAAGTTTGCATCACTCACACAAATTCCAAGATATTTATAAGAGCTACTTAGTTCCAAGGGCATGCTGTTAATGTTAAAGTGAAGAGGCAGAGAGTTAGCAGGACGAGGATTGAGGACCCTCGTCTTGTCAACAGATATTATGAGACCACATTCCACAGTCCTCTGAGCAAATACATCCAGCAAGGCTTGGAGCCTGAGCTTGGTCTGTGTCATAATGCTGATATCATCAGCATAGCATATTACAGCCTCGTTTGGCTGAACTGGAATGTCAGCAATAAGCTTGTGCATCAGTATATTAAAGGACAAAGGACGTAACACTCCTCTTTGAGGCGTTCCAAGCTCAAATGTTCTCATTGTGGTACTTTCCCCTAAACAGAACACTGGCATACCTGTTGGACTGATAACCCTTTATCCATGTCAGGAGGTTACCTTGGATGCCAAAATTAGCTAGAACAACTCTTTCAAGGACTTTCCACTTACAGGATGTGAGTGAAATGGGCCTGAAGTTTGGAGAGTTAGCTTTAGGGATTGGTACTATGTTTCCTTGAGTCCATGTCTTAGGCAGAATACCCTGTGTGAGGCTCATTTGATACAGGTCAAGTAGTGGATGGTTAGGGACCTCACATAACAATCTCAATGTGTTATAGGTTATGCCATCCTCACCAGGGGAGGATGATTCACCTTTTATTAGTGAATTTAGTGCTATTATTAGTTCGTGGTGTATTATAGGAAACTGGTTGGTAAGGTCTGGTGATGAGGAACAGGCTATTTCAATATTGAAACCCCTATTAATGTGTGTGGTGTTAAGATATTGCTGTATATGTCAGGAGGCAGGGAAGCTATTTGTGACACACTAGACCATTGGTCTAATAGCATGTCAGCATATTCTGCAGGGCTGTAATGAAGTTGGGCTGGGGTGGGTGACTTGGTAATGGCTCTAATTTTGTTCCACACTTCTGCTAGAGTGGTTGTTCTATTAATCGCCTGTAAGAATTGTTCCCAATAGGTGTTTCTCACCTGACCTTTGAGTTCACGAAATGATCTGTTAGCTTTGAGAAATGCCAGGAGGTTATCACAAGTTTTATTTTGCTTTTAAGTGTTGGCAAGCTGTTCTACCTTCTCTCCTTCTTTGGTGAGGATGGGGTCATGGGTCCACTGAGGTGGCTTAGTGCTGCCCCCCTTCTTCCTTGACTTAACCCAGGTGGTATAATATGTGGTAATGACATTTACAAGATCACAGCAAAGTTCATCCACTGACCCAGGTGTATATCCAACATACCATCTGTGGATGTAGGCCTTGAAGAGCAGTTTAAGATTATCTGGGATGTTAATTCTGAGCTAAGCATGGGGTTCACACTTGACATCAACAACAGTGTATTCATTAAGTATTGTATAATGATCACTAGGGAGTGACAGTTTTGCAAAAGTTTTCAAAATCTAATTGCTTGGGTTGGATTATTTGTCTATCGGCCACGCTAATTCCGAATATGTTTGAGTTTTTTACATCATTGCATTAGAAGGTTTGTGGATACTTTTGGGTTTGGCATGAAAAACGCGAAAAAACTGCAAATAATAAAGGGACTGGCAATGTGGCACTACCTGTTAAAATCAAGTTATTGAATTGGATTATTCGACTACTGTGTACACTGGTTCATAATATGCTATTGTTTTACAACTCAATGCGCTACAAATTATGCCGATATTTTTGCTGCAAGTCACCACATACGTATATTTCGAAAACCAGGGCCCAATATTACCAACGGCGTGGATAGATTCCGTGGAATGAATTCAGGACATTCCCGCTCATGGAACATTACCAAACTCCGTATATGTGCCAATGGCAGGCCAATGGCAATATTTACAGAGTTTGTTGAGGCTCCCTGGACGGGAATGCCCTGAATTTATTCCACGGAATCTATTCACGCCGTTGGTAATATTCGTCCCAGGACTGATCAGCGAATTCAGCCCAAGTAGCTTGACTTGGACAGTTAAGGACAAAATCTCAGTCCGTACTTTTGAATAAAATATTGTTCAATAGGTGGTGATATTGAAGTGCTGAAAGTTGTTTTTTCTGTGTTGTTTTGCAGTTAGTTCAAAGGGCCGCCACCAAGATGGGTCGTCGTAAGATTAGCAACACTCAGCTGCGCCAGGGTAACGATAAGGTGTTCGGGGTTCGGATGCCTCTGCCATCTAACAAGTTGCCTCTGAACAAGGAAGTTGGAAGTGCCCTGGCTTATGAAGCAGAAAACGAGAGGTTAAGGAGAAGAACAAATGCATTTGATTATATGGATGCCACCAACAAGGTGACTGAGAAGGTACTGGATGTGTATAGGAAGGCCACTGTCCCCACTATCTCTGAAATCAGGGTGAAAATGAGAGTCCACGACCTGTGGAGGATGCGGAGGGAGACGATGATGATGAAGGGAAATGGACAGAAACAGAAAAGGAAGAAAACGAAGAACGGGAAGCTGAAGATGAGCCTCGAACCTCATCTTCAGCCTGCCATTGGCACATATACGGAGTTTGGTAATGTTCCATGAGCGGGAATGTCCTGAATTCATTCCACGGAATCTATCCACGCCGTTGGTAATATTGGGCCCTGGTTTTCGAAATATACGTATGTGGTGACTTGCAGCAAAAATATCGACATAATTTGTAGCGCATTGAGTTGTAAAACAATAGCATATTATGAACCAGTGTACACAGTAGTCGAATAATCCAATTCAATAACTTGATTTTAACAGGTTGTGCCACATTGCCAGTCCCTTTATTATTTACAGTTTTTTTGCGTTTTTCATGCCAAACCCAAAAGTATCCACAAACCTTCTAATGAAATGATGTAAAAAACTCAAACATATTCGGAATTAGCGTGGCCGATAGACAAATAATCCAACCCAAGCAATTAGATTTTAAAAACTTTTGCAAAACTGTCACTCCCTAATGATCACTGACTAAGTGATCTGAGATGACCTTAGCCTTGACATTACTGTCTACTAGGTTATATCCAATCACATAATCAAGTCTGCCCCCCAACAGATGTGTCATTTTGTCTGTGTCGTACACAGTGATATTATGAGTATTGATGCAATTCACGAACACCTTCCCATTAGACTTACACTAGACATCACCGAGGACAGTGTGACGAGAGTTAAAGTCACCCATACACAGCATAGCATTGTTACCTGATGGCTTTGGTAACACGTCTGCTCGCAGCTCATAACACCGAACATAGATGTTATACAGCGAAAATTGACTGTTTGCTGTCTTTACTGTAAATTGTTGATAGTGAATACTTTCATCATTGTGAGTTTTGATCCATTTACAGACCCGGCCGACCATTCTTTACATAAGTGAGCAGGCCACTTCCTGCTCCACTATTGTATGCTGTAAACCCAGCTATCCTGGGTGCAACTTTCTTCTGGGTGCTGGACGTGTAAGGTTCTTGTAAACCAATTCCATCAATGTTAAAAAGTTTAACAAACCATTGTAGGTCATTAATTCTGCGGTTAACACTCCGGATGTTCCATGAAATGAACCTAAGCGTTGTGTTACTCGTTTAACCTTGAACTGAGTGCAGAGAGTCGTGCGTTGGATTCATAGATCAACCTGACCAATAAGTTATACCGTTTCCAATTCATCACTCCCGGAGTTCTTGATAATGTGCCTCACGGCTCTTATTCCAGTAGGATTTTTATACCTACTGTAGGTTCTTTCATAAGTCCCGCGAGTTCCTCTTTCGTAAATATTGGAAGAAGTACCGGGTTATGGACAGTTTTCAGACCTGGGGTTATTAAGAAGACCACGCTGGCAGTCTGGGGCTGATTCTCCCCATTCATGCTTCCATCACTATCCGTCTCACTCTGGCTACTCACCCTCAAGTTGGCATCATTTTGAGGGGAGGCACCAGCTCCTTCAGAAGCTCCACTAACACCATCACTGCCATTGTTCACTGGTACACTTACTTGGTAGGCTTTAACCTGACCTGCATTGGCTAATGAAGGAGAGTCACTGTGCCTGTTGACTTCAGGTGGTGGAGGCGATCCGGCCGCGTTGGCATCACTGAGTTTGACCGCTATTGTGGGTGGGCGGCCTCCCAGGTCAACCGGGGTGCCAGACCGTCACACCCTCCTCTCTGCACTTGGAACACTGCCTCCCAGGTGGGGGGGGGGGGGGCCTGCTCTCTCCCCTCCCTCGAGGCAGCTTCCTTGGTGGGGCAGCTCCACGTGCTATGCATTCCTGTGCAGATGCCGCAGGTGGCTGTCTTGTGACCTTATTTCGCCACATGATTGACCCCGAAGCAGTTGTAGCACACCACAGGGGTAGGAGTCCACCGACTGATGTTACTAGGGGTACCATACATGCCGAAGAAGCAGTATTCCTCAGGAGTTGGTTCCTTCCTTTTCCAAACAATGATGATCCTACTAAGTTGTGCACCATCCTCATAAAGTGTTCTTGCTCTGTGGACGCCCGGAAGTAACAGAGCGCCACTGGGGGGAATACCCTTGGGGAAGTTGGTGACAAGGTATTCCTTCATTTTTTGGGGTCAGGCAAGTGCATCTCGCTTAATGAGATGTAATGAGCCGACCTTTCCATCAATGAAGCGTTGGATAGCATCCGTCTCCTCTCGACCTAGATAGACGAAACAAAGGGCGCTACCTGGCATGACAACATTCAGCGTAGTCTTGCAATATTCCTCATTCAGGGTGCTCAACTACTTAATCTTCATCAAATTGGTTGTGTTCTCGGGAAGGCAAGGCGCATGTAGTTAGCCTGGGGAGCAATGGGAGGGAATCACCTATTAGCTCTACTCTGCTTCTTTCCCTGGGTCCTCATTTTGCGTTTCTGCTGATGAATCTTAAACTTCTGAAAGCCAGCTTCAGTGTCGCCATGACTGTCCTCCTCATCTCCCTCTTTTCATTCGTCAGGAACATCAGCAGAGCGCAGCCCGGCGTCGACTCCTGCCATGGTTAGATTTAAATGGATTCCAGGTCTTATACACTGGGGCAGAGAGGTGATATGTAGGCCAGCGTGAGAGTCAAGGAGGAGCAGGCGAGGTATTTATTAAATCAGCTTGACCTGGCTCAACCTCTGATGATGTTATAGACCTCAGCATGTACGACATGAACAGCTACTGAGTCAATGCTGAATAACTTAGTGAATAATTTGGAATCATTAAGTTTTATAAATTTGGGTGAAGTTTTATATAATGTAAGGATGCTATTATAAGACAACAACAAAGATTCCACTATCCCACACCCATCACACATCCCCTAACCTTCACCCCTACCCCTCACCCCTTACCCCTCACCCCCTACGCCTCACCCCCTACCCCTCACCCCCTACCCCTCACCCCCTTACCCCTCACCCCTACCCCTCACCCCTTAATCTTCACCCCCTACCCCTCACCTCCTACCCCTCACCCCCTACCCCTCACCCCTTACCCCTCACCCCCTTACCCCTCACCCCTACCCCTCACCCCTACCCCTCACACCTTACCCTTCACCCCCTACCCCTCACCCCACCCCCAATCCCCCAACCCCCACCCCCTACCCCCACTCCCTACCCCTCACCCTCTACCCCTAACCCCACCCCCTACCCCTCACCCCCTCCCCCCTACCCCCTCACCCCTACCCCTCACCCCTACCCCTCACCCCCTACCCCTCACCCGCTACCCTCACCCCCTACCCTCACCCCCTATCCCTTACCCCCTATCCCTTACCCCTACCTCTCACCCCTTCCTCTCACCCCTTACCTTTCACCCCCTACCCCTCACCCCTTATTCTTCACCCCTACCCCTCACCCCTTACTCTTCACCCCCTACCCCTCACCCCTACCCCTCACCCCTACCCCTCACCCCCTACCCCTCACCCCCTACCCCTCATCCCCTACCCCTCATCCCCTACCCCTCACCCCCTCCCCTCACCCCTTAATCTTCACCCCCTACCCCTCACCTCCTACCCCTCACCCCCTACCCCTCACCCCTCACTCCCTTACCCCTAACCCCTACCCCTCACCCCTTACCCTTCACCCCCTACCCCTCACCCCACCCCCAATCCCCCAACCCCCTCCCCCTACCCCCACTCCCTACCCCCTACCCCCCACTCCCTACCCCTCACCCTCTCCCCCTAACCCCACCCCCTAACCCCCACCCCCTACCCCCTTACCCCTCACCCCTACCCCTCACCCCTACCCCTCACCCCCTACCCTCACCCCCTACCCCTCACCCGCTACCCTCACCCCCTACCCTCACCCCCTATCCCTTACCCCCTATCCCTTACCCCTACCTCTCACCCCTTCCTCTCACCCCTTACCTTTCACCCCCTACCCCTCACCCCTTATTCTTCACCCCTACCCCTCACCCCTTACTCTTCACCCGCTACCCCTCACCCCTACCCCTCTCCCCTACCCCTCACCCCCTACCCCTCACCCCATACCCTTCACCCCCTACCCCTCACCCCCTACCCCTCACCCCTACCCTTCACTCCCTACCCTTCACTCCCTACCCCCACCCCTACCCCTCACCCTACCCCTCACCCCTACCTCTCACCCCTCACCCTACCCCTACCCTTCACCCCTACCCCTCACCCATTCCCTTCACCCCCTACCCCTCACCCCTTACCCTTCACCCCCTACCCCTCACCCCTACCCCTCACTCCTTACCCTTCACCCCCTACCCCTCACCCCCTACCCCTCACCCCTACCCATCACTCCCTACCCCCGCCCCTACCCCCAACCCCTACCCTTCACCCCTACCCCTCACCCCTACCTCTCGCCCCCTACCCCTCACCCCTTACCCTTCACCCCCTACCCTTCACCCCCTACCCTTCACCCCTACCCCTCACCCCTTACCCTTCACCCTCTACCCTTCACCCCCTTCCCCTCACCCCTTACCCTTCACCCCTACCCCTCACCTCTGCCCCTCACCCTTTCCCTTCACCCTCTACCCTTCACCCTCTACCCCTCACCCCCTACCCTCACCCCCTATCCCTCACCCCTACCTCTCCCCCCTTCCTCTCACCCCTTACCCTTCACCCCCTACCCTTCACCCCCTACCCCTCACCCCCTACCCCCCACCCCCTACCCCTTACCCCCTACCCCTCACCCCTTACCCTTCACCACTACCCTTCACCCCCTACCCCCCACCCCCAACCCCCACCCCTACCCCCTAACGCCCACCCCCTACCCTCACCCCCTATCCCTCACCCCCTATCCCTCACCCCTACCTCTCACCCCTTCCTCTCACCCCTTCCTCTCACCCCTTACCCTTCACCCCTACCCAGGGCCGGTTTTAAGCCTATTTGACCAATTTAATCAAATTGGGCCCCGCGCCGCAAGGGGGCCCCGCACACACGTGTGTTAGTTTTAAACTGTATACGATATTGGTAAAAAAGCTAACGTTAGACACAAAATCATTGTTATTGTCATCAAAATAATAGATCCCAGTCACGTGCGAGAATTTTCTGTTTTGTCAAAAGTCCAAGGGAATTAACTCTGGTGTTGGTCCACACGCCCTGACTTTCATAATAATTTACAGGAGCGGGAAGGGTGCGAGCCAATCAGAACACAGTTTTCACTCTCTCCCAACGCTTGGACGGTGTAAGTGTGTCAGGTCTGTATTTTTGGCTGTTTTCAGGGGGAAATACGAGTGATAACGTTGTGCTGTGTATATCAGCATGTCCTGTAATAACCAGTGAATCAGTGATCATCGTCAGACAGTGACAAAACTCCGGTCGTTGCCATAGACATGATTTGAGATGAGTTTTGCAGTGTTGACCTTGAAAATGAGAAGCATGGCCACTGGGTGGCGACCGAGGCGTGGTTTGTTTATAATTTTTGTGCTGGACAGTGATGATAATTGTTGATCCTGAGTACATGATTGATAGCGACAATAGCGATGATGAATCAGAAAATGACTTGTGATTCTGAGCACATGCAAGCACATATAGCTCTATGTAGGTAACCGAATCTTTGCGTACGTAGCGGTGTGCTATCCATGCCAAAGTGTTATATGTCCGGTTAAAGCTTTTTTTGTCCGGTGAAGTGGTGATAAACATTGTGTGGTTTTTATTTTATAGGATCAGTGTTTCGATTTTTTGTTTTAATTATAACATTCATATATGCACATACTTATTTTTTAAGTGCCAGGGACTTCTCATTGTGAATAATTTTGTTCGTTTTTTTCATTTCAGTTTATTATATGTCATTTCTGAAAAGATAATATAAAAAGCCCTTTCATCATGGCAAGCACAAGCAGAGATAGAGGCAGAGGGCGTAAGTATTTAAATGGCAACCAGAAGCGAGCACTGGCAAAGGCAAAGGTGGCTGAAAATGAAAAACATCGAGGTGCTATCAAAAAATTTCTTGTCACTCCACCTTTGAAACGCCCATGTATTGAAGATGAAGAAGACAAAAACGATTCAGAAAATGACAATACAGCCATTAGTCCAATTACAGTTGATGAATACAATGAAGAAATTGATATTCAGTTTGAAAAAGTTCAAGTTGACACACAGACACAGTTGAATCAAACTAAAGACGATCTTAATACAACAGAAGACAGTGCCAAAGTGAGAAGTCCACTTATAGCTAAAGAAGAGTCAGAAGGCCAAGCCCAAACATCAAACAGTGATGGATCATCCACAAGTACAGTTGTAATAAACAGTTTGTCTGTAATTGTCTTAACTTGTAATAAAAAATCAAAACTTTTATACTGTTTTTAAACTTTTAGTATATCAAGTAATTAATGCTTTTTGGCTAAGGCGGGCATACTACACGAAATATAAAACATCAATCTTCGACTTTGTAGAGTAGAGGGCCCCACTATCAATTTTCTAATTGGGCCCCGCAATTCCTAGCACCGGCCCTGCCCCAACCCTTCACCCCCTACCCTTCACCCCTACCCATTACCCCTACCCCTCACCCCTACCCCTCACCGCTACCCCTCACCCGCTACCCTTCTCCCCCTACCCTTCACCCCTACCCATCACCCCTACCCTTCACCCCTACCCTTCACCCCTACCCTCACCCCCTACCCTCACCCCCTACCCTCACCCTCTACCCCTCACCCCATACCCCTCACCTTTACCCTTCACCCCTACCCTTCACCCCTACCCTCACCTCCTACCCCTCACCCCCTACCCTCACCCCCTACCTCTCACCCCCTACCCCTCACCCCTACCTCTCACCCCCTACCCCTCACCCCTACCTCTCACCCCTTCCTCTCACCCCTTACCCTTCACCCCCTTCCCTTCACCCCCTACCCTTCACCCCCTAATCTTCACCCCCTACCCTTCACCCCTACCCCTCACCCCTACCCCTCACCCCTACCTCTCACCCCTTCCTCTCACCCCTACCCTTCACCCCTACCCCTCACCCCTACCCCTCACCCCTACCTCTCACACCTTCCTCTCAACCCCCTACCCTTCACCCCTACCCCTCACCCCTACCCCTCACCCCTTCCCCTCACCCCCTACTCTTCACCCCCTACCCTTCACCCCTACCCCTCACCCCTACCTCTCACCCCTTCCTCTCACCCCTTACCCTTCACCCCCTCCCCTTCACCCCCTACCCTTCTCCCCTACCCTTCACCCCTACCCCTCACCCCTACCCTTCACCCCTACCCCTCACCCCCTACCTCTCACCCCTACCCTTCACCCCCTACCCCCCACCCCCTACCCCCCACCACCTACCCTCCACCCCCTACCCCTCACCCCCTACCCCCCACCCCCTACCCTTTACCCCCTACCCCTCACCCCCTACCCTCACCCCTACCCCCCGCCCCTACCCCTCACCCCCTACCCCTCACCCCTACCCTTCACTCCCTACCCCCACCCCTTACCCCCACCCCCTACCCTTCACCCCCTACCCCTCACCCCTACCACTCACCCCCTACCCCTCACCCCTACCCATCACCCCCTACCCCTCACCCCTTACTCTTCACCCCCTACCCCTCGCCCCTACCCCTCACCCCCTACCCCTCACCCCCTACCCTTCACCCCTGACCCCCACCCCCTACCCTTCACCCCCTACCCCCCACCCAAACCCCCATCCCCTACCCCCCACTCCCTACCCCTCACCCCTCACCCCCTACCCCTCACCCCAACCCCCATCCCCTACCCCCCACCACCTACCCCTCACCCCCTACCCCTCACCCTTCACCCCCTACCCTTCACCCCCTATCCTTCACCCCCTACCCTTCACCCCCTACCCCTCACCCCCTACCCCTCACCCCACCCCCACCCCCCCAACCCCCACTCCCTACCCCTCACCCCCTAGCCTTACACCCTACCCCTCACCCCCTACCCTGACCCCCTATCCCTCCCCCCCTACCCCTCACCCTTCACCCCCTACCCTTCACCCCCTACCCCCCTACCCTTCACCCCTACCCCTCACCCCCTACCCCTCCCCCACACCCCCAACCCCCCACTCCCTACCCCTCACCCCCTAGCCTTACACCCTACCCCTCACCCCCTACCCTCACCCCCTATCCCTCACCCCTTCCTCTCACCCCTTACACTTCACTCCTACCGTTCACCCCCTACCCCCACCCCCTACCGTTCACCCCCTACCCTTCACCCCCTACGCCTCACAGCTACCCCTGACCCCTACCCTTCACCTACCCACCACCCCTACCCCCCACCCCCTACCCCCCACCACCTACCCCTAACCCCTATCTTTCACCCCTGCCCTTCAAACACCTACCCCTCACCCCCAACCCCTCACCCCTACCCTCACCCCCTACCCTCACCCCCTACCCTCACTCCCAACCCTCACCCCCTACCCTCACCCCCTACCCTCACCCCCTACCCTCACCCCCTATCCCTCACCCCTACCTCTCACCCCCTTCCTCTCACCCCTTACACTTCACCCCCTACCCTTCACCCCCTACCCTTCACCCCCTACCCCTCACCCCTACCCCTCATCCCCTACCCCTCACCCCTACCCTTCACCCCTACCCCACCCTCTACCCCTCACCCCCTACCCCCACCCCTTACCCTTTACCCCCTACCCCTCACCCCTACCCCTCACCCCTTACCCTTCACCCCTACCGTTCACCCCCCTACCCCCTACCCCTCACCCCCTACCCCCATCCCCACCCCTCACCCCCTACCTCTCACCCCCTACCTCTCACCCCTACCACTCACCCCCAACTCTCACCCCTTACCTTTACCTCCTACCCTTCACCCCCTACCCTTCACCCCTACCCCTCACCCCTACCCATCACCCCCTACCCTTCACCCCCTACCTTTCACCCCTACCCCTCATCCCCACCCCAACCCCCTAATCCCCACCAACTACCCCCCACTCCCTACCCGTACCCCGTACCCCCCCCTACCCCTCACTCCCTATCTATCACCTCCTACCCCACACTCCCTACCCTGCACCCGTACCCCTCACCCCTTCCTCTCTCCCCCTACCCTTCACCCCCTACCCTTCACCCCTACCCCTCACAGCTACCCCTCACCCCTACCCTTCACCTCCTACCCACCACCCCCTACCCTCCACCCCCTACCCCCACCCCTACCCCTAACCCCTACCTTTCACCCCCTACCTTTCACCCCCTACCCTTCACCCCCTACCCCTCACCCTCTACCCTCACCCCCTACCCCTCACCCTTCACCCCTACCCCTCACTCCCTACCCCTCACCCCCTACCCCTCACCCTTCACCCCTATCCTTCACCCCCTACCCCTCACCCCCTACCCCTCACCCCCTACCTCTCACCCCTACCCTTCACCCCTACCCTTCACCCCCTACCCCCACCCCCTACCCCCCACCACCTACCCTCCATCCCTACCCCTCACCCCTCACCCCCTACCCCTCACCCCCTACCCCTTACCCCCTACCCCCACCCCCTACCCTTCACTCCCTACCCCTCACCCCCACCCCCTAGACCCCACCTCCTACCCCGACCACTACCCTCCACCCCCTACCCCGCCCCCCCACCCCCTACCCCGCCCCCCACCCCTACTCTTCACCCCCACCCCCTACCCTTCACCCCCCTACCCCTCACCCCTACCCCTCCCCTTCACCCCCCTACCCCTCACCCCCCTACCCCTCACCCCCTACCCCGCCCCCCCACCCCTTACCCTTCACCCCCTACCCTTCACCCCCTACCCCTCACACCCCTACCCCTAACCCTCTACCCCTCACCCTTCACCCCTACCCTCACCCCTACCCTTCACCCCTACCCTTCAACCCCTACCCCTCTCCCCTTGATCTCACACCCACACTTCACCCCCTACCCCCCTCCCCCCACCTCCTACCCTTCACCCCCTACCCCTCACCCCCTACCCCCCACCACCTAACCTTCACCCCCTACCCCTCACCCCCACCCCCTACCCCCACCCCCTACCCCCCTCCCCCTACCCTCCACCCCTACCCCTCACCCCCCACCCCCTACCCTTCACCCCCTACCCCTCACCCCCTACCCCTCACCCCTACCCCCACCCCCTACCCTTCACCCCCTACCCCTCACCCCCACCCCCTACCCTCCACCCCCTACCCCTCACCCCCCACCCCCTACCCTCACCCCCTACCCCTCACCCCCTACCCCCACCCCTACCCCTCACCCCATACCCCTCACCCCGACCCTTCACCCCCTACCCCCCACCCCCTACCCCCCACCACCTAACCTTCACCCCCTACCCTTCAACCCCTACCCCTCACCCCTACCCCTCACCCCCTACCTCTCACCCCTACCCTTCACCCCTACCCTCCATCCCCTACCCCTCACCCCCCACCTCCTACCCTTCACCCCCTACCCCTCACCCCCTACCCCCCACCCCCTACCCTTTACCTCCTACCCCTCATCCTCCACCCCTACCCTTCAACCCTACCCCTCACCCCCACCCCCTACCCCCACCCCCTACCCCCACCCCTCCCCCCAACCCCAACCCCCCCCCCCTACCCCACCCCCTTCCTCTCATCCCCACCCCTCACCCCTACCCCCACCCCCTACCCCCACCCCTACCCCCACCCCTACCCCCACCCCCTACCCCACCCGCTACCCCTCACCCCCACCCCTCACCCCCTACCCCTCCACCCCCCTACCCTCACCCCCTACCCCCCCCCCTACCCCCTCCACCCCTACCACTCACCCCCTACCCCTCACCCATACCCCTCACCCCCTACTCCATACCCCCTACCCCCCACCCCCTACCCTTTACCCTCTACCCTTACCCCCTACCCCTCACCCCCTACTCCATACCCCCTACCCCTTACCCCCTACCCCTCACCCCCTTAACCTATACCCCTCACACCTCCCACTCACCCCCGACCCCTCACCCCCTACCCCTCACCCCTACCCCTCACCCCTACCACTCACCCCCTACCCCTCACCCCTACCACTCACCCCCTACCCCTCACCCATACCCCTCACCCCCTACTCCATACCCCCTACCCCCCACCCCCTACCCTTTACCCTCTACCCTCCCCCCTACCCCTCACCCCTTCCGCTCACCCCTACACCTCATCCCTACCCCCCACCCCCTACCCTTTACCCTCTACCCTTACCCCCTACCCCTCACCCCCTACCCTCACCCCTACCCCTCACCCCTACCCCTCATCCCTACCCCCACCCCCTACCCCCACCCCTATCCCAACCCCCTACCCCCACCCCCTACCCCCACCCCCACTCCCCCACCCCCTACCCCCACCCCCTACCCCACCCCCTACCCCACCCCCCTACCCCCCACCCTCTACCCCCCACCCCTCACCCCCACCCATCACCCCCTACCCTCACCCTCTACCCTCACCTCCTACCCCTCACCCCCTACCCCCCACCCCCTACCCCCTACCCCCTCCTCCCCTGCCCCCACCCCCTACCCTCACCCCTACCCCCACCCCCTATCCCAACCCCTACCCCCACCCCTACCCCTCACCCCCACCCCTAACCGCCTACCCTCACCCCCTACCCTCACCTCCTACACCTCACTCCCTACCCCCCACCCCCTACCCTCACCCCTACCCCCACCCCCTACCCCACCCTACCCCACCCCTACCCCCTACCCCCTCACCTCCACCCTCACCCCCTACCCTCACTCCTCCCCTCACTCCCACCCCTCACCCCACTCCCCCACCCCCCCGCCTACCCCCCCCCCTTCCCCCCTCCCCCCTCACCCACCCTCACCTCACCCTACCCTCACCCTCCTACCTCCCACCCCTCCCCTCCCCCCTCCCTCACCTCCCCCCCCACCCTACCCCCACCCCCCCTCCCCCCTACCCCTCACCCCACCCCTCACCCCTACCCTCACCCCCCTACCCTCACCCCTCCCCCACCC
The DNA here is from genome assembly GCA_958450375.1 of Homarus gammarus. Classification (NCBI taxonomy): domain Eukaryota; kingdom Metazoa; phylum Arthropoda; class Malacostraca; order Decapoda; family Nephropidae; genus Homarus; species Homarus gammarus. The sequence continues at coordinate 74,293 of CAUDMG010001867.1, forward strand.
CTCCCACCCACCCCCTACCCTCCACCCCCCTCACCCCTACCCTCACCCCCTACCCTCACCTCCTACCCCTCACTCCCTACCCCCCACCCCCTACCCTCACCCCTACCCCCACCCCCTACCCCCCACCCTCTACCCCCACCCCCTACCCCTCACCCCCACCCCTCACCCCCACCCATCACCCCCTACCCTCACCCTCTACCCTCACCTCCTACCCCTCACCCCCTACCCCCCACCCCCTACCCCCTTCCCCTACCCCCACCCCCTACCCCCACCCCCCACCCCCACCCGCTACCCCTCACCCCCACCCCTCACCCCTACCCTCACCCCCCTACCCTCACCCCCTACCCCCACCCCCTACCCCTCACCCCTACCACTCACCCCCTACCCCTCACCCATACCCCTCACCCCCTACTCCATACCCCCTACCCCCCACCCCCCTACCCTTTACCCTCTACCCTTACCCCCTACCCCTCACCCCCTACTCCATACCCCCTACCCCTTACCCCCTACCCCTCACCCCTTAACCTATACCCCTCACCCCTACCACTCACCCCCTACCCCTCACCCCCTACCACTCACCCCTACCCCTCACCCCTACCACTCACCCCCTACCCCTCACCCATACCCCTCACCCCCTACTCCATACCCCCTACCCCCCACCCCCTACCCTTTACCCTCTACCCTTACCCCCTACCCCTCACCCCCTACCCTCACCCCTACCCCTCAACCCTACCCCCCACCCCCTACCCTTTACCCTCTACCCTTACCCTCTCCCTTCACCCCTCCCCTTCACCCCTACCCCTCATCCCTACCCCCACCCCCTACCCCCACCCCCTATCCCAACCCCCTACCCCCACCCCCTACCCCCACCCCCAATCCCCCACCCCCTACCCCCACCCCCTACCCCTCACCCCCTATCCTCCAAGCTGTATTTCACGCTCTTAGCTGGCCATTCATGCTTTCAAGTAACAGATATGATCACTCATCCTTGACGTCTCGACACTAAATGGTTTATTCCATTATTCCGGGTTATGTTTTGACACAGGATACAATATGTTGAAGGTCTTATTGTTATCTTAAGGTTAGTGTGCTCCATTATGCTCCACGTTATTATGCTCCATACGTTATTATGCTCTATGCTTACAGGTGACAGCAGGAGAACACCTTACTTACCTGGGGTGTAGTGTTGAGGCGTAACTGGTTTTAATATTTCTTACCTTATAGCAGACTGTGATAGATACATTACTTATATCTCTCTTAACACTTAGAGACAGACAGGTAGAGAAAGAGAGCGAGAGAGAGAGAACAACAAGGAATGGTATGAACACTGTGAGGGAAGCGTAAGGGTTAACATATGCTAATAGATTTATGCAAATTTCTTGGTTGTGAGGAAGGGGAAAAAGAGGGATGGGGAGACGGAGAGAAAAGAGGTAGGGGAAGAAGAGGAGGAAAGAAGAGAGAGTGGGTGGAGGTGAGAGATGGGAAAGATTTCAAAGAGTAAAAGGCTGGTGGGAAAGGAGAATGGGTGGGATGGGAGAGAGTTATGTTAAGTTAGAATTTGTTAAGTTAATTTAGTAGGGTAAGGTTATGTTAGGGTTGGAGAGCGTAAAATTAAGGTTACGTTAGGTCCTGTAATGTCAGAATGGTTAAAGTGATTTATGCTTCAGATGATCTTCATGCATTATATATAAATAACCTAACCTAACCTAACCTAACCTACTAACTGAAGTTAAATATCCACGCGTATGAGGACATATCGTGCTCGTGCGTTGATTGGTCCTTATTTACCAAGCCGTGTGTTGATTGGTTCTTACCCACCATGACGTGTGTTGATTGGATCCTCCCCATGCACGTCCGATGGGGAATAAACCAATCGGATTACATCAGTGTGCATGAAGCAATCAGGTCATGTTAAAACAGATCAGAGCCCAACCAGGTCACATTCATCCTGTGTAGTGCTGTACAGAGTGTGTCATGTATAGTGTGTCATGTATAGTGTGTCAAGTATGGTGTGTGTCAGGTATAGTGTGTCAGGGAAGTGTTTCATGTATAGTGTGTCAGGTATAGTGTGTCAGATATATTGTGTCATGTATAGTGTGTCAAGTATAGTGTCAGGTATATTGTGTTAGATATGGTATGTGTGTCCTGTATAGTGTGTTTCAGGTATATTGAGTGTCAGGTATAGTGTGTCATGTACTGCTCAGTGTCATGTATAGTGTGTCATGTAATGTATGTTTTCATGTAGTGTATATTGTGTTATGTACTGTATAGTGTGTCATGTAATGTTTAGTGTGTCATGTATAGTGTATCTGAGGTATAATGTCAGATATAGTATCATGTATAGTGTTTAATGTAATGTATTGTGTCATGTATAGTGTGTCATGTATGGTGTTTCATGTACTGTAGTATGTCATGTATAGTGTATCATGTACTGTATATTGTGTCATGTATAGTGTTTCATGTACTGTATAGTGTGTCATGTATAGTGTGTGTAAGGCATAATGTCAGGTATAGTATAATGTGTGTGAGGTATAAAGTGTCAGGTATAGTGAGTGTCAGGCATGATGAGTCAGCTATGGTGAGGGCTGGGCAGGATATCAGCGGGAGCATCAGAATATGTAAATCTTGGCAAAATTTCAGCAGGCTTTCCAGCAGAGCAGTGTGTTGTGGAGGCTACATGTTGCAAATGATTTCTGAGTTTATGAATGACTAACTTTTACAACAACCAGCTTATCCCCCCTTTTCTACTCCTGTCCCTCCCTACCCCACCTCCTACCCCCTCCCCCACCTCCTACCCCCTCACCCCACCTCCTACCCCCTCACCCCTCCCCCTCCCCCCTCCCTCACTGATAAAAACACATCCGGGTATTTAACGGAAATGACCTCATTTTGTATGCATTGTGTTAGACAAAAATGAAAGTGAGTATCTATGTTTGCCGTCACCACCAACACGGGTCTTAGCTATAACACCAACAATATGTAAATGATGTTTACGTCTTTACATTCAAGAGGCCCGGTCCTAGTTAAGGTAGCGTAATATTGGTGATAATATTTCACGGGATGGGCTGTGTCCTGGCTACATGGCAAGACCTTTGTGGACTCCCTGGGTGACGGAAACCGCTGGTACTGTAAGATCGTCAGTATACAGATTGGTGTTCCTTCGTGTCTCACCACATAAATCAACTCACGCACAGCCATCATCCAGCTCATTATACCTCTCATCATCATCATCATCAAAACGACTGAACCCCAAAAATCCTATGGCGAATGACGAGTGGGGACGGGGACAGGCAGAGATGACTGCCGGGAGTCTCTAGTCACAACTCAGTAATGGGCGGCACAGATAAGATGGTCGTTTATGCACTGGGATCTAGGCAGCAGTGCAATCCGGTCCTGTCTGTTCGACTGAGCAGCCCTTTCGAGGAGCCACTCTGCTCACCCCACATGGGGAGGGGGCTGGAAAAGGTGCCCTAAACATAGCCTGCCTAAAAAACAACTTGTCTGGGCAACCGCACCCAGTAAGGTCGAAAACACAATCAAAATCACAGATCCAAACATAAACAAACTCTTATGGTCGCTGCATGGAATGTCAGGACCCGCCTGGATACTGGCACAGATGAGCGTCCTGAAAGAAGAACTACCCTTGTGGTAAAAGAGCTGGCCATGTATAACATCGATACAGCAGCCATTAGTGAGCCCCGGCTCCCATACGTGGGTCAACTCACAGAATGGGCGTCTGGCTATGCCTTCTTCTGGAAGGGTAAGCCTGCTGCAGAGAGAAACCTCATTTATGGAATTGGGATCAACGAGCGCCTCATGACGCTCCGAGTCCCACTGAATCACTCACGTGATGCCTTTTTCATCAGTGCATACGCCCCAACACTGGATGCAGAGGATGACATCAAGGAGGCCTTGTATGCTGACCTCGACAGACTGCTAACCTCTATCCCCAGAGAAGATAAGGTTGTGCTCTTTGGTGACTTCAATGTCAGAGTTGGTAGAGATGCTGATATTTGGTAGGGAACTACAGGGAGAAATGGACTCGGCAAGTGTGATCCCAAGGGCCAAATCCTCCTCAGCAAGTGTGCAGCACACAACCTCACTATCACCAATACCTTGTTTAGGCACGATCCAAACACTGGCATCTTATTGACTATATCATTGTCAGAGAAAGAGATGGTACTCACCCCTGAAGATGTGAATTACACGAAAGCGCTTGGGAACTTCGTGCTTTCTTCTTTCCTTGTGGTTATCAGCATATACCTAGATCATGCGCACCTACAGTGATTTACTTGCATATATATATATGTATGTATGTATGTATGTATGTATGTATGTGTATGTATGTATGTATGTATGTATGTATGTATGTATGTGTGTATGTATGTGTGCGTGCGTGCGTGCGTGCGTGCGTGTGTGTGTGTATGTGTGTGTATGTGTGTATGTGTGTATGTATGTATGTTTATATGTTTATATACTTGCTCACTTTCTCTCTCTCACTGTCACTGTCACAACGTAGTGTTCCTGTCTCACGTCACATAGAGACCCACAAGTCACACACACTGGAGAACTCGCCAACTTTTTCACAGAATAAATAAACTCCAGCTGAAATACTGTCCAAATACATTTTACGAAGCTTGGTCGTGGTGTGGCGCGTGATGTTTACTACACCCAGAGCTGGAAGTGGTGTGAGAGAGAGAGAGAGAGAGAGAGAGAGAGAGAGAGAGAGAGAGAACACCTTCGAGGGGGCTAGTTTATTGGGCACCCCCTTACATCTTGTACAAGGTGAAGTGCAGAAGCGTTTACAGCGCCCATCTGGGAAGCATGCGTCGTTCATGCTTGTCTTTATGACTCATGCATTAAGGGCGTAAGAGCCTGAAGGGTCATGGATTTTATCAGCAAGTTACATAAAGTGACAGAATGATGAGTGTGTGGGGGGGAAAATTCCCGGTACAATTTATCTGTATATGGCAAAGTGTGGCAGTTCCCTAATAATGTCACGTGCCAGGCCTGTCACTAGGAGGAGGGATATCTGGTCAGAGAGAGAGGTATGGCTCGTGATATTTTACTACACCCAGAGCTGGGAGAGAGAGAGAGAGAGAGAGAGAGAGAGAGAGAGAGAGAGAGATAAACTATACTGAGGAGTCACAATAAATTTTACGACATAACCCGTAACTCTCACTAATTAATTACCTATCGAATTATGTATCTGTTTATTGATTTATCTGTTTGTCTCTTCGTTGGTTATTTATTTATTTTTGCTCATTTTTCAGTTATTAATTATTATTAGCTATATTTTAGGTTATAGTTTTTCTTATAATTTTATATATTTATTTTATACATTTATTCAATTATATTTTATCTATAGTTACATATTCACTAATTTTTTCCTGTAGCCAGTGTTTAATCAATTAATTTGCATATCACATTTTTTCTATTTGATGCATTGAATATATCCATCTATAACCGTGTGAAGGTATGGTAAGGTCAGGTTATTCTTAAGGGAATGACCTTTGAGAAGTCATCTGTGTCATACTAGCTGGGGTACCCACCATTCCCCGGGGTACCAAATTCTCCCTTAGGTTATACCCATAATTATATAAATAATTAACTAAACCAAATTTTAGCTCATTGTGTTGAAATGGGATGAGAGACACACACACACTACTACTGCTACTACTTTCCTCTTTATTTGACATGGCCTCCAGCCTCCCCCAATAGCCACATCTTCGCCGCCATTTTATTACCTTAAAATTGAATATCCTAATACATAAGTAGCTACCCTAGTTATGTTGAGTTAGTTGGTCCGCAGATCTATGCGGCATTCAGTTACTGTTGCCTCAAAGTCAATATCTGCAGCTGTTGTCGGCTTTGGGGCATTAGATCTCGTTCTTCTGAGACAAAGCAATGCAGATTTACTACTACTACTTTGCTGTCACTCGGAATCGAGTATGACGATAATCCAGCTATGATTCAATGATATGAGTTATATATGTTGTCACCTTCGTTGGTGAGCTCTGAGGTGACTCGAGAGGCCGATACGGGACCGGCAGGGTCGTCCACAGATGTGGCACGTGTGGAGGGCTACATCTAGTGCGGGAGGGGCGGCGGAAGCGTCTTTCTGCCGCTGGCGCTTGTCTGTGTCAGTATGCAGTCGGGTTAACTCGAAAGTATTGATACCGTCTCGTGTGGTGCTCCTCCAAGCGTTACGGTGTGGAGTAATCGTCTCTCAGGTGTGGGGGTCGATTTGGCACTTTTTCAGGTTTGTCTTAAGACTATCCTTATACGGCTATACCTTTTCAGTTGCCGGCCAACGTTACGTTTACTATTCGTTAGGTGACTGTAAAGTAGCTGCTTTGGCAGTCTACTGTCGTCCATACGGGTAACATGGCCAGTCTAGCGTAGTTGTTCATGTATAATGGTAGCCTCGATGCTTCTAATGTTTCTAAAGTTGATGTCACACTTGATGTCACACACACATACACACACACACACACACACACACACACACACACACACACACACACAGAGTACTACAGTAGATGAAAAAAAATGTGTTTTGCAAATTTTGATAATGGGTTCAAACTCCTCTTCCATGATATAAATGTTGGTGAGCATTTCGGGGAGGTAAATAAACACAACAAATTTTAGCTCAATATCTTAAAACACCGCAGCCGTGTACAGGTGTCTTGAATGAGAGGGGGGGGGGAGCCGAGGGAGAGGGGGTTCCGTCTTTAGGGGGTGGTGGGGGTGGGCAGTCTTCCGCTGGAAGCCAACCTTCCTGCAGCCGTATTAAACGAACAACCAGACGCTGTGCTTTTTATATTATAACAAATACATTTGTTTTTCTTATATAAATAAGATGGACAACTGAGTACATTTTAACCTAAATTTATGAGTTAATAAAACACAACCTATTTATTCCATTGTTCTTTTATTGGCGAGTCAGATCTGTCTCTCTAAAGTCAAGTTTGGTGAACTAACAAGATTATGGTAGATTTTCAGGGGAGGTCAGAGGTGAAGGTGAGGGGAGGTGTGAGGGAAGATCAGGGGGTGATGGGGAGGTGTGAGGGAAGATCAGGGGGTGAGGTTGAGGTGTGAGGGAAGATCAGGGGGTGAGGGGGAGGTGTGAGGGAAGATCAGGGGGTGATGGGGAGGTGTGAGGGAAGATCAGGGGCTGAGGGGGAGGTGTGAGGGAAGATCAGGGGGTGAGGGGGAGGTGTGAGGGAGGATCAGGGGGTGAGGGGGAGGTGTGAGGGAAGATCAGGGGGTGAGGTTGAGGTGTGAGGGAAGATCAGGGGGTGAGGGGGAGGTGTGAGGGAAGATCAGGGGGTGAGGGGGAGGTGTGAGGGAAGATCAGGGGGTGAGGGGGAGGTGTGAGGGAAGATCAGGGGGTGATGGGGAGGTGTGAGGGAAGATCAGGGGGTGAGGGGGAGGTGTGAGGGAAGATCAGGGGGTGAGGGGGAGGTGTGAGGGAAGATCAGGGGGTGAGGGGGAGGTGTGAGGGAAGATCAGGGGGTGATGGGGAGGTGTGAGGGAAGATCAGGGGTGAGGGGGAGGTGTGAGGGAAGATCAGGGGTGAGGTTGAGGTGTGAGGGAAGATCAGGGGGTGAGGGGGAGGTGTGAGGGAAGATCAGGGGGTGAGGGGGAGGTGTGAGGGAAGATCAGGGGGTGAGGGGGAGGTGTGAGGGAAGATCAGGGGCTGAGGGGGAGGTGTGAGGGAAGATCAGGGGGTGAGGGGGAGGTGTGAGGGAAGATCAGGGGGTGAGGGGGAGGTGTGAGGGAAGATCAGGGGGTGAGGGGGAGGTGTGAGGGAAGATCAGGGGGTGAGGGGGAGGTGTGAGGGAGGATCAGGGGGTGAGGGGGAGGTGTGAGGGAAGATCAGGGGTGAGGGGGAGGTGTGAGGGAAGATCAGGGGGGTGAGGGGGAGGTGTGAGGGAAGATCAGGGGTGAGGGGGAGGTGTGAGGGAAGATCAGGGGGGGGAGGGAGGGTGAGAGGGAAGATCAGGGGGGTGAGGGAAGGTAAAAAATGAGTGAGGCTTGTTTCACTACAGGTCACAGTCATGGCTCACTACAGGTCACAGTCATGGCTCACTACAGGTCACAGTCATGGCTCACTACAGGTCACAGTCAAGGCTCACTACAGGTCGCAGTCATGGCTCACTACAGGTCACAGTCAAGGCTCACTAAAGGTCACAGTCAAGGCTCACTACAGGTCACAGTCATGGCTCACTACAGGTCACAGTCAAGGCTCACTACAGGTCACAGTCATGGCTCACTACAGGTCACAGTCAAGGCTCACTACAGGTCACAGTCATGGCTCACTACAGGTCACAGTCATGGCTCACTACAGGTCACAGTCATGGCTCACTACAGGTCACAGTCATGGCTCACTACAGGTCACAGTCAAGGCTCACTACAGGTCGCAGTCATGGCTCACTACAGGTCACAGTCAAGGCTCACTAAAGGTCACAGTCAAGGCTCACTACAGATCACAGTCATGGCTCACTACAGGTCACAGTCAAGGCTCACTACAGGTCACAGTCATGGCTCACTACAGGTCACAGTCAAGGCTCACTACAGGTCACAGTCATGGCTCACTACAGGTCACAGTCATGGCTCACTACAGGTCACAGTCATGGCTCACTGCAGGTCATAGTCATGGCTCACTACAGGTCACAGTCATGGCTCACTACAGGTCACAGTCATTGCTCACTACAGGTCACAGTCAAGGCTCACTACAGGTCACAGTCATGGCTCACTACAGGTCACAGTCATGGCTCACTGCAGGTCACAGTCATGGCTCACTACAGGTCACAGTCAAGGCTCACTACAGGTCATAGTCATGACTCACTACAGGTCACAGTCATGGCTAACTACAGGTCACAGTCATAGCTCACTACAGGTCACAGTCATGGCACACTACAGGTCACAGTCATGGCTGACTACAGGTCACAGTCATGGCTCACTACAGGTCACAGTCATGGCTCACTACAGGTCACAGTCATGGCTCACTACAGGTCACAGTCAAGGCTCACTACAGGTCACAGTCATGGCTCACTACAGGTCACAGTCAAGGTTCACTACAGGTCACAGTCAAGGTTCACTACAGGTCACAGTCATGGCTCACTACAGGTCACAGTCATGGCTCACTACAGGTCACAGTCATGGCTCATTACAGGTCACAGTCATGGCTCACTACAGGTCACAGTCATGGCTCACTACAGGTCACAGTCATGGCTCACTACAGGTCAAAGTCATAGCTCACTACAGGTCACAGTCATGGCTCGTTACAGGTCACAGTCATGGCTCGTTACAGGTCACATTCATGGCTCACTACAGGTCACAGTCATGGCTCCCTACAGGTCACAGTCATAGTTCCCTGCAGGTCACAGTCATAGCTCCCTACAGGTCACAGGCATAGCTCACTACAGGTCACAGTCATGGCTCACTACAGGTCACAGTCATGGCTCGTTACAGGTCACAGTCATAGCTCACTACAGGTCACAGTTATGGCTCGTTATAGGTCACAGTCATGGCTCACTACAGGTCATAGTCATGGCTCCCTACAGGTCACAGTCATAGCTCCTTACAGGTCACAGTCATAGTTCCCTACAGGTCACAGTCATAGCTCCCTGCAGGTCACAGTCATAGCTCACTACAGGTCACACTCATGGCTCGTTACAGGTCACAGTCATGGCTCGTTACAGGTCACAGGCACGGGTAATGGTGTGAAGACTATGCAGGAAGGCGGGGCAGCTAGGGTCAATGTGGATCAGGTTACACACACAGGCTCGTCGCAGGACCTTGAAGACTCCCAACACCAGCATCATCACCAGCTTCTGTATGTCTCCACCGGCCACCAGCATCGGGGAGGTCACACTCGAGGGCACTTTCGGCAACCGCACCGTCTGGGGTCATGGGGAAAGGCTATAGGTCAGTTCTGTAGAGGGTGTTGACCAGCTGACTTAGTCCCCAGTTAGATTAGGTTGAGTCTGATTAGGTCGAGGCTTGGTACTACTGGGGTCTATTAGGACTGGGGTCTATTAGGACTGGGGTCTATTAGAACTAGGGACTATTAGGATTTTTTTATCATGAATTATAAATCCCCCTCAAAAATGTAACTATATTCTTGATGTCTGGAGAGAGAGAGAGAGAGAGAGAGAGAGAGAGAGAGAGAGAGAGAGAGAGATCATATACTATTCTCTCTCACCACACTCGTTCATTATCTATATCACCTCATCTCAAATCTCACCAGTGTCTCATATCTATCCGATCCTGCCAGAAGCAATCCTTACCTACCCTCTGTCTATATGTCTGTCGGTCTGTCGTCTGCCCGTCTGTCGGTCTGTCGTGTAATAAGGTCAATATCCCTCCCATCCAATCAAGAAGAAGATTGGGTCAGACACATCTCGTCCTGTGTAAGCCATATGTCTTGTCGACTGAGCTCCGGCGCCTTTGACATTTCATTTCCTTGCTGATGACTGAATGAGTGACTGAGTGAGTGACTAACTGAGTGACTGAGGGGTCTGAATGAGGGAGTGAGTGAGTGATTGACTGACTGACTGACTGGCTGAAAGACTAACTATATGGCTGTGTGAATGAGTGACACTCAGTCTCCCACTCACCTACACCAACACCCTCCCACACACTACACTCTACCACTCACTCCCACTCACCTACACCCACCTACATCCTCCCACACACTACAATTTACCACTCACTCCCACTCACCTACACCTACACTCACCTACACTCACCTACACCTACTCTCGTAACACATCCAATATCACCTCAATATCGTAAGCCTTAACTTCGTCACTGTTGGTAGAAGGAAGGCGATCGTTCATCAGGCGTAGCCGCACCTCCATATAGTCATGTTTTAAATTGTCTTTACAGTGTGGAGAGGAACACCAGGCGAGGGCAAGTACTCGTATAGGCGCAGAAATTTAGCAGGAGTCATGTGATCGATTCTGAGCGCTGATGCCGACCCTGACATTTGTGAATGAAGTTAAACATTCAAGGTGATTATTTTTAGGCGCGATTTCACCTTTCTGTCAACGGGGCACCACAGGACACACCACTATACTTACCACTGTACAGTTCAGGGTCGTGATAGACACTCCCCAACATTGGTCATTATCGCTGTTGCTCTTAAGTGTTTTGTTGTTTACGTGTTGCTGTAGCCTGGTGACTGTCTTCTTCACTCCTGGGTCCTTAGTCGTCGTCAGTAGCCGGTGGGAAAGATCCTTGGCCATCCTCTCGGTGGTGAGATCCTCGTCCACATGGTGGGTGGTGACTGTGTTGTCCTCGAGGTGGGTGGTGGCTGTGTCTTCCTCGAGGTGGGTGGTGGCTGTGTCGTCCTCGAGGTGGGTGGTGGCTGTGTTGTCCTCGAGGTGGGTGGTGGCTGGGTCGTCGTCGTGGTGGTAGATGGTGGCTGTGTTGTCCTCGAGGTGGGTGGTGGCAGAGTCGTTCTCGTGGTGGTAGATGGTGGCTGGGTCGTCCTCGTGTTGGTAGGTGGTGGCTGGGTCGTCCTCGTGTTGGTAGGTGGTGGCTGGATCGTCCTCTTGGTGGGTGGTGGTAGTGCCGAAATTTGAAGACACGACCCGCCACAGTCCATCCACCTGAGGGTTGTTGGTGAAGAGGGACGACACTACCCCGGACAGATCACGTATTGCTCCCTCGAGATTCTGTTCCACTGACTGAAGACTCGACCATCCACCAGAGTCTTTAGTATTGACACGCAGACCATTGACACACAGACAGATGGACGTCAGCGCTGGAAACATAACCATAATCTTATATCCTGGACAAGTCATGGTGATGATCGGTGTGAGAACGTGAGGAGAGGCGGTGCAGAGAACGTATGTCTGTCTAAACCCAACACCAAGTATGTTTTCAACTCTCCCACCATCACCGTTCTGGTAATATAGGTGCTAAGTGTCCCCACGGTCTTCAATCAGAACTGTGTAGCTGCTGTGTTTAGTAACTTTTCTTGTCGAGCTAGTAACAGTGTTCTCATAAAGGTTATGTGTGTCATCAATAAAACCTGTTTGGTATACATTGCTCAATAATGGGGTAGAATTGATCAATATGAACACGGTGAGCAACCCTGACTCAAGGTTGCACGAGAGAAGCAGCCACAAAGGTTTACACACAAGGCTGAGGACCCGTCAGTAACCTCGTAACATTGTGTTGGCAGATTACACTGTGAGGAATGTTTATCAACGTTATCTGTTTATTCTGCTGACGTTTGGGGTGTTGAAAGATCACGTGTGTGTGTGTGTGTGTGTGTGTGTGTGTGTGTGTGTGTGTGTGTGTGTGTAAAGGTCGACACACTCTACGTTACTATTATCCCTCACGCCAGTAACTAATACATTCCTTACCTCACCATAAACCTTCTCATTAACCAATATTTCAAGCGAAGCTGAAGAAGCTTTTCAATCAGTTGTCGTGAGTGTGTTGTCACCATAACCGGTACTCTGTGTTGCCCAAGAAACAAGGTTGTTATAGCAAGACATTTGAGTCAATTCAAATGTTTCTCTGGCCCAGAGAACGTCACTCAAACACCGACCATAAACATAGGAGCAACTGGGAATAACTTAGTTACCCCCTCTATGACCAGTGAAGAAAACGGGTGGAACAATTCTCTAAATACAGTGGTTCTTAAACTGTTTTGGCTCGCCCCCCCCCCCCCCAACCCACTCTGCATAAGTCCTAGATCTAGATCCCAGGCCTCCCCCCCCCCACCCTCTGATGCAACCCTTGGTTATTATAGAGTGGGAGGGATGAGCAATCGTGTACAAGACGCGTTCAGCTGCTGACCAGACTTTTCTCTCTGACCGCTCGCGCCCCCCTTGGAATCTTCTGGCGGGGGCGCGCCCCCCAGTTTAAGAACCGCTGCTCTAGACTGTCTAGATTTTAACTTGCATAAAGTCTATTGTCTTAGTTACCAGGGGCAAGGCAGGTCGCAGCTAAGACGGACAAGGCGGGTCACAGCTACGAGGATCAAGGCCGGTCACAGCTACGAGGGTCAAGGCAGGTCACAGCTACGAGGGTCAAGGCAGGTCACAGCTACGAGGGTCAAGGCAGGTCGCAGCTAAGAGGGACAAGGTGGGTCACAGCTACGAGGGTCAAGGCAGGTCACCGCTACGAGGTTCAACGCCGGTCACAGCTATGAGGGTCAAGGCAGGTCACAGCTAAGAGGGACAAGGCGGGTCACAGCTACGAGGGTCAGGGCAGGTCACAGCTACGAGGATCAAGGAGGGTCACAGCTACGAGGGTCAAGGCAGGTCACAGTTACGAAGGTCAAGGCAGTTCACACTTACGAGGGACAAGGCGGGTCACAGCTACGAGGGTCAAGGCAGGTCACCGCTACGAGGATCAAGGCCGGTCACAGCTACGGGGATCAAGGCGAGTCACAGCTACGAGGGTCAAGGCAGGTCACAGCTACGAGGGTCAAGGCAGGTCACAGCTACGAGGGTCAAGGCAGGTCACAGCTACGAGGGGCAAGGCAGGTCGCAGCTAAGAGGGACAAGGCGGGTCACAGCTACGAGGGTCAAGGCAGGTCACCGCTACGAGGATCAAGGCCGGTCACAGCTACGAGGGTCAAGGCAGGTCACAGCTACGAGGGTCAAGGCGGGTCACAGCTACGAGGGTCAAGGCAGGTCACAGCTACGAGGGTCAAGGCAGGTCACGGCTACGGGGATCAAGGCGAGTCACAGCTACGAGGGTCAAGGTGGGTCACAGCTACGAGGGTCAAGGCAGGTCACAGCTACGAGGGGCAAGGCAGGTCACAGCTACGAGGGTCAAGGCGGGTCACAGCTACGAGGGTCAAGGCGGGTCACAGCTACGAGGGTCAAGGCGGGTCACAGCTACGAGGGACAAGGCAGGTCACAGCTACGAGGGTCAAGGCGGGTCACAGCTACGAGGGACAAGGCAGGTCACAGCTACGAGGGTCAAGGCAGGTCACAGCTACGAGGGTCAAGGCGGGTCACAGCTACGAGGGACAAGGCAGGTCACAGCTACGTGGGTCAAGGCGGGTCACAGCTACGAGGGTCAAGGCGGGTCACAGCTACGAGGGTCAAGGCAGGTCACAGCTACGAGGGTCAAGGCAGGTCGCAGCTAAGAGAGACAAGGTGGGTCACAGCTACGAGGGTCAAGGCAGGTCACAGCTACGAGGGTCAAGGCAGGTCACAGCTACGAGGGTCAAGGCAGGTCACAGCTACGAGGGTCAAGGCGGGTCACAGCTACGAGGGTCAAGGCAGGTCACAGCTACGAGGGTCAAGGCAGGTCACAGCTACGAGGGGCAAGGCAGGTCACAGCTACGAGGGTCAAGGCAGGTCGCAGCTAAGAGGGACAAGGTAGGTCACAGCTACGAGGGTCAAGGCAGGTCACCGCTACGAGGTTCAACGCCGGTCACAGCTATGAGGGTCAAGGCAGGTCACAGCTAAGAGGGACAAGGCGGGTCACAGCTACGAGGGTCAGGGCAGGTCACAGCTACGAGGATCAAGGAGGGTCACAGCTACGAGGGTCAAGGCAGGTCACAGTTACGAAGGTCAAGGCAGTTCACACTTACGAGGGACAAGGCGGGTCACAGCTACGAGGGTCAAGGCAGGTCACAGCTACGAGGGTCAAGGCAGGTCGCAGCTAAGAGGGACAAGGCGGGTCACAGCTACGAGGGTCAAGGCAGGTCACCGCTACGAGGATCAAGGCCGGTCACAGCTACGAGGGTCAAGGCAGGTCACAGCTACGAGGGTCAAGGCGGGTCACAGCTACGAGGGTCAAGGCAGGTCACAGCTACGAGGGTCAAGGCAGGTCACGGCTACGGGGATCAAGGCGAGTCACAGCTACGAGGGTCAAGGCAGGTCACAGCTTCGAGGGTCAAGGCAGGTCACAGCTACGAGGGTCAAGGCGGGTCACAGCTACGAGGGTCAAGGCAGGTCACAGCTACGAGGGGCAAGGCAAGTCACAGCTACGAGGGTCAAGGCGGGTCACAGCTACGAGGGTCAAGGCGGGTCACAGCTACGATGGTCAAGGCGGGTCACAGCTACGAGGGACAAGGCAGGTCACAGCTACGAGGGTCAAGGCGGGTCACAGCTACGAGGGTCAAGGCAGGTCACAGCTACGAGGGTCAAGGCAGGTCGCAGCTAAGAGAGACAAGGTGGGTCACAGCTACGAGGGTCAAGGCAGGTCACAGCTACGAGGGTCAAGGCGGGTCACAGCTACGAGGGACAAGGCAGGTCACAGCTACGTGGGTCAAGGCTGGTCACAGCTACGAGGGTCAAGGCGGGTCACAGCTACGAGGGTCAAGGCAGGTCACAGCTACGAGGGTCAAGGCAGGTCGCAGCTAAGAGAGACAAGGTGGGTCACAGCTACGAGGGTCAAGGCAGGTCACAGCTACGAGGGTCAAGGCAGGTCACAGCTACGAGGGTCAAGGCAGGTCACAGCTACGAGGGTCAAGGCGGGTCACAGCTACGAGGGTCAAGGCAGGTCACAGCTACGAGGGTCAAGGCAGGTCACAGCTACGAGGGTCAAGGCAGGTCACAGCTACGAGGGTCAAGGCAGGTCGCAGCTAAGAGGGACAAGGTAGGTCACAGCTACGAGGGTCAAGGCAGGTCACCGCTACGAGGTTCAAGGCCGGTCACAGCTACGAGGGTCAAGGCAGGTCACAGCTACGAGGGACAAGGCGGGTCACAGCTACGAGGGTCAGGGCAGGTCACAGCTACGAGGATCAAGGAGGGTCACAGCTACGAGGGTCAAGGCAGGTCACAGTTACGAAGGTCAAGGCAGTTCACACCTACGAGGGACAAGGCGGGTCACAGCTACGAGGGTCAAGGCAGGTCACAGCTACGAGGGTCAAGGCAGGTCGCAGCTAAGAGGGACAAGGCGGGTCACAGCTACGAGGGTCAAGGCAGGTCACCGCTACGAGGATCAAGGCCGGTCACAGCTACGAGGGTCAAGGCAGGTCACAGCTACGAGGGTCAAGGCAGGTCACGGCTACGGGGATCAAGGCGAGTCACAGCTACGAGGGTCAAGGCAGGTCACAGCTACGAGGGTCAAGGCAGGTCACAGCTACGAGGGTCAAGGCGGGTCACAGCTACGAGGGTCAAGGCAGGTCACAGCTACGAGGGTCAAGGCAGGTCACAGCTACGAGGGTCAAGGCGGGTCACAGCTACGAGGGTCAAGGCGGGTCACAGCTACGATGGTCAAGGCGGGTCACAGCTACGAGGGACAAGGCAGGTCACAGCTACGAGGGTCAAGGCGGGTCACAGCTACGAGGGACAAGGCAGGTCACAGCTACGAGGGTCAAGGCAGGTCACAGCTACGAGGGTCAAGGCGGGTCACAGCTACGAGGGTCAAGGCGGGTCACAGCTACGATGGTCAAGGCGGGTCACAGCTACGAGGGACAAGGCAGGTCACAGCTACGAGGGTCAAGGCGGGTCACAGCTACGAGGGACAAGGCAGGTCACAGCTACGAGGGTCAAGGCAGGTCACAGCTACGAGGGTCAAGGCGGGTCACAGCTACGAGGGTCAAGGCGGGTCACAGCTACGAGGGTCAAGGCGGGTCACAGCTACGAGGGTCAAGGCGGGTCACAGCTACGAGGGTCAAGGCAGGTCACAGCTACGAGGGTCAAGGCAGGTCGCAGCTAAGAGAGACAAGGTGGGTCACAGCTACGAGGGTCAAGGCAGGTCACAGCTACGAGGGTCAAGGCGGGTCACAGCTACGAGGGTCAAGGCAGGTCACAGCTACGAGGGTCAAGGCGGGTCACAGCTACGAGGGTCAAGGCAGGTCACAGCTACGAGGGTCAAGGCGGGTCACAGCTACGAGGGACAAGGCAGGTCACAGCTACGAGGGTCAAGGCGGGTCACAGCTACGAGGGTCAAGGCGGGTCACAGCTACGAGGGTCAAGGCAGGTCACAGCTACGAGGGTCAAGGCAGGTCGCAGCTAAGAGAGACAAGGTGGGTCACAGCTACGAGGGTCAAGGCAGGTCACCGCTACGAGGTTCAACGCCGGTCACAGCTATTAGGGTCAAGGCAGGTCACAGCTAAGAGGGACAAGGCGGGTCACAGCTACGAGGGTCAGGGCAGGTCACAGCTACGAGGTTCAAGGAGGGTCACAGCTACGAGGGTCAAGGCAGGTCACAGTTACGAGGGACAAGGCGGGTCACAGCTACGAGGGTCAAGGCAGTTCACACTTACGAGGGACAAGGCAGTTTACACTTACGAGGGACAAGGCGGGTCACAGCTACGAGGGTCAAGGCAAGTCACAGCTACTAGGGTCAAGGCAGGTCGCAGCTAAGAGGGACAAGGCGGGTCACAGCTACGAGGGTTAGGGCAGGTCACAGCTACGAGGATCAAGGAGGGTCACAGCTACGAGGATCAAGGAGGGTCACAGCTACGAGGGTCAAGGCAGTTCACACTTACGAGGGTCAAGGCAGTTCACACTTACGAGGGACAAGGCGGGTCACAGCTACGAGGGTCAGGGCAGGTCACAGCTACGAGGGTCAAGGCAGTTCACAGCTACGAGGGTCAAGGCAGTTCACAGCTAAGAGGGACAAGGCGGGTCACAGCTACGAGGGTCAAGGCAGGTCACAGCTACGAGGGTCAAGGCAGTTCGCACTTACGAGGGACAAGGCAGGTCACAGCTACGAGGGTCAAGGCAGGTCACAGCTACGAGGGTCAAGGCAGGTCACAGCTACGAGGGTCAAGGCAGGTCACAGCTACGAGGGTCAAGGCAGGTCGCAGCTAAGAGGGACAAGGCGGGTCACAGCTACGAGGGTCAAGGCAGTTCACAGCTACGAGGGACAAGGCGGGTCACAGCTACGAGGGTCAAGGCAGGTCACAGCTACGAGGGTCAAGGCAGTTCGCACTTACGAGGGACAAGGCAGGTCACAGCTACGAGGGTCAAGGCAGGTCACAGCTACGAGGGTCAAGGCAGGTCACAGCTACGAGGGTCAAGGCAGGTCACAGCTACGAGGGTCAAGGCAGGTCGCAGCTAAGAGGGACAAGGCGGGTCACAGCTACGAGGGTCAAGGCAGTTCACAGCTACGAGGGTCAAGGCAGGTCGCAGCTAAGAGGGACAAGGCGGGTCACAGCTACGAGGGTCAAGGCAGGTCACAGCTACGAGGGTCAAGGCAGGTCACAGCTACGAGGGTCAAGGCAGTTCGCACTTACGAGGGACAAGGCAGGTCACAGCTACGAGGGTCAAGGCAGGTCACAGCTACGAGGGTCAAGGCAGGTCACAGCTACGAGGGTCAAGGCAGGTCGCAGCTACGAGGGACAAGGCGGGTCACAGCTACGAGGGTCAAGGCAGTTCACAGCTACGAGGGTCAAGGCAGGTCGCAGCTAAGAGGGACAAGGCGGGTCACAGCTACGAGGGTCAAGGCAGGTCACAGCTACGAGGGTCAAGGCAGGTCGCAGCTAAGAGGGACAAGGCGGGTCACAGCTACGAGGGTCAAGGCAGTTCACAGCTACGAGGGTCAAGGCAGGTCGCAGCTAAGAGGGACAAGGCGGGTCACAGCTACGAGGGTCAAGGCAGTTCACAGCTACGAGGGTCAAGGCAGGTCACAGCTACGAGGGTCAAGGCAGGTCACAGCTACGAGGGTTACGGCGGGTCACAGCTACGAGGGTTAAGGCGGGTCACAGCTACGAGGGTTAAGGCGGGTCACAGCTACGAGGGTTAAGGCGGGTCACAGCTACGAAGGTTAAGGCGGATCACAGCTACCAATAACAAGATAGACAAGAGTGTGTCCTGGTAACGTGTTCTCTGGTCACTTGTGTGTTCAGCTGGGAGGGGAGGGGCTGGGAGGGGTATTAGCCACGCGGCTCACGTGTCCTGCCCGCCAATGTTGGGATTCTATCAGCATTTTCTGTGGTGGAGGCACGTGTTTGTTGGCCAGATGTAAAGGTTGGTCAGACGTATAGCTGTTGGCCAGATGTATCGGTTGGTCAGACGTATAGCTGTTGGCCAGATGTAACGGTTGGTCAGACGTATAGCTGTTGGCCAGATGTAACGGTTGGTCAGACGTATAGCTGTCGGCCAGATGTAACGGTTGGTCAGACGTATAGCTGTCGGCCAGATGTAACGGTTGGTCAGACGTATAGCTGTGGGCCAGATGTAACGGTTGGTCAGACGTATAGCTGTTGGCCAGATGTAACGGTTGGTCAGACGTATAGCTGTTGGCCAGATGTAACGGTTGGTCAGACGTATAGCTGTTGGCCAGATGTAACGGTTGGTCAGACGTATAGCTGTTGGCCAGATGTAACGGTTGGTCAGACGTATTGCTGTTGGCCAGATGTAACGGTTGGTCAGACGTATAGCTGTTGGCCAGATGTAACCTTTGTCTTCACTGTGACACATTACCCGGACACTCGTGGAGGTTACGTGATGTACGAACGATGGTGACAGCGGTCGAGTAACAAAGCTCATGTCGTTTGTGTCTCAGTCATGTCACTCACAGCACCCTCAAAAGATTATTAATCATCAGAGTAATAATACGTGTCTCTTTCTGGCTGTTAATCTGACCTAACAAACGCAATAGTCCGTTAAATGGAGGTTTCTCCGTATTCGGTCGTGATGCTACCAGATTGGTTTACAGTCCTCCCTTCCCCGTCCGAGATGAGGAGATTGGCAGATATGGTTCATGAAATGGAATGTTTAGTGGTGCAAGTTGCTGTGCAAGTTGCTGTGCATTCAACTGGACAGTGTCCAGTTGAATGCACTAGTTTCTTGAGCGGTTGGTTTATCCAGTGTTAGTGCAGGAAGAAACTGTGGTCCTGGGAAACCTGTGGTGTTTGGTAGTGAGGGTCACACTGGATTGGCCATGTAGAGAAATTCTTTCTCTTAAATCAAACCTAGCGTTGTTCTAGGGTGTAGACAGCTGTTGACGACGAGCGATCACCAGGTGGAGAGAGAGAGAGAGAGAGAGAGAGAGAGAGAGAGAGAGAGAGAGAGAGAGAGAGAGAGTCTTAGGTGCGTCAGGAGTAACTGTCTTACCTCTCAACAGATAAGCGGAACCTTTTCTCACATCTTGTGGCGGCGTCCATCACTCACTGTCAGGGGAAGAGAGGCTGGAGGAGAGGGAGATTCATAAAGAGGTAGGGAAGGAAAAATTGAAGTTCAGGGAAATTATATGGCTATGAGAGAGAGAGAGAGAGAGAGAGAGAGAGAGAGAGAGAGCAAGCACAACGGCAGCGGCCGACAACACTTGTGTTTTTCGCAATACGGTGTCGGGATCGTGTAGGTCATCCTAATTCAGGTGAGAATGAAGGTCAAGCATTATTGATACTGTACCTTACAGTATATGAACACAGGAGGCTGGCTATACATATATGAGGTAGTGTGTATGGTGGAGCTCGCTATAGTTGTAAACATTAAGAATTTTACGCGGTCATTTGTAACACGGAAATATATAAACACGTTATATTTTTTTTTTATTCTAGTCAACCTTTCGTTTTCTCTACAGTTCCAAGATGCTGCTGTGAGACACTCGAGGGTTACTGTGCTCATATTTCTGCTGTGATGTTGAGAAAAATGGACTGTATATATAGCATGACTTTCAGGTGCAATATCATACACGTTCAGGGGAATGTTTTAACCGGATGACGAAAGGGATTATTCTCTCTCTCTCTCTCTCTCTCTCTCTCTCTCTCTCTCTCTCTCTCTCTCTCTCTCTCCTATAAAACACAGGTCTGTTCCACACAAACACTTTAATCCCTCCACACACGTACCCAACCCTGCAGCTGCTGACGTTTCCCAATGCACAAAATTCGTAACTTGTCTGACTATCACTAAATTCTGGAGAGTTGATACGGCAGGAGGGAAGTGTCGGTGGTAGTGGCGGTTGTTGGTACGGTAGGAGGGAAGTGTCAGTGGTAGTGGCTGTTGTTGGTACGGTAGGAGAGAAGTGTCGGTGGTAGTGGCAGTTGTTGGTACGGTAGGAGGGAAGTGTCGGTGGTAGTGGCTGTTGTTGGTACGGTAGGAGGGAAGTGTCAGTGGTAGTGGCTGTTGTTGGTACGATAGGAGGGAAGTGTCGGTGGTAGTGGCTGTTGTTGGTACGGTAGGAGAGAAGTGTCGGTGGTAGTGGCAGTTGTTGGTACGGTAGGAGGGAAGTGTCGGTGGTAGTGGCTGTTGTTGGTACGGTAGGAGGGAAGTGTCGGTGGTAGTGGCTGTTGTTGGTACGGTAGGAGGGAAGTGTCGGTAGTAGTGGCAGTTGTTGGTACGGTAGGAGGGAAGTGTCGGTGGTAGTGGCAGTTGTTGGTACGGTAGGAGGGAAGTGTCGGTGGCAGTGGCTGTTGTTGGTACGGTAGGAGGGAAGTGTCGGTGGTAGTGGCAGTTGTTGGTACGGTAAGAGAGAAGTGTCGGTGGTAGTGGCTGTTGTTGGTACGGTAGGAGGGAAGTGTCGGTGGTAGTGGCTGTTGTTGGTACGGTAGGAGGGAAGTGTCGGTAGTAGTGGCAGTTGTTGGTACGGTAGGAGGGAAGTGTCGGTGGTAGTGGCAGTTGTTGGTACGGTAGGAGGGAAGTGTCGGTGGTAGTGGCTGTTGTTGGTACTGTAGGAGGGAAGTGTCAGTAGTAGTGGCAGTTGTTGGTACGGTAGGAGGGAAGTGTCGGTGGTAGTGGCTGTTGTTGGTACGGTAGGAGGGAAGTGTCGGTGGTAGTGGCAGTTGTTGGTACGGTAGGAGGGAAGTGTCAGTGGTAGTGGCAGTTGTTGGTACGGTAGGAGGGAAGTGTCGGTGGTAGTGACTGTTGTTGGTACGGTAGGAGGGAAGTGTCGGTGGTAGTGGCAGTTGATGGTACGGTAGGAGGTAAGTGTCGGTGGTAGTGGCAGTTGTTGGTACGGTAGGAGGGAAGTGTCGGTGGTAGTGGCAGTTGTTGGTACGGTAGGAGGGAAGTGTCGGTAGTAGTGGCAGTTGTTGGTACGGTAGGAGAGAAGTGTCGGTGGTAGTGGCAGTTGTTGGTACGGTAGGAGGGAAGTGTCGGTGGTAGTGGCTGTTGTTGGTACGGTAGGAGGGAAGTGTCGGTGGTAGTGGCAGTTGTTGGTACGGTAGGAGGGAAGTGTCGGTGGTAGTGGCTGTTGTTGGTACGGTAGGAGGGAAGTGTCGGTGGTAGTGGCTGTTGTTGGTACGGTAGGAGGGAAGTGTCGGTGGTAGTGGCTGTTGTTGGTACGGTAGGAGGGAAGTGTCGGTGGTAGTGGCAGTTGTTGGTACGGTAGGAGGGAAGTGTCGGTGGTAGTGACTGTTGTTGGTACGGTAGGAGGGAAGTGTCGGTGGTAGCGGCTGTTGTTGGTACGGTAGGAGGGAAGTGTCGGTGGTAGTGACTGTTGTTGGTACGGTAGGAGGGAAGTGTCGGTGGTAGCGGCTGTTGTTGGTACGGTAGGAGGGAAGTGTCGGTGGTAGTGGCTGTTGTTGGTACGGTAGGAGGGAAGTGTCGGTGGTAGTGGCAGTTGTTGGTACGGTAGGAGGGAAGTGTCGGTGGTAGTGGCTGTTGTTGGTACGGTAGGAGGGAAGTGTCGGTGGTAGTGGCTGTTGTTGGTACGGTAGGAGGGAAGTGTCGGTGGTAGTGGCTGTTGTTGGTACGGTAGGAGTGAAGTGTCGGTGGTAGTGGCAGTTGTTGGTACGGTAGGAGGGAAGTGTCGGTGGTAGTGACTGTTGTTGGTACGGTAGGAGGGAAGTGTCGGTGGTAGCGGCTGTTGTTGGTACGGTAGGAGGGAAGTGTCGGTGGTAGTGACTGTTGTTGGTACGGTAGGAGGGAAGTGTCGGTGGTAGCGGCTGTTGTTGGTACGGTAGGAGGGAAGTGTCGGTGGTAGTGGCTGTTGTTGGTACGGTAGGAGGGAAGTGTCGGTGGTAGTGGCTGTTGTTGGTACGGTAGGAGAGAAGTGTCGGTGGTAGTGGTAGTTGTTGGTACGGCAGGAGGGAAGTGTCTGTGGTAGTGTCTGTTGTTGGTACGGTAGGAGGGAAGTGTCGGTGGTAGTGGCAGTTGTTGGTACGGTAGGAGAGAAGTGTCGGTGGTAGTGGTAGTTGTTGGTACGGTAGGAGGGAAGTGTCGGTGGTAGTGGCTGTTGTTGGTACGGTAGGAGAGAAGTGTCGGTGGTAGTGGTAGTTGTTGGTACGGTAGGAGGGAAGTGTCGGTGGTAGTGTCTGTTGTTGGTACGGTAGGAGGGAAGTGTCGGTGGTAGTGTCTGTTGTTGGTACGGTAGGAGGGAAGTGTCGGTGGTAGCCATAGTAGCAAAGCACTGAACCAAACTGTGACGCAGAACAACTGACATAAATCTTCTGAAATTATGTTTGATCTCTTGAAATGATTAGACACTCCAGTATATTTCCCCCTGACGATTAAACAATAATGCTAACCTAACCAAATCAAGCCAAACCAAACCAAGCCAAGCCAAACCAAACCAAGCCAAGCCAAGCCAAGCCAAGCCAAGCCAAGCCAAGCCAAGCCTAACTTAACCTAACCTCTCCAATACCCGTTAACAGTCACCAGAACATAAGGTGATGGAAAAGTGGAGTCACGTGACACTGTGCCAGGCGTGTGGTAACTATGGAAACCCGTGTTTACAATCTTCACCGACTGTCACAACGGTATTATTCTCCCACTGAAATACTTATTATTGAATCATTTTTTTATATTTTTTGTGATTTTTTTATTTGTATTTTTACCCGTCTTCAGTCTTCCCATTGAAGTAGATAAGGAAAAGTTTGAATATTCTCTGTATATACTGTACGTCTTACTAAATCATATTGAAAACGAAAAACAAATCATATTACCTCTCTCTCTCTCTCTCTCTCTCTCTCTCTCTCTCTCTCTCTCTCTTGTTCCGTGATTCCCTTTTAGTCTTTCAGTAAGTGACCTCCACGAGAGACCAAGTACTGTACTGAACCATAGTCTAACTCATGCCTTCATGTGATCCATTACCGCATAATTAAGGATGAGGGATTATACCATCTACGAGGTAGTCTATACGAGTTATGGGTGTATAAATGATAGTTAATTAAAGGAGAATATCATACATTATCGGACTCATTATCATAAAAATAGTTGTTAGCTTCTGAGGTTGAATTGCGCGCGCGAGTGTGTGTGTGTGTGTGTGTGTGTGTGTGTGTGTGTGTGTGTGATAGTAGATACGCGTCTGAAGAGTGAGAGAAAGCAAAAGAGAGCGAGAGTGAGTCTTCAGTTTGTTTTGCACAAGTGAGTGTGAAAATATAATTTACTTTTCATGGGTTACAGGTACACTGGCCAGCCTGTTTACATCTCTCTCTCTCTCTCTCTCTCTCTCTCTCTCTCTCTCTCTCTCTCTCTCTCTCTCTCCCTCAGCATCATTGCACTTTACTGCTCCCAGTCCGTCCCCTACGACCTCTGATCTGGACCACTCACACCACTTCCCTCCCTCCCTGCCTTCTCTTCCTCCCTCCCTGCCTTCCCTTCCTCCCTCCCTGCCTTCTCTTCCTCCCTCCCTCCCTGCCTTCCCTTCCTCCCTCCCTGCCTTCTCTTCCTCCCTCCCTCTCTCTCTCCCTCTCTGCCTTCCTTCTCCTCCTCCCTCCTCCCTCCCTGCCTTCCCTTTGCCCTCCCTGCCTTCCCCTCCTCCCTCCTCCCTCCCTGCCTTCCCCTCCTCCCTCCCTGCAGTCCCCTCCTCCCTCCTCCCTCCCTGCCTTCCCCTCCTCCCTCCCTGCCTTCTCCTCCACCCTCCTCCCTCCCTCCTCCCTCCTCCCCCTCCTCTCCCTCCTCCCTCCTCCCTCCCCTCCTCTCCTCCCCCCTCCTCCCTCCCTCCTCTCCCCTCCTCCCTCCTCCCTCCCTCCTCCCCTCCTCCCTCCTCCCTCCCTCCTTCCCTCCTCCCTCCCTCTCTTCCTCCTCCTCCTCCCTCCCTCCTTCCCCTCCTCCCTCCTCCCTCCCTCCTCTCCCCTCCCTCCCCTCCTCCCTCTTCCCTCCTCCCTCCTCCCTCCCTGCCTTCTCCTCCTCCCTCCTCCCTCCCTGCCTTCCCCTCCTCCCTCCTCCCTCCCTACCTTCTCCTCCTCCCTCCTCTCCTCCCTCCTCTCCTCCTCCCTCTCCCTCCCTCCTTCCCCTCCCCCTCCTCCCTCCCTCCTTCCCCTCCTCCCTCCTCCCTCCTCCCTCTCCTCCTCCCTCCTCCCTCCCTCCCTTCCCTCTCCCCTCCTCCCCTCCCTCCTTCCCCTCCTCCCTCCTCCCTCCCTCCTCTCCTCCTCCTCCTCCCTCCCTCCCTCCGCTCCTCCCTCCTCCCTCCCTGCCTTCCCCTCCTCCCTCCTCCCTCCCTGCCTTCCCCTCCTCCCTCCTCCCTCCCTGCCTTCCCCTCCTCCCTCCTCCCTCCCTCCCTCCTCCCCTCCCCCTCCTCCCTCCCTCCTCTCCCCTCCTCCCTCCTCCCTCCCTCCTTCTCCTCCTCCCTCCTCCCTCCCTCCTCTCCTCCTCCCCTCCTCCCTCCCTCCTTCTCCTCCCCCTCCTCCCTCCCTCCTTCCCCTCCTCCCTCCTCCTCCCTCCTCCCTCCTCCCTCCTCCCTCCCTCCTTCCCCTCCTCCCTCCTCCCTCCCTCCTTCCCCTCCTCCCTCCTCCCTCTCCTCCTCCCTCCTCCTCCTCCCTCCCTCCTCCCCTCCTCCCTCCTCCCTCCCTCCTCCCCTCCTCCCTCCTCCCTCCCTCCTCTCCCCTCCTCCTCTCCTCCTCCCTCCCTCCTCCCCTCCTCCCTCCTCCCTCCCTCCTCTCCCTCCTCCCTCCTCCCTCCTCTCCCTCCCCTCCTCTCCTCCTCCCTCCCTCCTCTCCCCTCCTCCCTCCTCCCTCCTCCCTCTCCCCTCTCCCTCCTCCTCTCCCCTCCTCCCTCCTCCTCCCCTCCTCCTCCTCCTCCCTCCTCCTCCCTCTCCCTCCTCCCTCCTCCCTCCCTCCCTCCCCTCCTCCTCCTCCCTCCCTCCCTCTCCCCTCCCTCCTCCTCCCTCTCTCCTCACTCCTCCCTCCCTCCTCCCTCCCTCCTCTCCTCCTCCCCCTCCTCCCTCCCCTCCTCCTCCTCCCTCCTCCCTCCCTCCTTCCTCCTCCCCTCCTCCCTCCCTCCTTCCCCTCCTCCCTCCTCCTCCTCTCCCTCTCCCCTCCTCCCTCCTCCCTCCCTCCTCCTCCTCTCCCTCCTCCCTCCTCTCCTCCCCTCCTCCCTCCTCCCTCCCTCCTCCCCTCCTCCCTCTCCTCCCCTCCTCTCCTCCCTCCCTCCTCCTCCCTCCTCCCCTCTCCCTCCTCCCTCCCCTCCTCTCTCCTCCTCCCTCCTCTCCCTCCCTCCTCTCCCTCCTCCCTCCTCCCTCCCTCCTCTCCTCCCCTCCTCCCTCCCTCCTCTCCTCCTCCCTCCTCCCTCCCTCCTTCCCCTCCTCCCTCCTCCCTCCCTCCTCTCTCCTCCTCCTCCTCCCTCCCTCCTCTCCCTCCTCCCTCCTCCCTCCCTCCTCCTCCTCCCCCCTCCTCCCTCCCCTCCTCTCCTCCTCCCTCCTCCTCCCTCTCCTCCTCCTCCTCTCCCTCCCTCCTCTCCTCTCCTCTCCTCCCTCCTCCCTCCCTCCTTCCCTCCTCCCTCCTCCTCTCCCTCCTCTCCTCCCCCTCCTCCCTCCCTCCTTCCCTCCTCCCTCCTCCTCCCTCCTCTCCCCTCCTCCCTCCTCCCTCCCTCCTCTCCCTCCTCCCTCCTCCCTCCCTCCTTCCTCCTCCCCCTCCTCCCTCCCTCCTCTCCCTCCCCTCCTCCCTCCCTCCTCTCCCTCCTCCCTCCTCCCGTCTCCTCCCTCCCTCCTCCCTCCTCCCTCCTCCCTCCCTCCTTCCCCTCCTCCCTCCTCCCTCCCTCCTCCTCTCCTCCCCTCCCCCCTCCTCCCTCCCTCCTTCCCCTCCTCCCTCCTCCCTCCCTCTCTCCCCTCCTCCTCCCTCCTCTCCCCCTCCTCCCTCCCTCCTCCCTCCCTCCCTCCTCCCTCCTCCTCCCTCCTCCCTCCTCCACCCTCCCTCCCCTCCTCCCTCCTCCTCCTCTCCCCTCCTCCCTCCTCCCCCCTCCTCTCCTCCTCCCTCCTCCCTCCCTCCTTCCCCTCCTCCCTCCTCCTCTCCCCCTCCTCCCTCCTCCTCCCTCCTTCTCCTCCTCCCTCCTCCCTCCCTCCCTCCCCTCCTCCCTCCTCCCTCCCTCCTCCTCCCTCCTCCCTCCCTCCTTCCCCTCCCTCCCTCCTCCCTCCCTCCTCCCCTCCTCCCTCCTCCCTCCCTCTCCCTCCCCTCCTCCCTCCTCCCTCCCTCCTCCTCCCCTCCTCCCTCCTCTCCTCCCTCCCTCTCCCTCCCCTCCTCCCTCCCTCCTCCCCTCCTCCTCCTCCCTCCTCCCTCCCCTCCCTCTCCCCTCCTCCCTCCTCCCTCCCTCCTCTCCTCCCCCTCCTCCTCCTCTCCCTCTCCTCCTCCCCTCCCTCCTCCTCCTCCCTCTCCTCCCTCCCTCCCCTCCTCCTCCTCCCTCCCTCCTCCTCCCCTCCCCCTCCTCCTCCCTCCCTCCTCCCCTCCTCCCTCCTCCCCTCCCTCCTCTCCCCTCCCCCTCCTCCCTCCCTCCTCTCCCTCCTCCCTCCTTCCTCCCTCCTTCCCCTCCTCCCTCCTCCCTCCCTCCTCTCCTCCTCCCTCCTCCCTCCCTCCTTCCCCTCCCCCCTCCTCCCTCCCTCCTCCCCTCCCCCTCCTCCCTCCCTCCTCCCCTCCTCCCTCCTCTCCTCCCTCCCTCTCCTCCTCCCTCCTCCCCTCCCTCCTCCCCTCTCTCCCTCCTCCCTCCCTCCTCTCCTCCTCCCTCCTCCCTCCCTCCTCCCCTCCTCCCTCCCTCCCTCCTCTCCTCCTCCTCCCTCCTCCCTCCTCCCTCTCCCCTCCTCCTCCTCCCTCCCTCCTCCCCTCCTCCCTCCTCCCTCCCTCCTCTCCTCCTCCCCTCCCTCCCTCCCCTCCTCTCCCTCCTCCTCTCCTCCCCTCCCTCCCTCTCCTCCTCCCCCTCCTCCCTCCCTCCCTTCTCCTCCCCCTCCTCCCTCTCCTCCTCCCCTCCTCCCTCCTCCTCCCCTCCCTCCTCCCCTCCTCTCCCTCCCTCCTCCCTCTCCCTCCTCCCTCCTCCCTCCCTCCTCTCCTCCCCCTCCTCCCTCCCTCCTCTCCCCTCCCCCCTCCCTTCCTTCCTCCCCTCCCCCTCCTCCCTCCCTCCCTTCCCTCCTCCCTCCTCCCTCCCCTCCTCCTCTCCTCCTCCCTCCTCCCTCCCTCCTCTCCCCCTCCCCCTCCTCCTCTCCCTCCTCCTCCCTCCTCCCTCCCCTCCTCCC
This sequence comes from Homarus gammarus, assembly GCA_958450375.1. Classification (NCBI taxonomy): domain Eukaryota; kingdom Metazoa; phylum Arthropoda; class Malacostraca; order Decapoda; family Nephropidae; genus Homarus; species Homarus gammarus. The sequence continues at coordinate 102,556 of CAUDMG010001867.1, forward strand.
TCCTTCCCCTCCTCCCTCCTCCCTCCCTCCTCCCCTCCTCCTCTCCTCCCTCCTCCTCTCCTCCTCCCCTCCCCCCTCCTCCCTCCCTCCTCCCCCCTCCCTCCTCCTCCCTCCTCCCTCCCTCCCTCCCTCCTCTCCTCCCCCTCCTCCTCCCTCCTCCCCTCCTCCCTCCTCCCTCCCTCCTCCCTCCCCCTCTCCCTCCCTCCTCTCCCTCCTCCCCCTCCCTCCTCCTCCCTCCTCCCTCCTCCCTCCCTCCTCCCCTCTCCCTCCCCTCCTCCCTCCTCCCTCCTCCCTCCCTCCTCTCCCCTCCCTCCTCCCTCCCTCTCTCCCCTCCTCCCTCCACCCCCTCCCTCCTCCCCACCCTCCCTCCCTCCTCCCCTCCTCCCTCCTCCCTCCCTCCTCTCCTCCCTCCCTCCCTCCCTCCTTCCCCTCCTCCCTCCTCCCCTCTCCTCCTCCTCCCTCCCCTCTCCCTCCCCCTCCTACCTTCTCCTCCCTCCTCTCCCTCCTCCCTCCTCCCTCCCTCCTCCTCTCCTCCTCCCTCCTCCCCCTCCCTCCTCCCCTCCCTCCTCTCCTCCCTCCCCCTCCCTCCTCCTCCCTCCTCCTCTCCCTCCTCCCTCCTCCTCCCTCCCCTCCCTCCCTCTCCCCTCCTCCCTCCTCCTCCTCCCTCCTCCCTCCTCCTCTCCCCTCCCTCCTCCTCTCCCTCCTCCCTCCCTCCCCTCCTCCTCTCCCTCCCTCCTCTCCTCCTCCCTCCCCTCCTCCTCTCCTCCTCCCTCCTCCCTCCCTCCTCTCCCCTCCCTCCTCCCCTCTCCTCCTCCCTCCCCCTCCTCCCTCCTCCCTCCCTCCTCCCCTCCTCCCTCCTCCCTCCCCTCCCTCTCTCCTCCCCCTCCTCCCCTCCCTCTCCCCTCCTCCCTCCTCCCCCTCCTCCCCCTCCTCCCCCCTCCTCCCTCCTCCTCCCTCCTCCCCTCCCCTCCTCCCCTCCTCCCTCCCTCCTCTCCCTCCTCCTCCTCCCCTCCCTCCTCTCCTCCCCCTCCTCCTCCCTCCTCTCCTCCCCTCCCCCTTCCTCCCTCCCTCCTCCCTCCCTCCTCCCCTCCTCCCTCCCTCCTCCTCCCTCCTCTCCTCCTCCTCCCTCTCCCTCCCTCCTCCCCTCCTCCTCCCTCCTCCCTCCCTCCTTCTCCTCCCCCCTCCCTCCTCCCTCCTCCCTCCTCCCTCCTCCTCCCTCTCCCCTCCCCTCCCTCCTCCTCCCTCCTCCTCCCTCCTCCCTCCTCTCCTCTCCCTCCTCCCTCTCCCTCCCTCCTCCCCTCCTCCCTCCCTCCTCTCCTCCTCCCCTCCTCCCTCCTCCTCCCCTCCTCCCCTCTCCTCCTCCCTCCTCCCCTCCTCCCTCTCCCCCTCCCCTCCTCCCTCCTCCCTCCCTCCTCCCCTCCTCCTCCTCCCCTCTCCTCCTCCTCCTCCTCCCTCCCTCTCCCTCCTCCCTCTCCCCTCCTCCCTCCTCCTCCCTCCTCCCCTCTCCCCTCCTCCCTCCTCCCTCCCTCCTCCTCCCCTCCCTCCTCCCTCCCCTCTCCTCCTCCCTCCTCCCCTCCTCCCTCCTCCCCTCTCCTCCTCCTCCCTCCTCCCTCCCCTCCCTCTCCCTCCTCCCTCCCTCCCTTCCCTCCTCCCTCCTCCCTCCCTCCCTCTCTCCCTCCTCCACCCCTCCCTCCTCCCTCCTCCCCTCCTCCCTCTCCTCCTCCCTCCCTCCTCCCTCCTCCCTCCCTCCCTCCCCTCCTCCCCTCCTCCCTCCTCCTCCTCCCTCCTCCCTCCTCCCTCCCCCTCCTCCCTCCTCCCCTCCTCCCTCCCTCCTTCCTCTCCTCCCTCCTCCCTCCTCCCCTCCTCCTCCCCTCCTCCCTCTCCCTCCCTCCTCCCCTCCTCCTCTCCCTCTCCTCCCCTCCTCCCTCCTCCTCTCCCTCCTCCCCTCCCTCCTCCCTCCCTCCTCTCCCTCCTCCCCTCCCCTCCTCCTCCCTCCTCCCTCCTCCCTCCCTGCCTTCCCGTCCTCCCTCCTCCCTCCCTCCTTCCCTCCTCCCTCCTCCCTCTCCTCCCCCTCCTCCCTCCTCCCTCCTCCTCCTCCCTCCTCCCTCCTCCCTCCTCCTCCCTCCTCTCCTCCTCCCTCCCTCCTCTCCCCTCCTCCCTCCCTCCTCTCCTCCCCCTCCTCCCCTCCTCCCTCCCTCCCTTCCCTCCTCCCTCCCTCCTCCTCCTCCTCCTCTCCCTTTTCCCTACCTCCTCCCTCCCTCCTCTCCTCCTCCCTCCTCCCCTCTCCCTCCCTCCTCCCTCCCCTCCCTCCTCTCCTCCCTCTCCTCCCTCCCTCCTTCCCCTCCTCCCTCCCTCCTCTCCTCCCTCCTCCCTCCCTCCTCCCTCCTCCCTCTCTCCTCCCCTCCTTCCTCCCTCCTCTCCTCCCCTCCTCCCTCCTCCCTCCTCCTCTCCCTCCTCCCTCCTCCCCTCTCCCTCCCTCCTCCCTCCCTTCTCCCCCTCCCTCCTGCCTCCCTGCCTTCTCCTCCCTCCTCCCTCCCTCCTTCCCTCCTCCCTCCCTCCTTCCCCTCCTCTCCCTCCTCTCTCCTCCCCCTCTCCCTCCTCCCTCCCTCCCCTCCTCCCTCCTCCCTCCCTCCTCCTCCCCTCCTCCTCCCTCCTCCTCCTCCCTCTCCTCCCTCCCTCCTCTCTCCCCCCTCCTCCTCCCTCTCTCCCTCTCCTCCTCCCTCCCCTTCCCTCTCCCTCCTCCCTCCTCTCCCTCCTCCTCCCTCCTCCCCTCCTTCCTCCTCCTCCTCCTCCCTCCCTCCTCTCCCTCCTCCCTCCTCCTTCTCCTCCCCTCTCCCTCCCTCCCTGCCTTCTCCTCCTCCCTCCTCCCTCCCAGCCTCCCTCCTCCCTCCTCCCTCCCTGCCATCCCCTCCTCCCTCCTCCTCCCTCCTCTCTCCTCCTCCCTCCTCCCTCCCTCCTCCTCCCCTCCTCTCCTCCCTGCCTTCTCCTCCCCCTCCTCCTCCTCCCTCCCTCCTTCCCTCCTTCCTCCCTCCTTCCCTCCTCCTCCCTCCTCCCCTCCCTCCTCTCCTCCTCCCTCCTCCCTCCCTCCTCTCCCTCCTCCCTCCTCCTCCCTCCTTCCCCTCCTCCCTCCTCCCTCCCTCCTTCCCCTCCTCCCTCCCTCCTTCCCCTCCTCCCTCCTCCCTCCCTCCTTCCCTCCTCCCTCCCTCCTCTCCTCCTCCCTCCTCCCCTCCCTCCTTCCCTCCTCCCCTCCCTCCTTCCCTCCTCCTCCCTCCCTCTCCTCTCCTCCCTCCCTCCCTCCTTCTCCTCCCTCCTCCCTCCCTCCTCCCTTCTCCCTCCTCCCTCTCCCTCCCTCCTCCCTCCTTCTCCTCCCCCTCCTCCCTCCTCCTCCCTGCCTTCCCTCCTCCTCCCTCCTCTCCTCCCTCCTCCCTCCCTCCTTCCCTCCTCCCTCCCTCCTCTCCTCCTCCCTCCCTGCCTTCCCTCCTCCCTCCTCCCTCCCTCCTTCCCCTCCTCCCTCCCCCTCCCTCCTCCCCTCCTCCCTCCTCTCCTCCCTCCTTCCTCCTCCCTCCCTCCTCTCCCTTCTCCCTCCCTCCTCTCTCCCCCCCTCCCGCCTTCATCTCCCTCTCTCCTTCCTTCCTCTCCCTCCCTCCTTCCCTCCTTCCTCTCTCCCTCCTCTCTTCCCCTCCCCCTCCTCCTCCCTCCTCTCCCTCCTCCCTCCTCCCTCGCTGCCTTCCCCTCCTCCCTCCTCCCTCCCTGCCTTCTCCTCCTCCCTCCTCCCTCCCTGCCTTCATCTCCTCCCTCCTCCCTCCCTGCCTTCTCCTCTCCTCCCTCCTCCTTCCCTCCTCCCTCCTCCCTCCTCCTTCCTCCTCCCTCCTCCCTCCCTCCTTCCCCTCCTCTCCCTCCCTCCTCTCTCCTCCCTCTCCTCCCTCCCTGCATTCTCCTCCTCCCTCCTCCCTCCCTGCCTTCCCTCCTCCCTCCCTGCCTTCCCTTCCTCCCTCCCTGCCTTCCCCTCCTTCCTCCTCCCTCCTCCCTCCCTGCCTTCTCCTCCCCCTCCTCCCTCCTCCCTCCCTCCTTCCCTCCTCCTCCCTCCCTTCCTTCCCCTCCTCCCTCCCTGCCTTCTCCCTCCTCCCTCCTCCCTCCCTGCCTTCCCTCCTCCCTCCTCCCTCCCTCCCTTCCCCTCCTCCCTCCTCCCTCCCTGCCTTCTCCTCTCCTCCTCCTCCCTCCTTCCCTCTCCTCCTCCCTCCTTCCCCTCCTCCCTCCCTCCCTCTCCTCCACCCTCCTCCCTCCTCCCTCCCTGCCTTCACCTCCTTCCTCCCTGCCTTCTCCTCCACCCTCCTCCCTCCCTGCCTTCTCCTCCTCCCTCCTCCCTCCCTCCTTCCCTCCTCCCTCCTCCCTCTCCCTCCTTCCCTCCTCCTCCCTCCTCCCTCCCTGCCTTCCCTCCTCCCTCCTCCCTCCCTCCTTCCCCTCCTCCCTCCTCCCTCCCTCCTTCCCCTCCTCCCTCCTTCCCTCCCTCCTCCCCTCCTCCCTCCTCCCTCCTCCCTCTCCCTCCTCCCTCCCTCCTCTCCTCCTCCCTCCTCCCTCCCTGCTTTCCCTTCCTCCCTCCCTCCTCTCCCTCCTCCCTCCCTCCTTCTCCTCCCTCCTCCCTCCTCCCTCCCTTCCTCCCTCCCTGCCTTCCCCTCCTTCCTTCCTCCCTGCCTTCTCCTCCACCCTCCTCCCTCCTCCCTCCCTGCCTTCCCCTCCTTCCTCCCTGCCTTCTCCTCCACCCTCCTCCCTCCCTGCCTTCCCTCCTCCCTCCCTGCCTTCTCCTCCTCCCTCCCTGCCTTCCCTCCTCCCTCCTCCCTCCCTGCCTTCCCCTCCTCCCTCCTCCCTCCCTGCCTTCCCCTCCTCCCTCCTCCCTCCCTGCCTTCCCTCCTCCCTCCCTGCCTTCCCCTCCTCCCTCCCTGCCTTC
>CAUDMG010001867.1:110000-305000 GCA_958450375.1 Homarus gammarus
TTGTTGTTTGATTTGGATCATTCAGGGAAATTTTTCGTGGAATTTCAGGAAGAAGTTTGTCATAAATGTGTAGAAAATGTTGAGGTGTCTAGTGACGGCTCCTGAATCATTGGCACGATACTCGGTGGATTCAATTACGTCTTAAAGAAACATGGATTTGTGTTCAAGTTGTTGTTTATGTACAGTGAGGCTGAAGGCGACGACGGGAGAGAGAGAGAGAGAGAGAGAGAGAGAGAGAGAGAGAGAGAGAGAGAGAGAATGATTTATCTCGACTATTAAATTCATCACAATAATACGGGTGTTGACGTTCTGTACAGCTGTAATTACTCTCCCTAATACGACTATGAGTTCACATCATTACAGATTTGTTGTGGCTACAGTGTTGCTACAGCAGTTAGGCGGAACCCACTGCTGGCGATTTTGTTGCGTATTTGCACTTTATTTCCAGGAAGCAGGTCGTGAAGGGTGAGGTAGGACTTGGGGGGTGAGATAGGACGTGAAAGGTGAGGTAGGACATGGGGGTGAGGTAGGACGTAAAGGGTGGGGCAGGACGTGAAGGGTGAGGTAGGACGTGAAGGGTGAGGTAGGACGTAAAGGGTGAGGTAGGACGTGGGGGTGAGGCAGGACATAAGAACATAAGAACATAAGAATGGAGGAAACTGCAGCGGGCCTATTGGCCCATACTGGGCAGTCCCGTTTACACCCACGGGGAGTGTGGTTGGACGTGAAGGGTGAGGTAGGACGTGAAGGGTGAGGTAGGACGTGGAGGGTGAGGTTGGACGTGAAGGGTGAGGTAGGACGTGCGGGGTGAGTCAGGACGTGGAGAGTGAGGCAGGACGTGGAGGGTGAGGTAGGACGTGAAGGGTGAGGTAGGACGTGAAGGGTGAGGTAGGACGTGAAGGGTGAGGTAGGACGTGGAGGGTGAGGTAGGACGTGAAGGACGAGGTAGGACGTGCGGGGTGAGTCAGGACGTGGAGAGTGAGGCAGGACGTGGAGGGTGAGGTAGGACGTGAAGGGTGAGGTAGGACGTGAAGGGTGAGGTAGGACGTGCGGGGTGAGTCAGGACGTGGAGAGTGAGGCAGGACGTGGAGGGTGAGGCAGGACGTGGAGGGTGAGGTAGGACGTGAAGGGTGAGGTAGGACGTGAAGGGTGAGGTAGGACGTGGAGGGTGAGGTTGGACGTGAAGGGTGAGGTAGGACGTGGAGGGTGAGGTAGGACGTGAAGGACGAGGTAGGACGTGGAGGGTCAGGCAGGACGTGAAGGATGAGGTAGGACGTGAAGGGTGAGGTAGGACGTGAAGGGTGAGGTAGGACGTGGGGAGTGAGGCAGGACGGGGAGTGTGGTCGGACGTGAAGGGTGAGGTAGGATGTGGAGAGTGAGGTAGGACGTGAAGGGTGAGGTAGGACGTGAAGGGTGAGGTAGGACGTGCGGGGTGAGTCAGGACGTGGAGAGTGAGGCAGGACGTGGAGGGTGAGGTAGGACGTGGAGGGTGAGGTAGGACGTGAAGGGTGAGGTAGGACGTGAAGGGTGAGGTAGGACGTGAAGGGTGAGGTAGGACGTGGAGGGTGAGGTAGGACGTGAAGGGTGAGGTAGGACGTGGAGGGTGAGGTAGGACGTGAAGGGTGAGGTAGGACGTGGAGGGTGAGGTAGGACGTGAAGGGTGAGGTAGGACGTGAAGGGTGAGGTAGGACGTGAAGGGTGAGGTAGGACGTGGAGGGTGAGGTTGGACGTGAAGGGTGAGGTAGGACGTGCGGGGTGAGTCAGGACGTGAGGGTGAGGTAGGACGTGGAGGGTGAGGCAGGACGTGGAGGGTGAGGTAGGACGTGAAGGGTGAGGTAGGACGTGAAGGGTGAGGTAGGACGTGAAGGGTGAGGTAGGACGTGAAGGGTGAGGTAGGACGTGGGGGTGAGTAGGACGTGGAGAGTGAGGCAGGACGTGGAGGGTGAGGTAGGACGTGAAGGGTGAGGTAGGACGTGAAGGGTGAGGTAGGACGTGCGGGGTGAGTCAGGACGTGGAGAGTGAGGCAGGACGTGGAGGGTGAGGTAGGACGTGGAGGGTGAGGTAGGACGTGAAGGGTGAGGTAGGACGTGAAGGGTGAGGTAGGACGTGGAGGGTGAGGTTGGACGTGAAGGGTGAGGTAGGACGTGGAGGGTGAGGTAGGACGTGAAGGACGAGGTAGGACGTGGAGGGTCAGGCAGGACGTGAAGGGTGAGGTAGGACGTGAAGGGTGAGGTAGGACGTGAAGGGTGAGGTAGGACGTGGGGGAGTGAGGCAGGACGGGGAGTGTGGTCGGACGTGAAGGGTGAGGTAGGATGTGGAGAGTGAGGTAGGACGTGAAGGGTGAGGTAGTACGTGGGGGGTGAGGTAGGACGTGAAGGGTGAGGTAGGACGTGAAGGGTGAGGTAGGACGTGAAGGGTGAGGTAGGACGTGGAGGGTGAGGTAGGACGTGAAGGGTGAGGTAGTACGTGGGGGGTGAGGTAGGACGTGAAGGGTGAGGTAGGACGTGAAGGGTGAGGTAGGACGTGGGGGTGAGGTAGGACGTGAAGGGTGAGGTAGGACGTGAAGGGTGAGGTAGGACGTGAAGGGTGAGGTAGGACGTGGAGAGTGAGGTAGGACGTGAAGGGTGAGGTAGGACGTGGGGGGTGAGGTAGGACGTGAAGGGTGAGGTAGGACGTGAAGGGTGAGGTAGGACGTGGAGGGTGAGGTAGGACGTGAAGGGTGAGGTAGGACGTGAAGGGTGAGGTAGGACGTGAAGGGTGAGGTAGGACGTGAAGGGTGAGGTAGGACGTGAAGGGTGAGGTAGGACGTGAAGGGTGAGGTAGGACGTGAAGGGTGAGGTAGGACGTGGAGGGTGAGGTAGGACGTGAAGGGTGAGGTAGGACGTGGGGGGTGAGGTAGGACGTGAAGGGTGAGGTAGGACGTGAAGGGTGAGGTAGGACGTGGGGGTGAGGTAGGACGTGAAGGGTGAGGTAGGACGTGAAGGGTGAGGTAGGACGTGAAGGGTGAGGTAGGACGTGGAGGGTGAGGTAGGACGTGAAGGGTGAGGTAGTACGTGGGGGGTGAGGTAGGACGTGAAGGGTGAGGTAGGACGTGAAGGGTGAGGCAGGACGTGAAGGGTGAGGTAGGACGTGAAGGGTGAGGTAGGACGTGAAGGGTGAGGTAGGACGTGAAGGGTGAGGTAGGACGTGGGGGGGTGAGTCAGGACGTGGAGAGTGAGGCAGGACGTGGAGGGTGAGGTAGGACGTGTAGGGTGAGGTAGGACGTGAAGGGTGAGGTAGGACGTGGGGGGTGAGGTAGGACGTGAAGGGTGAGGTAGGACGTGAAGGGTGAGGTAGGACGTGAAGGGTGAGGTAGGACGTGAAGGGTGAGGTAGGACGTGAAGGGTGAGGTAGGACGTGGAGTGTGGTTGGACGTGAAGGGTGAGGTAAGACGTGAAGTGTGAGGTAGGACGTGGGGGGTGAGTCAGGACGTGGAGAGTGAGGCAGGACGTGGAGGGTGAGGTAGGACGTGAAGGGTGAGGTAGGACGTGAAGGGTGAGGTAGGACGTGGGGTGAGTCAGGACGTGGAGAGTGAGGCAGGACGTGGAGGGTGAGGCAGGACGTGGAGGGTGAGGTAGGACGTGAAGGGTGAGGTAGGACGTGAAGGGTGAGGTAGGACGTGGAGGGTGAGGTTGGACGTGAAGGGTGAGGTAGGACGTGGAGGGTGAGGTAGGACGTGAAGGGTGAGGTAGGACGTGAAGGGTGAGGTAGGACGTGGAGGGTGAGGCAGGACGTGAAGGGTGAGGTAGGACGTGAAGGGTGAGGTAGGACGTGAAGGGTGAGGTAGGACGTGGAGGGTGAGGTAGGACGTGAAGGGTGAGGTAGGACGTGAAGGGTGAGGTAGGACGTGAAGGGTGAGGTAGGACGTGGAGGGTGAGGTAGGACGTGAAGGGTGAGGTAGGACGTGAAGGGTGAGGTAGGACGTGGGGGGTGAGTCAGGACGTGGAGAGTGAGGCAGGACGTGGAGGGTGAGGCAGGACGTGTAGGGTGAGGTAGGACGTGAAGGGTGAGGTAGGACGTGGAGGGTGAGGTAGGACGTGAAGGGTGAGGTAGGACGTGAAGGAAGAGGTAGGACGTGGAGGGTCAGGCAGGACGTGAAGGGTGAGGTAGGACGTGAAGGGTGAGGTAGGACGTGGGGAGTGAGGCAGGACGGGGAGTGTGGTCGGACGTGAAGGGTGAGGTAGGATGTGGAGAGTGAGGTAGGACGTGAAGGGTGAGGTAGTACGTGGGGGGTGAGGTAGGACGTGAAGGGTGAGGTAGGACGTGAAGGGTGAGGTAGTACGTGGGGGGTGAGGTAGGACGTGAAGGGTGAGGTAGGACGTGGGGGGTGTGGTTGGACGTGAAGGGTGAGGTAGGACGTGAAGGGTGAGGTAGGACGTGGAGGGTGAGGTAGGACGTGGAGGGTGAGGTAGGACGTGAAGGGTGAGGTAGGACGTGGATGGTGAGGCAGGACGTGAAGGGTGTGGTTGGACGTGAAGGGTGAGGTAGGACGTGAAGGGTGAGGTTGGACGTGAAGGGTGAGGTAGGACGTGAAGGGTGAGGTAGGACGTGAAGGGTGAGGTAGGACGTGAAGGGTGAGGTTGGACGTGAAGGGTGAGGTAGGACGTGGAGGGTGAGGTAGGACGTGAACGGTGAGGTAGGACGTGAAGGGTGAGGTAGGACGTGGAGAGTGAGGCGGGACGTGAAGGGTGAGGTAGGACGTGGAGGGTGAGGTAGGACGTGGAGAGTGAGGCAGGACGTGAAGGGTGAGGTAGGACGTGAAGGGTGAGGTAGGACGTGAAGGGTGAGGTAGGACGTGGGGGAGTGAGGCAGGACGTGGAAGGTGAGGCAGGACGTGGAGGGTGTGGTTGGACGTGAAGGGTGAGGTAGGACGTGAAGGGTGAGGTAGGACGTGGAGGGTGAGGTAGGACGTGGGGGGTGTGGCAGGACGTGGGCGGTGAGTCAGGACGTAGAGAGTGAGGCAGGACGTGTAGGGTGAGGTAGGACGTGAAGGGTGATGTAGGACGTGAAGGGTGAGGTAGGACGTGGGGGGGGAGGTAGGACGTGAAGGGTGAGGTAGTACGTGAAGGGTGAGGTAGGACGTGGAGAATGAGGCAGGACGTGGAGGGTGAGGTAGGACGTGAAGGGTGAGGTAGTACGTGAAGGGTGAGGTAGGACGTGGGGGGGGAGGTAGGACGTGGAGAGTGAGGCAGGACGTGGAGGGTGAGGTAGGACGTGAAGGGTGAGGTAGGACGTGGAGGGTGAGGTAGGACGTGGAGGGTGAGGTAGGACGTGAAGGGTGAGGTAGGACGTGAACGGTGAGGTTGGACGTGAAGGGTGAGGTAGGACGTGGAGGGTGAGGTAGGACGTGAAGGGTGAGGTAAGACGTGGGGGGTGAGGTAGGACGTGAAGGGTGATGTAGGACGTGAAGGGTGAGGTAGGCCGTGGGGGAGTGAGGCAGGACGGGGAGTGTGGTAGGACGTGAAGGGTGAGGTAGGACGTGAAGGGTGAGGTAGGACGTGGGCGGTGAGTCAGGACGTAGAGAGTGAGGCAAGACGTGTAGGGTGAGGTAGGACGTGAAGGGTGATGTAGGACGTGAAGGGTGAGGTAGGACGTGAAGGGTGAGGTAGGACGTGAAGGGTGAGGTAAGACGTGGGGGGTGAGGTAGGACGTGAAGGGTGAGGTAGGACGTGGGGTGTGAGTCAGGACGTGAAGGGTGAGGTAGGTCGTGGAGAGTGAGGCAGGACGTGGAGGGTGAGGTAGGACGTGAATGGTGAGGTAGGACGTGAAGGGTGAGGTAGGACGTGGGGTGTGAGGTAGGACGTGGAGTGTGGTTGGACGTGAAGGGTGAGGTAAGACGTGAAGTGTGAGGTAGGACGTGGGGGTGAGGTAGGACGTGAAGGGTGAGGTAGGACGTGAAGGGTGAGGTAGGACGTGGAGTGTGGTAGGGCGTGAAGGGTGAGGTAGGACGTGAAGGGTGAGGTAGGACGTGGGGGTGAGGAAGAACGTGGGGGTGAGGTAGGACGTGAAGGGTGGGGCAGGACGTGAAGGGTGAGGCAGGACGTGAAGGGTGAGGTAGGACGTGGGGCTGAGGTAGGACGTGGGGGTGTGGTAGGACGTGAAGGGTGAGGTAGGACGTGGGGGTGTGGTAGGACGTGGAGGGTAAGGTTGGACGTGGAGGGTGAGGTAGGACGTGAAGGGTGAGGTAGGACGTGAAGGGTGGGGCAGGACGTGAAGGGTGAGGTAGGACGTGAAGGGTGAGGTAGGACGTGGGGGTGAGGCAGGACATGAAGGGTGAGGTAGGACGTGGGGGAGTGAGGCAGGACGGGGAGTGTGGTTGGACGTGAAGGGTGAGGTATGACGTGAAGGGTGAGTCAGGACGTGGAGAGTGAGGCAGGACGTGGAGGGTGAGGCAGGACGTGGAGGGTGAGGTAGGACGTGAAGGGTGAGGTAGGACGTGGAGGGTGAGGTTGGACGTGAAGGGTGAGTTAGGACGTGGAGGGTGAGGTAGGACGTGAAAGGTGAGGTAGGACGTGAAGGGTGAGGTAGGACGTGGAGGGTGAGGCAGGACGTGAAGGGTGAGGTAGGACGTGAAGGGTGAGGTAGGACGTGAAGGGTGAGGTAGGACGTGGGGGAGTGAGGCAGGACGGGGAGTGTGGTCGGACGTGGCGGGTGAGGTAGGACGTGGCGGGTGAGGTAGGACGTGAAGGGTGAGGTAGGACGTGAAGGGTGAGGTAGGACGTGGGGGGTGAGGTAGGACGTGAAGGGTGAGGTTGGACGTGGGGGAGTGAGGCAGGACGTGGAGGGTGTGGTTGGACGTGAAGGGTGAGGTAGGACGTGGGGGGTGAGGCAGGACGTGGAGAGTGAGGCAGGACGTGGAGGGTGAGGTAGGACGTGAAGGGTGAGGTAGGACGTGAAGGGTGAGGTAGGACGTGGGGGGTGAGGTAGGACGTGGAGTGTGGTTGGACGTGAAGGGTGAGGTAGGACGTGAAGGGTGAGGTAGGACGTGAAGGGTGAGGTAGGACGTGGGGGGTGAGGTAGGACGTGGAGTGTGGTTGGACGTGAAGGGTGAGGTAAGACGTAAAGTGTGAGGTAGGACGTGGGGGGTGAGTCAGGACGTGGAAGGTGAGGTAGGACGTGAAGGGTGAGGTAGGACGTGAAGGGTGAGGTAGGACGTGAAGGGTGAGGTAGGACGTGAAGGGTGAGGTAGGACGTGGAGGGTGAGGTAGGACGTGAAGGGTGAGGTTGGACGTGAAGGGTGAGGTAGGACGTGGAGGGTGAGGTTGGACGTGAAGGGTGAGGTAGGACGTGGAGGGTGAGGCAGGACGTGAAGGGTGAGGTAGGACGTGAAGGGTGAGGTAGGACGTGAAGGGTGAGGTTGGACCTGAAGGGTGAGGTAGGACGTGGAGGGTGAGGTAGGACGTGAAGGGTGAGGTAGGACGTGGGGGAGTGAGGCAGGACGGGGAGTGTGGTAGGACGTGAAGGGTGAGGTAGGACGTGAAGGGTGAGGTAGGACGTGAAGGGTGAGGTAGGACGTGGAGGGTGAGGTATGACGTGAAGGGTGAGGTAGGACGTGGAGGGTGAGGCAGGACATGAAGGGTGAAGTAGGACGTGAAGGGTGAGGTAGGACGTGAAGGGTGAGGTTGGACGTGAAGGGTGAGGTAGGACGTGGAGGGTGAGGTAGGACGTGAAGGGTGAGGTAGGACGTGAAGGGTGAGGTAGGACGTGGGGGAGTGAGGCAGGACGGGGAGTGTGGTAGGACGTGAAGGGTGAGGTAGGACGTGAAGGGTGAGGTAGGGCGTGAAGGGTGAGGTAGGACGTTGGGGGGTAAGGTAGGACGTGAAGGGTGAGGTAGGACGTGGTGGAGTGAGGTAGGACGGGGAGTGTGGTTGGACGTGAAGGGTGAGGTAGGACGTGGGGTGTGAGTGAGGACGTGGAGAGTGAGGCAGGACGTGGAGGGTGAGGTAGGACGTGAAGGGTGAGGTAGGACGTGAAGGGTGAGGTAGGACGTGGGGGGTGAGGTAGGACGTGGAGTGTGGTTGGACGTGAAGGGTGAGGTAGGACGTGGGGGTGAGGAAGAACGTGGGGGTGAGGTAGGACGTGAAGGGTGGGGCAGGACGTGAAGGGTGAGGCAGGACGTGAAGGGTGAGGTAGGACGTGAAGGGTGAGGTAGGACGTGGGGGTGAGGTAGGACGTGAAGGGTGGGGCAGGACGTGAAGGGTAAAGTAGGACGTGAAGGGTGAGGTAGGACTTGAAGGGTGAGGTAGGACGTGGGGGGTGAGGTAGGACGTGGAGGGTAAATTAGGACGTGGGGGGTGAGGTAGGACCTGGGGAGTGAGGTAGGACGTGAAGAGTGAGGTAGGACGTAGAGGGTGAGGCAGGACGTGAAGGGTGAGGTAGGACGTGGGGGGTGAGTCAGGTCGTGGGGCTGAGGTAGGACGTGAAGGGTGGGGCAGGACCTGAAGGGTGAGGTAGGACGTGGGGGTGTGGTAGGACGTGGGGTGTGGTAGGACGTGGAGGGTGAGGTAGGACTTGAAGGGTGAGGTAGGACCTGGGGAGTGAGGTAGGACGTGAAGAGTGAGGTAGGACGTAGAGGGTGAGGCAGGACGTGAAGGGTGAGGTAGGACGTGAAGGGTGAGGTAGGACGTGAAGGGTGAGGTAGGACGTGGGGGGTGAGTCAGGTCGTGGGGCTGAGGTAGGACGTGAAGGGTGGGGCAGGACCTGAAGGGTGAGGTAGGACGTGGGGGTGTGGTAGGACGTGGAGGGTGAGGTAGGACGTCGGGGTGTGGTAGGACGTGGGGGTGTGGTAGGACGTGGAGGGTAAGGTTGGACGTGAAGGGTGAGGTAGAACACATACACACACACACACGCGCGCACACACACACACACCTTCGCTGTTGAACGACAGTGAAGTAGAGAGCTACAGACGTGAAGGCGAAGCAAAACTACATAAGGTATAGACGTAAAGCGACAGCGAAGCGAGGGGGAAGGTGCTGGCAGAGTCTTGCCAAGCGCTTATTCTCTCAGAGGGTGTTAGTAGTAAGAGGACGTCCGGGCTCAACCAAGTTTCCTGGAGGGTGTTGATAAAATAGTGCGATCCGTAGCACCAATACCATTTAATTCGGTTTAGCACGGATTCAAACTAATTTGTTTGACGTAATTTAAGTTTTATACGATTTCCCCTCAAAACAGAGATAAAATCAGACGTTTTCTTATATTGATTGCAATGATCGATCTTTTATCGCGTTAAAATACATTAGTGACGAAGAGAATATTGCATTTTAACCTTTAGAACTCTTCTTAATACTCAGGTGAGATGGTGTATAATGAAGGTTAATTTCAGGTAACTTTTTAGTCTGGCTAAGGGAGAACTCTTGGAATTTTGAAGAAATACCAAAGGTCAAGGATACTTAAGTTAAAACGACACCTCTGCGCCCACACACGCGCACACACACACACACACACACACACACACACACACACAGAGTACTCAAGGCTACAGTTATCAATACCAGCGAGAAATATATCTTCCACGTGTATGTGATAATGTAGAAATAATATATCTTGCCACCGTGCAGTGTGAGTCCTGATCGAGCCATTTTTTAACGCTACTTAAACAGTATGTGTTGCTAACGGCCTGTACCCTCACTACCTCTTCCCAGTATACTTCTCTATAAACCTATACTGCAACGTATACCCTCATATACTTTTACACCCCCCCCCCCCCACACACACACACCCTGCGATCGTCCAGCTGTACAACACCACAGCTGCATCAGGGAGGCCGACAACACCCTGTGATCGTCCAGCCGTACAGCACGACAGCTGCATCAGGGCTAAGACCAGTCCCCCCCCCTTTCCAGCCACAGTTAACAGTATCAGACTCTAGTTAACCTGCCACATGTTTCCTCCTTTTGGTAGTGAAAGCTTATGTTATATGTCCCACTCCCATATATTATACACAGTGCACATAACAATACATATATAATTGTTTACGTAAATAAAATACCATTTAAAATTAAATAATTCATCGAACCAACAATCCTTCACTTTTCTTAATACTCCTTCCTTCCTTCTCTCTAACTATCTCCTAATTACCCTCATTAATTAACTCTTCTTCCCTCTTACTTCCCCTTCTCTCCTTAGTCCTTTGAGGCCTGGATGATCTGCCTCAAGCACAACAGTTTTTTATGGTCACATTTCTTTTTTGTCTTCGTATTCTTGTTATTTTTTCCACGTTTTATTCTAGTTATTCTCTATCGTGATTTACTCGTATTCTCTTCGTAGTTGTTATTGCTGTTTGTTCCTCCAATATGAGGTAAATAGAGTGAGTTATAGACCTTACGGTAGAGAGTGTTGTTGGTGCAGCGTCACGTGTTGGCGACTATGTATGTGGTTTATCAATTACTGTACTTCGATTTACCTAATAATTATGTAATTTTCTCCTTGGGACAATGATTTGTTTTTTATTTGTTGTTGTTATAGTTTCTTATTTATTATTATTAATTATTATTATTATCACATTATTATTATTATTATTATTATTATTATTATTATTATTATTATTTTTATTATTATTAATTTGAGTAATAAAATTTAAGTAAGCATTTATAACATACCCGTTCTTTGATTCTTATACCTGTGTCTGTGTAGCCTCCTTTGGTAATGGGCCCCAGTCCTTGTGGGCCCCAGTCCTTATGGGCCCCAGTTCTAGTGGGCCCCATTCCTAATGGGCCTCAGGTCTGAAGTTTCTCAATCTTAATGGGCCTCAATTTTAATGAATATGAATCATATAGATGCACCCAACTATCGGTCTATAAATAAGTCACCTTTTTTTTTAGGTTTTGGTTTTACAGAAAGTATATACTGTACGTCTGGAATGCAGGTGTGTGTGTGTGTGTGTGTGTGTGATGGAGGTGGAGTGGGTGTTCGGCTTTAGTTCTGTGTTCGAAGTTGTCTAACGTACCCAGGAGGTCAGGGACGAGTTGGTGGAGTGGAGGATCTAGTCGCCCTGAGCGGATGGTATTCTCTCTGTTAGATCAAAGTTATTTTTAATTGAATTCCCCAACGTGATACAATCCTTCATTCCTTTGTTGTTGTTGTCGTCAGTGGTAGATCTATATCATTCCTTTTTCACCCTCCTGTTGTTGTTGTTGTCAGTGGTAGATCTATATCATTCCTTTTTCACCCTCCTGTTGTTGTTGTTGTCAGTGGTAGATCTATATCATTCCTTTTTCACCCTCCTGTTGTTGTTGTTGTTGTCAATGGTAGATCTATATCATTCCTTTTTCACCCTCCTGTTGTTGTTGTTGTCAGTGGTAGATCTATATCATTCCGTTTTCACCCTCCTGTTGTTGTTGTTGTTGTCAGTGGTAGATCTAAATCATTCCTTTTTCACCCACCTGTTGTTGTTGTTGTTAGTGGTAGATCTATATCATTCCTTTTTCATCCTCCTGTTGTTGTTGTCAGTGGTAGATCTACATCATTCCTTTTTCACCCTCTTGTTGTTGTTGTTGTTGTCAGTGGTAGATCTATATCATTCCTTTTTCACCCTCCTGTTGTTGTTGTTGTTGTCAGTAGTAGATCTATATCATTCCTTTTTCACGCTCCTGTTGTTGTTGTTGTTGTTATTGTCAGTGGTAGATCTATATCATTCCTTTTTCACCCTCCTGTTGTTGTTGTTGTTGTCAGTAGTAGATCTATATCATTCCTTTTTCACCCTCCTGTTGTTGTTGTTGTTGTCAGTAGTAGATCTATATCATTTCTTTTTCACCCTCCTGTTCTTGTTGTTGTTGTTGCTGTCAGTGGTAGATCTATATCATTCTTTTTCGCCCTCTTGTTGTTTTTGTTGTTGTCAGTGGTAGATCTATATCATTCCTTTTTCACCCTCTTGTTGTTGTTGTTGTTGTCAGTGGTAGATCTATATCATTCCTTTTTCGCCCTCTTGTTGTTTTTGTTGTTGTCAGTGGTAGATCTATATCATTCCTTTTTCACCCTCTTGTTGTTGTTGTTCTTGTCAGTGGTAGATCTATATCATTCCTTTTTCACCCTCCTGTTGTTGTTGTTGTTGTCAGTAGTAGATCTATATCATTCCTTTTTCACCCTCTTGTTGTTGTTGTCAGTGGTAGATCTAAATCATTCCTTTTTCACACTCCTGTTGTTGTTGTTGTTGTCAGTGGTAGATCTAAATCATTCCTTTTTCACCCTCTTCTTCTTGTTGTTGTCAGTGGTAGATCTATATCATTCCTTTTTCACCCTCCTGTTGTTGTTGTTGTTGTTGTCAGTGATAGATCTATATCATTCCTTTTTCACCCTCCTGTTGTTGTTGTTGTCAGTGGTAGATCTATATCATTCCTTTTTCACCCTCCTGTTGTTGTTGTTGTCAGTGGTAGATCTATATCATTCCTTTTTCACCCTCCTGTTGTTGTTGTTGTTGTTGTTGTCAGTGGTAGATCTATATCATTCCTTTTTCATCCTCCTGTTGTTGTTGTCAGTGGTAGATCTATATCATTCCTTTTTCACCTTCCTGTTGTTGTTGTTGTTGTCAGTGGTAGATCTATATCATTCCTTTTTCACCCTCCTGTTGTTGTTGTTGTTGTCAGTGGTAGATCTATATCATTCCTTTTCACCCTCTTGTTGTTGTTGTTGTTGTCAGTGGTAGATCTATATCATTCCTTTTTCACCCTCCTGTTGTTGTTGTTGTTGTTGTCAGTGGTAGATCTATATCATTCCTTTTTCACCCTCCTGTTGTTGTTGTCAGTGGTAGATCTAAATCATTCCTTTTCACCCTCTTGTTGTTGTTGTTGTTCTTAGTGGTAGATCTATATCATTCCTTTTTCACTCTCCTGTTGTTGTTGTTGTTGTTGTTGTTGTTGTTGTTGTCAGTGGTAGATCTATATCATTCCTTTTTCGCCCTCTTGTTGTTGTTGTTGTTGTCAGTGGTAGATCTATATCATTCCTTTTTCACCCTCTTGTTGTTGTTGTTGTCAGTGGTAGATCTATATCATTCCTTTTTCACCCTCCTGTTGTTGTTGTTGTCAGTGGTAGATCTATATCATTCCTTTTTCACCCTCTGTTGTTGTTGTTGTCAGTGGTAGATCTATATCATTCCTTTTTCACCCTCCTGTTGTTGTTGTTGTTGTCAGTGGTAGATCTATATCATTCCTTTTTCACCCTCCTGTTGTTGTTGTTGTCAGTGGTAGATCTATATCATTCCTTTTTCACCCTCCTGTTGTTGTTGTTGTTGTTGTCAGTGGTAGATCTATATCATTTCTTTTTCACCCTCCTGTTGATGTTGTTGTTGTCAGTGGTAAATCTATATCATTTCTTTATCATCCTCCTGTTGTTGTTGTTGTTGTTGTTGTCAGTGGTAGATCTATATCATTTCTTTTTCACCCTCCTGTTGTTGTTGTCAGTGGTAGATCTATGTCGTTCCGTTTCACCCTCTTGTTGTTGTTGTTGTCAGTGGTAAATCTATATCATTTCTTTTTCACCCTCTTGTTGTTGTTGTTGTTGTTGTTGTCAGTGGTAGATCTATATCATTTCTTTTTCACCCTCCAGTTGTTGTTGTTGTTGTCAATGGTAGATCTATATCATTTCTTTTTCACCCTCCTGTTGTTGTTGTTGTTGTTGTCAGTGGTAGATCTATGTCATTCCTTTTTCACCCTCCTGTTGTTGTTGTTGTTGTCAGTGGTAAATCTATATCATTTCTTTTTCACCCTCCTGTTGTTGTTGTTGTCAGTGGTAGATCTATATCATTTCTTTTTCACCCTCCTGTTGTTGTTGTTGTCAGTGGTAGATCTATATCATTCCTTTTTCACCCTCCTGTTGTTGTTTTTTGTTGTCAGTGGTAGATCTATATCATTCCTTTTTCACCCTCTTGTTGTTGTTGTTGTCAGTGGTAGATCTATATCATTCCTTTTTCACCCTCCTGTTGTTGTTGTTGTTGTCAGTGGTAGATCTATATCATTCCTTTTTCACCCTCTTGTTGTTGTTGTCAGTGGTAATCTATATCATTCTTTTCACCTCCTGTTGTGTTGTTGTCAGTGGTAGATCTATATCATTCCTTTTTCACCCTCCTGTTGTTGTTGTTGTTGTTGTCAGTGGTAGATCTATATCATTCCTTTTTCACCCTCGTGTTGTTGTTGTTGTCAGTGGTAGATCTATATCATTCCTTTTTCACCCTCTTGTTGTTGTTGTTGTTGTCAGTGGTAGATCTATATCATTCCTTTTTCACCCTCTTGTTGTTGTTGTTGTCAGTGGTAGATCTATATCATTCCTTTTTCACCCTCCTGTTGTTGTTGTTGTTGTTGTCAGTGGTAGATCTATATCATTCCTTTTTCACCCTCCTGTTGTTGTTGTCAGTGGTAGATCTATATCATTCCTTTTTCACCTTCCTTGTTGTTGTTGTTGTCAGTGGTAGATCTATATCATTCCTTTTTCACCCTCTTGTTGTTGTTGTTGTTGTCAGTGGTAGATCTATGTCATTCCTTTTTCACCCTCCTGTTGTTGTTGTTGTCAGTGGTAGATCTATATCATTCCTTTTTCACCCTCCTGTTGTTGTTGTTGTTGTTGTCAGTGGTAGATCTATATCATTCCTTTTTCACCCTCCTGTTGTTGTTGTTGTCAGTGGTAGATCTAAATCATTCCTTTTCACCCTCTTGTTGTTGTTGTTGTCAGTGGAAGATCTATAACAAATATTTTTCACCCTCCTGTTGTTGTTGTTGTCAGTGGTAGATCTATATCATTCCTTTTTCACCCTCCTGTTGTTGTTGTTGTTGTCAGTGGTAGATCTATATCATTCCTTTTTCACCCTCTTGTTGTTGTTGTTGTCAGTGGTAGATCTATATCATTCCTTTTTCACCCTCTTGTTGTTGTTGTTGTCAGTGGTAGATCTATATCATTCCTTTTTCACCCTCCTGTTGTTGTTGTTGTTGTCAGTGGTAGATCTATATCATTCCTTTTTCACCCTCCTGTTGTTGTTGTTGTTGTCAGTGGTAGATCTATATCATTCCTTTTTCACCCTCCTGTTGTTGTTGTTGTCAGTGGTAGATCTATATCATTCCTTTTTCACCCTCCTGTTGTTGTTGTTGTTGTCAGTGGTAGATCTATGTCATTCCTTTTTCACCCTCCTGTTGTTGTTGTTGTTGTCAGTGGTAGATCTATATCATTCCCTTTTCACCCTCTTCTTGTTGTTGTTGTTGTCAGTGGTAGATCTATATCATTCCTTTTTCACCCTCCTGTTGTTGTTGATGTCAGTGGTAGATCTATATCATTCCTTTTTCACTCTCCTGTTGTTGTCAGTGGTAGATCTATAACATTCCTTTTCACCCTCTTGTTGTTGTTGTTGTCAGTGGTAGATCTATATCATTCCTTTTTCACCCTCTTGTTGTTGTTGTTGTTGTCAGTGGTAGATCTATATCATTCCTTTTTCACCCTCCTGTTGTTGTTGTTGTTGTCAGTGGTAGATCTATATCATTCCCTTTTCACCCTCTTCTTGTTGTTGTTGTTGTCAGTGGTAGATCTATATCATTCCTTTTTCACCCTCTTGTTGTTGTTGTTGTCAGTGGTAGATCTATATCATTCATTTTTCACCCTCCTGTTGTTGTTGTTGTCAGTGGTAGATCTATATCATTCCTTTTTCACCCTCCTGTTGTTGTTGTTGTCAGTGGTAGATCTATGTCATTCCTTTTTCACCCTCCTTGTTGTTGTTGTTGTCAGTGGTAGATCTATATCATTCCTTTTTCACCCTCTTGTTGTTGTTGTTGTTGTCAGTGGTAGATCTATATCATTCTTTTTCACCCTCCTGTTGTTGTCAGTGGTAGATCTATATCATTCCTTTTCACCCTCTTGTTGTTGTTGTTGTTGTCAGTGGTAGATCTATATCATTCCTTTTTCACCCTCCTGTTGTTGTTGTTGTTGTCAGTGGTAGATCTATATCATTCCTTTTTCACCCTCCTGTTGTTGTTGTCAGTGGTAGATCTATATCATTCCTTTTCACCCTCTTGTTGTTGTTGTTGTTCAGTGGTAGATCTATATCATTCCTTTTTCACCCTCCTGTTGTTGTTGTTGTTGTTGTCAGTGGTAGATCTATATCATTCCTTTTTCACCCTCTTGTTGTTGTTGTTGTTGTCAGTGGTAGATCTATATCATTCCTTTTTCACCCTCTTGTTGTTGTTGTTGTCAGTGGTAGATCTATATCATTCCTTTTCACCCTCTTGTTGTTGTTGTTGTCAGTGGTAGATCTATATCATTCCTTTTCACCCTCTTGTTGTTGTTGTAAGTGGTAAATCTATATCATATCTTTTTCATCCTCCTGTTGTTGTTGTCAGTGGTAGATCTATATCATTCCTTTTTCACCCTCCTGTTGTTGTTGTTGTCAGTGGTAGATCTATATCATTCCTTTTTCACCCTCCTGTTGTTGTTGTTGTTGTCAGTGGTAGATCTATATCATTCCTTTTTCACCCTCCTGTTGTTGTTGTTGTTGTTGTCAGTGGTAGATCTATATCATTCCTTTTTCACCCTCCTGTTGTTGTTGTTGTCAGTGGTAGATCTATATCATTCCTTTTTCACCCTCCTGTTGTTGTTGTTGTTGTCATTGGTAGATCTATATCATTTCTTTTTCACCCTCCTGTTGATGTTGTTGTTGTCAGTGGTAAATCTATATCATTTCTTTTCATCCTCCTGTTGTTGTTGTTGTTGTTGTCAGTGGTAGATCTATATCATTTCTTTTTCACCCTCCTGTTGTTGTTGTTGTTGTCAGTGGTAGATCTATGTCGTTCCGTTTCACCCTCTTGTTGTTGTTGTTGTCAGTGGTAAATCTATATCATTTCTTTTTCACCCTCTTGTTGTTGTTGTTGTTGTTGTTGTCAGTGGTAGATCTATATCATTTCTTTTTCACCCTCCAGTTGTTGTTGTTGTTGTCAATGGTAGATCTATATCATTTCTTTTTCACCCTCCTGTTGTTGTTGTTGTTGTTGTCAGTGGTAGATCTATGTCATTCCTTTTTCACCCTCCTGTTGTTGTTGTTGTCAGTGGTAGATCTATATCATTTCTTTTTCACCCTCCTGTTGTTGTTGTTGTCAGTGGTAGATCTATATCATTTCCTTTTCACCCTCCTGTTGTTGTTGTTGTTGTCAGTGGTAGATCTATATCATTTCTTTTTCACCCTCCTGTTGTTGTTGTTGTTGTCAGTGGTAGATCTATATCATTCCTTTTTCACCCTCTTGTTGTTGTTGTTGTCAGTGGTAGATCTATATCATTCCTTTTTCACCCTCCTGTTGTTGTTGTTGTTGTTGTCAGTGGTAGATCTATATCATTTCTTTTTCACCCTCCTGTTGTTGTTGTTGTCAGTGGTAGATCTATATCATTCCTTTTTCACCCTCCTGTTGTTGTTGTTGTTGTCAGTGGTAGATCTATATCATTCCTTTTTCACCCTCCTGTTGTTGTTGTTGTCAGTGGTAGATCTATATCATTCCTTTTTCACCCTCCTGTTGTTGTTGTTGTTGTCAGTGGTAGATCTATATCATTCCTTTTTCACCCTCCTGTTGTTGTTGTTGTCAGTGGTAGATCTATATCATTCCTTTTTCACCCTCCTGTTGTTGTTGTTGTTGTTGTCAGTGGTAGATCTATATCATTCCTTTTTCACCCTCTTGTTGTTGTTGTTGTTGTCAGTGGTAGATCTATATCATTCATTTTTCACCCTCTTGTTGTTGTTGTTGTCAGTGGTAGATCTATATCATTCCTTTTTCACCCTCCTGTTGTTGTTGTTGTTGTCAGTGGTAGATCTATATCATTCCTTTTTCACCCTCCTGTTGTTGTTGTTGTTGTCAGTGGTAGATCTATATCATTCCTTTTTCACCCTCTTCTTGTTGTTGTTGTTGTCAGTGGTAGATCTATATCATTCCTTTTTCACCCTCCTGTTGTTGTTGTTGTCAGTGGTAGATCTATATCATTCCTTTTTCACCCTCCTGTTGTTGTTGTTGTCAGTGGTAGATCTATATCATTCCTTTTTCACCCTCCTGTTGTTGTTGTTGTTGTCAGTGGTAGATCTATGTCATTCCTTTTTCACCCTCCTGTTGTTGTTGTTGTCAGTGGTAGATCTATATCATTCCTTTTTCACCCTCTTGTTGTTGTTGTTGTTGTCAGTGGTAGATCTATATCATTCCTTTTTCACCCTCCTGTTGTTGTTGTTGTTGTCAGTGGTAGATCTATATCATTCCTTTTTCACCCTCGTTGTTGTTGTTGTCAGTGGTAGATCTATATCATTCCTTTTTCACCCTCTTGTTGTTGTTGTTGTTGTCAGTGGTAGATCTATATCATTCCTTTTTCACCCTCCTGTTGTTGTTGTTGTCAGTGGTAGATCTATATCATTCCTTTTTCACCCTCTTGTTGTTGTTGTTGTTGTCAGTGGTAGATCTATATCATTCCTTTTTCACCCTCCTGTTGTTGTTGTTGTTGTCAGTGGTAGATCTATATCATTCCTTTTTCACCCTCTTGTTGTTGTTGTTGTTGTCAGTGGTAGATCTATATCATTCCTTTTTCACCCTCTTGTTGTTGTTGTTGTTGTCAGTGGTAGATCTATGTCATTCCTTTTTCACCCTCTTGTTGTTGTTGTTGTCAGTGGTAGATCTATATCATTCCTTTTACACCCTCTTTTTGTTGTTGTCAGTGGTAGATCTATATCATTCCTTTTTCACCCTCTTGTTGTTGTTGTCAGTGGTAAATCTATATCATTTCTTTTTCATCCTCCTGTTGTTGTTGTTAGTGGTAGATCTATATCATTCCTTTTTCACCCTCCTGTTGTTGTTGTTGTTGTCAGTGGTAGATCTATGTCATTCCTTTTCACCCTCTTGTTGTTGTTGTTGTTGTCAGTGGTAATCTATATCATTTCTTTTTCACCCTCCTTGTTGTTGTTGTTGTCAGTGGTAGATCTATATCATTCCTTTTTCACCCTCCTGTTGTTGTTGTTGTTGTTGTCAGTGGTAGATCTATATCATTCCTTTTTCACCCTCCTGTTGTTGTTGTTGTCAGTGGTAGATCTATATCATTCCTTTTTCACCCTCCTGTTGTTGTTGTTGTTGTCAGTGGTAGATCTATATCATTCCTTTTTCATCCTCCTGTTGTTGTTGTCAGTGGTAGATCTATATCATTCCTTTTTCACCCTCCTGTTGTTGTTGTTGTTGTCAGTGGTAGATCTATATCATTCCTTTTTCACCCTCCTTGTTGTTGTTGTTGTCAGTGGTAGATCTATATCATTCCTTTTTCACCCTCTTGTTGTTGTTGTTGTTGTCAGTGGTAGATCTATATCATTCCTTTTTCACCCTCCTGTTGTTGTTGTTGTCAGTGGTAGATCTATATCATTCCTTTTTCACCCTCTTGTTGTTGTTGTTGTCAGTGGTAGATCTATAACAATTATTTTTCACCCTCCTGTTGTTGTTGTTGTTGTCAGTGGTAGATCTATATCATTCTTTTTCACCCTCCTGTTGTTGTTGTTGTCAGTGGTAGATCTATATCATTCCTTTTTCACCCTCCTGTTGTTGTTGTTGTTGTTGCCAGTGGTAGATCTATATCATTCCTTTTTCACCCTCCTGTTGTTGTTGTTGTTGTCATTGGTAGATCTATATCATTCTTTTTCACCCTCTTGTTGTTGTTGTTGTCAGTGGTAGATCTATATCATTCCTTTTTCACCCTCCTGTTGTTGTTGTTGTCAGTGGTAGATCTATATCATTCCTTTTTCACCCTCCTGTTGTTGTTGTTGTTGTCAGTGGTAGATCTATATCATTCCTTTTTCACCCTCTTCTTGTTGTTGTTGTTGTCAGTGGTAGATCTATATCATTCCTTTTTCACCCTCTGTTGTTGTTGTTGTTGTCAGTGGTAGATCTATATCATTCCTTTTTCATCCTCCTGTTGTTGTTGTCAGTGGTAGATCTATATCATTCCTTTTTCACCCTCCTGTTGTTGTTGTTGTTGTCAGTGGTAGATCTATATCATTCCTTTTTCACCCTCCTGTTGTTGTTGTTGTCAGTGGTAGATCTATATCATTCCTTTTTCACCCTCTTGTTGTTGTTGTTGTTGTCAGTGGTAGATCTATATCATTCCTTTTTCACCCTCTTGTTGTTGTTGTTGTTGTCAGTGGTAGATCTATATCATTCCTTTTCATCCTCTTTTTGTTGTTGTTGTTGTCAGTGGTAGATCTATATCATTCCTTTTTCACCCTCTTGTTGTTGTTGTTGTTGTCAGTGGTAGATCTATATCATTCCTTTTTCACCCTCCTGTTGTTGTCAGTGGTAGATCTATATCATTCCTTTTCACCCTCTTGTTGTTGTTGTTGTTGTTAGTGGTAGATCTATATCATTCCTTTTTCACTCTCCTGTTGTTGTTGTTGTTGTTGTTGTCAGTGGTAGATCTATATCATTCCTTTTTCGCCCTCTTGTTGTTGTTGTTGTTGTCAGTGGTTAGATCTATATCATTCCTTTTTCACCCTCTTGTTGTTGTTGTTGTTGTCAGTGGTTGATCTATGCCATTCCTTTTTCACCCTCTTGTTGTTGTTGTTGTCAGTGGTAGATCTATATCATTCCTTTTACACCCTCTTTTTGTTGTTGTCAGTGGTAGATCTATATCATTCCTTTTTCACCCTCTTGTTGTTGTTGTCAGTGGTAAATCTATATCATTTCTTTTTCATCCTCCTGTTGTTGTTGTTAGTGGTAGATCTATATCATTCCTTTTTCACCCTCCTGTTGTTGTTGTTGTTGTCAGTGGTAGATCTATGTCATTCCTTTTCACCCTCTTGTTGTTGTTGTTGTTGTCAGTGGTAATTCTATATCATTTCTTTTTCACCCTCTTGTTGTTGTTGTTGTCAGTGGTAGATCTATATCATTCCTTTTTCACCCTCCTGTTGTTGTTGTTGTTGTTGTCAGTGGTAGATCTATATCATTTCTTTTTCACCCTCCTGTTGTTGTTGTTGTCAGTGGTAGATCTATATCATTCCTTTTTCACCCTCCTGTTGTTGTTGTTGTTGTCAGTGGTAGATCTATATCATTTCTTTTTCACCCTCCTGTTGTTGTTTGTTGTTGTCAGTGGTAAATCTATATCATTTCTTTTTCACCCTCCTGTTGTTGTTGTTGTTGTCAGTGGTAGATCTATGTCGTTCCGTTTCACCCTTTTGTTGTTGTTGTTGTCAGTGGTAAATCTATATCATTTCTTTTTCACCGTCTTGTTGTTGTCGTTGTTGTTGTTGTCAGTGGTAGATCTATATCATTTCTTTTTCACCCTCCAGTTGTTGTTGTTGTTGTCAATGGTAGGTCTATATCATTTTTTTTCACCCTCCTGTTGTTGTTGTTGTTGTTGTCAGTGGTAGATCTATGTCATTCCTTTTTCACCCTCCTGTTGTTGTTGTTGTCAGTCGTAGATCTATATCATTTCTTTTTCACCCTCCTGTTGTTGTTGTTGCCAGTGGTAGATCTATATCATTTCCTTTTCACCCTCGTGTTGTTGCTTTTGTTGTCAGTGGTAGATCTATATCAATTCTTTTTCACCCTCCTGTTGTTGTTGTTGTCAGTGGTAGATCTATATCATTCCTTTTTCACCCTCCTGTTGTTGTTGTTGTCAGTGGTAGATCTATATCATTCCTTTTTCACCCTCCTGTTGTTGTTGTTGTTGTCAGTGGTAGATCTATATCATTCCTTTTTCATCCTCCTGTTGTTGTTGTCAGTGGTAGATCTATATCATTCCTTTTTCACCTTCCTGTTGTTGTTGTTGTTGTTCTCAGTGGTAGATCTATATCATTCCCTTTTCACCCTCCTCTTGTTGTTGTTGTCAGTGGAAGATCTATAACAATTATTTTTCACCCTCCTGTTGTTGTTGTTGTCAGTGGTAGATCTATATCATTCCTTTTTCACTCTCCTGTTGTTGTTGTTGTTGTTGTTGTCAGTGGTAGATCTATATCATTCCTTTTTCGCCCTCTTGTTGTTGTTGTTGTTGTCAGTGGTAGATCTATATCATTCATTTTTCACCCTGTTGTTGTTGTTAGTGGTAGATCTATATCATTCCTTTTTCACCCTCCTGTTGTTGTTGTTGTCAGTGGTAGATCTATATCATTCCTTTTTCACCCTCCTGTTGTTGTTGTTGTCAGTGGTAGATCTATATCATTCCTTTTTCACCCTCCTGTTGTTGTTGTTGTTGTCAGTGGTAGATCTATATCATTCCTTTTTCACCATCCTGTTGTTGTCATTGGTAGATCTATATCATTCCTTTTTCACCCTCCTGTTGTTGTTGTTGTTGTCAGTGGTAGATCTATGTCATTCCTTTTTCACCCTCCTGTTGTTGTTGTTGTCAGTGGTAGATCTATATCATTCCTTTTTCACCCTCTTGTTGTTGTTGTTGTTGTCAGTGGTAGATCTATATCATTCCTTTTTCACCCTCTTGTTGTTGTTGTTGTTGTCAGTGGTAGATCTATATCATTCCTTTTCATCCTCTTTTTGTTGTTGTTGTTGTCAGTGGTAGATCTATATCATTCCTTTTTCACCCTCTTGTTGTTGTTGTTGTTGTCAGTGGTAGATCTATATCATTCCTTTTTCACCCTCCTGTTGTTGTCAGTGGTAGATCTATATCATTCCTTTTCACCCTCTTGTTGTTGTTGTTGTTGTTAGTGGTAGATCTATATCATTCCTTTTTCACTCTCCTGTTGTTGTTGTTGTTGTTGTCAGTGGTAGATCTATATCATTCCTTTTTCGCCCTCTTGTTGTTGTTGTTGTTGTCAGTGGTTAGATCTATATCATTCCTTTTTCACCCTCTTGTTGTTGTTGTTGTTGTCAGTGGTTGATCTATGCCATTCCTTTTTCACCCTCTTGTTGTTGTTGTTGTCAGTGGTAGATCTATATCATTCCTTTTACACCCTCTTTGTTGTTGTTGTCAGTGGTAGATCTATATCATTCCTTTTTCACCCTCTTGTTGTTGTTGTCAGTGGTAAATCTATATCATTTCTTTTTCATCCTCCTGTTGTTGTTGTTAGTGGTAGATCTATATCATTCCTTTTTCACCCTCCTGTTGTTGTTGTTGTTGTCAGTGGTAGATCTATGTCATTCCTTTTCACCCTCTTGTTGTTGTTGTTGTTGTCAGTGGTAATTCTATATCATTTCTTTTTCACCCTCTTGTTGTTGTTGTTGTCAGTGGTAGATCTATATCATTCCTTTTTCACCCTCCTGTTGTTGCTGTTGTTGTTGTCAGTGGTAGATCTATATCATTTCTTTTTCACCCTCCTGTTGTTGTTGTCAGTGGTAGATCTATATCATTCCTTTTTCACCCTCCTGTTGTTGTTGTTGTTGTTGTCAGTGGTAGATCTATATCATTTCTTTTTCACCCTCCTGTTGTTGTTGTTGTCAGTGGTAGATCTATATCATTTCTTTTTCACCCTCCTGTTGTTGTTGTTGTTGTCAGTGGTAGATCTATGTCGTTCCGTTTCACCCTCTTGTTGTTGTTGTTGTTGTCAGTGGTAAATCTATATCATTTCTTTTTCACCGTCTTGTTGTTGTTGTCGTTGTTGTTGTTGTCAGTGGTAGATCTATATCATTTCTTTTTCACCCTCCAGTTGTTGTTGTTGTTGTCAATGGTAGATCTATATCATTTTTTTTCACCCTCCTGTTGTTGTTGTTGTTGTTGTCAGTGGTAGATCTATGTCATTCCTTTTTCACCCTCCTGTTGTTGTTGTTGTCAGTGGTAGATCTATATCATTTCTTTTTCACCCTCCTGTTGTTGTTGTTGCCAGTGGTAGATCTATATCATTTCCTTTTCACCCTCGTGTTGTTGCTTTTGTTGTCAGTGGTAGATCTATATCATTTCTTTTTCACCCTCCTGTTGTTGTTGTTGTCAGTGGTAGATCTATATCATTCCTTTTTCACCCTCCTGTTGTTGTTGTTGTCAGTGGTAGATCTATATCATTCCTTTTTCACCCTCCTGTTGTTGTTGTTGTTGTTGTTGTTGTCAGTGGTAGATCTATATCATTCCTTTTTCACCCTCCTGTTGTTGTTGTTGTCAGTGGTAGATCTATATCATTCCTTTTTCACCTTCCTGTTGTTGTTGTTGTTGTTCTCAGTGGTAGATCTATATCATTCCTTTTTCACCCTCCTGTTGTTGTTGTTGTCAGTGGTAGATCTATATCATTCCTTTTTCACCCTCCTGTTGTTGTTGTTGTTGTCAGTGGTAGATCTATATCATTCCTTTTTCACCCTCCTGTTGTTGTTGTTGTTGTTGTCAGTGGTAGATCTATATCATTCCTTTTTCACCCTCTTGTTGTTGTTGTTGTTGTCAGTGGTAGATCTATATCATTCATTTTTCACCCTCTTGTTGTTGTTGTTGTCAGTGGTAGATCTATATCATTCCTTTTTCACCCTCCTGTTGTTGTTGTTGTCAGTGGTAGATCTATATCATTCCTTTTTCACCCTCCTGTTGTTGTTGTTGTCAGTGGTAGATCTATATCATTCCTTTTTCACCCTCCTGTTGTTGTTGTTGTTGTCAGTGGTAGATCTATGTCATTCCTTTTTCACCCTCCTGTTGTTGTTGTTTTCAGTGGTAGATCTATATAATTCCCTTTTCACCCTCTTGTTGTTGTTGTTGTTGTCAGTGGTAGATCTATATCATTCATTTTTCACCATCCTGTTGTTGTCATTGGTAGATCTATATCATTCCTTTTTCACCCTCCTGTTGTTGTTGTTGTTGTCAGTGGTAGATCTATGTCATTCATTTTTCACCCTCTTGTTGTTGTTGTTGTCAGTGGTAGATCTATATCATTCCTTTTTCACCCTCCTGTTGTTGTTGTTGTCAGTGGTAGATCTATATCATTCCTTTTTCACCCTCCTGTTGTTGTTGTTGTCAGTGGTAGATCTATATCATTCCTTTTTCACCCTCCTGTTGTTGTTGTTGTTGTCAGTGGTAGATCTATGTCATTCCTTTTTCACCCTCCTGTTGTTGTTGTTGTCAGTGGTAGATCTATATCATTCCTTTTTCACCCTCTTGTTGTTGTTGTTGTTGTCAGTGGTAGATCTATATCATTCCTTTTTCACCCTCCTGTTGTTGTTGTCAGTGGTAGATCTATATCATTTCTTTTTCACCCTCCTGTTGTTGTTGTCAGTGGTAGATCTATATCATTCCT
This sequence comes from Homarus gammarus, assembly GCA_958450375.1. Taxonomy (NCBI): domain Eukaryota; kingdom Metazoa; phylum Arthropoda; class Malacostraca; order Decapoda; family Nephropidae; genus Homarus; species Homarus gammarus. Next base: position 135,166 of record CAUDMG010001867.1, read on the forward strand.
TTTTCACCCTCCTGTTGTTGTTGTTGTTGTTGTCAGTGGTAGATCTATATCATTTCTTTTTCACCCTCCTGTTGTTGTTGTTGTTGTTGTCAGTGGTAAATCTATATCATTTCTTTTTCACCCTCCTGTTGTTGTTGTTGTTGTCAGTGGTAGATCTATGTCGTTCCGTTTCACCCTCTTGTTGTTGTTGTTGTCAGTGGTAGATCTATATCATTTCTTTTTCTTCCTCCAGTTGTTGTTGTTGTTGTTGTCAGTGGTAGATCTATATTATTTCCTTTTCACCCTCTTGTTGTTGTTGTTGTCAGTGGTAGATCTATATCATTTCTTTTTCACCCTCCTGTTGTTGTTGTTGTTGTTGTCAGTGGTAGATCTATGTCATTCCTTTTTCACCCTCCTGTTGTTGTTGTTGTCAGTGGTAGATCTATATCATTTCTTTTTCACCCTCCTGTTGTTGTTGTTGTTGTCAGTGGTAGATCTATATCATTCCTTTTTCACCCTCCTGTTGTTGTTGTTGTTGTCAGTGGTAGATCTATATCATTTCTTTTTCACCCTCCTGTTGTTGTTGTTGTCAGTGGTAGATCTATATCATTCCTTTTTCACCCTCCTGTTGTTGTTGTTGTCAGTGGTAGATCTATATCATTCCTTTTTCACCCTCCTGTTGTTGTTGTTGTTGTCAGTGGTAGATCTATATCATTCCTTTTTCACCCTCCTTGTTTGTTGTTGTCAGTGGTAGATCTATATCATTCCTTTTTCACCCTCCTGTTGTTGTTGTTGTTGTCAGTGGTAGATCTATATCATTCCTTTTTCACCCTCCTGTTGTTGTTGTTGTCAGTGGTAGATCTATATCATTCCTTTTTCACCCTCCTGTTGTTGTTGTTGTCAGTGGTAGATCTATATCATTCCTTTTTCACCCTCCTGTTGTTGTTGTTGTTGTTGTTGTCAGTGGTAGATCTATATCATTCCTTTTTCGCCCTCTTGTTGTTGTTGTTGTTGTCAGTGGTAGATCTATATCATTCATTTTTCACCCTCTTGTTGTTGTTGTTGTCAGTGGTAGATCTATATCATTCATTTTTCACCCTCTTGTTGTTGTTGTTGTCAGTGGTAGATCTATATCATTCCTTTTTCACCCTCCTGTTGTTGTTGTTGTCAGTGGTAGATCTATATCATTCCTTTTTCACCCTCCTGTTGTTGTTGTTGTTGTCAGTGGTAGATCTATGTCATTCCTTTTTCACCCTCCTGTTGTTGTTGTTGTCAGTGGTAGATCTATATCATTCCCTTTTCACCCTCTCGTTGTTGTTGTTGTTGTCAGTGGTAGATCTATATCATTCCTTTTTCACCATCCTGTTGTTGTTGTCAGTGGTAGATCTATATCATTCCTTTTTCACCCTCCTGTTGTTGTTGTTGTTGTCAGTGGTAGATCTATATCATTCCTTTTTCACCCTCCTGTTGTTGTCAGTGGTAGATCTATATCATTCCTTTTCACCCTCTTGTTGTTGTTGTTGTTGTCAGTGGTAGATCTATATCATTCCTTTTTCACCCTCTTGTTGTTGTTGTTGTTCTCAGTGGTAGATCTATATCATTCCTTTTTCACCCTCCTGTTGTTGTTGTTGTCAGTGGTAGATCTATATCATTCCTTTTTCACCCTCTTGTTGTTGTTGTTGTTGTCAGTGGTAGATCTATATCATTCCTTTTTCACCCTCTTGTTGTTGTTGTTGTTGTCAGTGGTAGATCTATATCATTCCTTTTTCACCCTCCTGTTGTTGTCAGTGGTAGATCTATGTCATTCCTTTTCACCCTCTTGTTGTTGTTGTTGTTGTCAGTGGTAGATCTATATCATTCCTTTTTCACTCTCCTGTTGTTGTTGTTGTTGTTGTTGTCAGTGGTAGATCTATATCATTCCTTTTTCGCCCTCTTGTTGTTGTTGTTGTTGTTGTTGTCAGTGGTTAGATCTATATCATTCCTTTTTCACCCTCTTGTTGTTGTTGTTGTTGTCAGTGGTTGATCTATGCCATTCCTTTTTCACCCTCTTGTTGTTGTTGTTGTCAGTGGTAGATCTATATCATTCCTTTTACACCCTCTTTTTGTTGTTGTCAGTGGTAGATCTATATCATTCCTTTTTCACCCTCTTGTTGTTGTTGTCAGTGGTAAATCTATATCATTTCTTTTTCATCCTCCTGTTGTTGTTGTTAGTGGTAGATCTATATCATTCCTTTTTCACCCTCCTGTTGTTGTTGTTGTTGTCAGTGGTAGATCTATGTCATTCCTTTTCACCCTCTTGTTGTTGTTGTTGTTGTCAGTGGTAATTCTATATCATTTCTTTTTCACCCTCTTGTTGTTGTTGTTGTCAGTGGTAGATCTATATCATTCCTTTTTCACCCTCCTGTTGTTGTTGTTGTTGTTGTCAGTGGTAGATCTATATCATTTCTTTTTCACCCTCCTGTTGTTGTTGTCAGTGGTAGATCTATATCATTCCTTTTTCACCCTCCTGTTGTTGTTGTTGTTGTTGTTGTCAGTGGTTGATCTATATCATTTCTTTTTCACCCTCCTGTTGTTGTTGTTGTTGTTGTCAGTGGTAAATCTATATCATTTCTTTATCATCCCCCTGTTGTTGTTGTTGTTGTTGTCAGTGGTAGATCTATATCATTTCTCTTTCACCCTCCTGTTGTTGTTGTTGTTGTCAGTGGTAGATCTATGTCGTTCGGTTTCACCCTCTTGTTGTTGTTGTTGTTGTCAGTGGTAAATCTATATCATTTCTTTTTCACCCTCTTGTTGTTGTTGTCGTTGTTGTTGTTGTCAGTGGTAGATCTATATCATTTCTTTTTCACCCTCCAGTTGTTGTTGTTGTTGTCAATGGTAGATCTATATCATTTTTTTTCACCCTCCTGTTGTTGTTGTTGTTGTTGTCAGTGGTAGATCTATGTCATTCCTTTTTCACCCTCCTGTTGTTGTTGTTGTCAGTGGTAGATCTATATCATTTCTTTTTCACCCTCCTGTTGTAGGTTGTTGTTGTCAGTGGTAGATCTATATCATTTCCTTTTCACCCTCCTGTTGTTGTTTTTGTTGTCAGTGGTAGATCTATATCATTTCTTTTTCACCCTCCTGTTGTTGTTGTTGTTGTCAGTGGTAGATCTATATCATTCCTTTTTCACCCTCTTGTTGATGTTGTTGTGAGTGGTAGATCTATATCATTTCCTTTTCACCCTCTTGTTGTTGTTGTTGTCAGTGGTAAATCTATATCATTTCATTTTCACCCTCTTGTTATTGTTGTTATTGCCAGTTGTAGATCTATATCATTCCTTTTTCACCCTCTTCTTGTTGTTGTTGTTGTCAGTGGTAATTCTATATCATTTCTTTTTCACCCTCTTGTTGTTGTTGTTGTCAGTGGTAGATCTATATCATTCCTTTTTCACCCTCCTGTTGTTGTTGTAGTTGTTGTTGTCAGTGGTAGATCTATATCATTTCTTTTTCACCCTCCTGTTGTTGTTGTCAGTGGTAGATCTATATCATTCCTTTTTCACCCTCCTGTTGTTGTTGTTGTTGTTGTCAGTGGTAGATCTATATCATTTCTTTTTCACCCTCCTGTTGTTGTTGTTGTTGTTGTCAGTGGTAAATCTATATCATTTCTTTATCATCCCCCTGTTGTTGTTGTTGTTGTTGTCAGTGGTAGATCTATATCATTTCTCTTTCACCCTCCTGTTGTTGTTGTTGTTGTCAGTGGTAGATCTATGTCGTTCGGTTTCACCCTCTTGTTGTTGTTGTTGTTGTCAGTGGTAAATCTATATCATTTCTTTTTCACCCTCTTGTTGTTGTTGTCGTTGTTGTTGTTGTAAGTGGTAGATCTATATCATTTCTTTTTCACCCTCCAGTTGTTGTTGTTGTTGTCAATGGTAGATCTATATCATTTTTTTTCACCCTCCTGTTGTTGTTGTTGTTGTTGTCAGTGGTAGATCTATGTCATTCCTTTTTCACCCTCCTGTTGTTGTTGTTGTCAGTGGTAGATCTATATCATTTCTTTTTCACCCTCCTGTTGTAGGTTGTTGTTGTCAGTGGTAGATCTATATCATTTCCTTTTCACCCTCCTGTTGTTGTTTTTGTTGTCAGTGGTAGATCTATATCATTTCTTTTTCACCCTCCTGTTGTAGGTTGTTGTTGTCAGTGGTAGATCTATATCATTCCTTTTTCACCCTCTTGTTGATGTTGTTGTGAGTGGTAGATCTATATCATTTCCTTTTCACCCTCTTGTTGTTGTTGTTGTCAGTGGTAAATCTATATCATTTCATTTTCACCCTCTTGTTATTGTTGTTATTGCCAGTGGTAGATCTATATCATTCCTTTTTCACCCTCTTCGTTGTTGTTGTTGTTGTTGTCAGTGGTAGATCTGTCATTCCTTTTTCACCCTCCTGTTGTTGTTGTCAGTGGAAGATCTATATCATTTCTTTTTCACCCTCTTGTTGTTGTTGTTGTTGTTGTTGTTGTCAGTGGTAGATCTATGTCATTTCTTTTTCACCCTCCTGTTGTTGTTGTTGTTGTTGTCAGTGGTAGATCTATGTCATTCCTTTTTCACCCTCCTGTTGTTGTTGTTGTTGTTGTTGTTGTCAGTGGTAGATCTATATCATTCCTTTTTCGCCCTCTTGTTGTTGTTGTTGTTGTTGTTGTTGTCAGTGGTTAGATCTATATCATTCCTTTTTCACCCTCTTGTTGTTGTTGTTGTTGTTGTCGTTGTCAGTGGTTGATCTATGCCATTCCTTTTTCACCCTCTTGTTGTTGTTGTTGTCAGTGGTAGATCTATATCATTCCTTTTACACCCTTTTTTTGTTGTTGTCAGTGGTAGATCTATATCATTCCTTTTTCACCCTCTTGTTGTTGTTGTCAGTGGTAAATCTATATCATTTCTTTTTCATCCTCCTGTTGTTGTTGTTAGTGGTTGATCTATATCATTCCTTTTTCACCCTCCTGTTGTTGTTGTTGTTGTCAGTGGTAGATCTATGTCATTCCTTTTCACACTCTTGTTGTTGTTGCTGTCAGTGGTAATTCTATATCATTTCTTTTTCATCCTCCTGTTGTTGTTGTCAGTGGTAGATCTATGTCATTCCTTTTTCACCCTCCTGTTGTTGTTGTTGTTGTCATTGGTAGATCTATATCATTTCTTTTTCGCCCACTTGTTATTGTTGTCAGTGGTAAATCTATATCATTTCTTTTTCATCCTCCTGTTGTTGTTGTCAGTGGTAGATCTATATCATTTCTTTTTCACCCTCTTGTTGTTGTTGTCAGTGGTAAATCTATATCATTTCTTTTTCATCCTCCTGTTGTTGTTGTTGTTGTCAGTGGTAGATCTATATCATTTCTTTTTCACCCTCCTGTTGTTGTTGTTGTTGTCAGTGGTAGATCTATGTCGTTCCGTTTCACCCTCTTGTTGTTGTTGTTGTCAGTGGTAAATCTATATCATTTCTTTTTCACCCTCTTGTTGTTGTTGTTGTTGTTGTTGTTGTCAGTGGTAGATCTATATCATTTCTTTTTCATCCTCCAGTTGTTGTTGTTGTTGTCAATGGTAGATCTATATCATTTCTTTTTCACCCTCCTGTTGTTGTTGTTGTTGTTGTCAGTGGTAGATCTATGTCATTCCTTTTTCACCCTCCTGTTGTTGTTGTTGTCAGTGGTAGATCTATATCATTTCTTTTTCGCCCTCCTGTTGTTGTTGTCAGTGGTAGATCTATATCATTTCTTTTTCACCCTCCTGTTGTTGTTTTTGTTGTCAGTGGTAGATCTATATCATTTCTTTTTCACCCTCCTGTTGTTGTTGTTGTTGTCAGTGGTAGATCTATAGCATTCCTTTTTCACCCTCTTGTTGATGTTGTTGTGAGTGGTAGATCTATATCATTTCCTTTTCACCCTCTTGTTGTTGTTGTTGTCAGTGGTAAATCTATATCATTTCTTTTTCACCCTCCTGTTGTTGTTGTTGTCAGTGGTAGATCTATGTCATTCCTTTTTCACCCTCCTGTTGTTGTTGTTGTTGTTGTCAGTGGTAGATCTGTCATTCCTTTTTTACCCTCCTGTTGTTGTTGTTGTCAGTGGTAGATCTATATCATTCCTTTTTCACCCTCTTGTTGTTGTTGTTGTTGTCAGTGGTAGATTTATGTCATTCCTTTTTCACCCTCCTGTTGTTGTTGTTGTCAGTGGTAGATCTATATCATTCCTTTTTCACCCTCCTGTTGTTGTTGTTGTTGTTGTCAGTGGTAGATCTGTCATTCCTTTTTCACCCTCCTGTTGTTGTTGTTGTCAGTGGTAGATCAATATCATTTCTTTTTCACCCTCTTGTTGTTGTTGTTGTTGTTATTGTCAGTGGTAGATCTACATCATTTCTTTTTCACCCTCCTGTTGTTGTTGTTGTTGTCTGTGGTAGATCTATATCATTTCTTTTTCACCCTCCTGTTGTTGTTGTTGTTGTTTGTGGTCGATCTATATCATTCCTTTTTCACCCTCCTGTTGTTGTTGTTTTCAGTGGTAGATCTATGTCATTCGTTTTTCACCCTCCTGTTGTTGTTGTTGTCAGTGGTAGATCTATATCATTTCTTTTTCACCCTCCTGTTGTTGTTGTTGTTGTCTGTGGTAGATCTATATCATTTCTTTTTCACCCTCCTGTTGTTGTTGTTGTTGTTTGTGGTCGATCTATATCATTCCTTTTTCACCCTCTTGTTATTGTTGTTGTGAGTGGTAGATCTAAATCATTTCCTTTTCACCCTCTTTTTGTTGTTGTTGTCTGTGGTAAATCTATATCATTTCTTTTTCACCCTCCTGTTGTTGTTGTTGTCAGTGGTAGATCTATGTCATTCCTTTTTCACCCTCCTGTTGTTGTTGTTGTTGTTGTCAGAGGTAGATCTGTCATTCCTTTTTCACCCTCCTTTTGTTGTTGTTGTCAGTGGTAGATCTATATCATTCCTTTTTCACCCTCTTGTTGTTGTTGTTGTTGTTGTCAGTGGTAGATCTATGTCATTCCTTTTTCACCCTCCTGTTGTTGTTGTCAGTGGTAGATATATGTCATTCCTTTTTCACCCTCCTGTTGTTGTTGTTGTCAGTGGTAGATCTATGTCATCCCTTTTTCACCCTCCTGTTGTTGTTGTTGTCAGTGGTAGATCTATGTCATTCCTTTTTCACCCTCCTGTTGTTGTTGTTGTTGTCAGTGGTAGATCTATATCATTCCTTTTTCACCCTCTTGTTGTTGTTGTTGTTGTCAGTGGTAGATCTATGTCATCCCTTTTTCACCCTCTTGTTGTTGTTGTTGTCAGTGGTAGATCTATATCATTCCTTTTTCACCCTCCTGTTGTTGTTGTTGTTGTTGTCAGTGGTAAATCTATATCATTTCTTTTTCACCCTCTTGTTGTTTTTGTTGTTGTTGTCAGTGGTAGATCTGTGTCATTCCTTTTTCGCCCTCCTGTTGTTGTTGTCAGTGGTAGAGCTATATCATTCCTTTTTCACCCTCCTGTTGTTGTTGTTGTTGTCAGTGGTAAATCTATATCATTTCTTTTTCACCCCCCTGTTGTTGTTGTTGTTGTTGTCAGTGGATAGCTCTATGTCATTCCTTTTTCGCCCTCCTGTTGTTGTTGTCAGTGGTAAATCTATATCGTTTCTTTTTCACCCTCCTGTTGTTGTTGTTGTTGTTAGTGGTAGATCTATATCATTCCTTTTTCACCCTCTTGTTGTTGTTGTTGTTGTCTGTGGTAGATCTATATCATTCCTTTTTCATCCTCCTGTTGTTGTTGTTGTTGTCAGTGGTAAATCTATATCATTTCTTTTTCACCCTCTTGTTGTTGTTGTTGTTGCTGTCAGTGGTAGATCTATGTCAATCCTTTTTCGCCCTCCTGTTGTTGTCAGTGGTAGATCTATGTCATTCCTTTTTCACCCTCCTGTTGTTGTTGTTGTTGTTGTCAGTGGTAGAGCTATGTCATTCCTTTTTCACCCTCCTGTTGTTGTTGTTGTTGTTGTTGTTGTCAGTGGTAAATCTATATCATTTCTTTTTCACCCTCTTGTTGTTGTTGTTGCCAGTAGTAGATCTATATCATTCCTTTTTCACCCTCTTGTTGTTGTTGTTGTTGTTGCCAGTGGTAGATCTATATCATTCCTTTTTCACCCTCCTGTTGTTGTTGTTGTTGTCAGTTGTAGTTCTATGTCATTCCTTTTTCACCCTCCTGTTGTTGTTGTTGTTGTCAGTGGTAGAGCTATGTCATTCCTTTTTCGCCCTCCTGTTGTTGTTGTCAGTGGTAGATTTATATCATTCCTTTTTCACCCTCTTGTCGTTGTTGTTGTCAATAATAGCTGTTATATACCGTTTATGACATCATTGATTTCTTTCTGTTGAGTGTTTCTGTTGAGTCTTTCTGTTGTCTTTTAATGTAGTGTTACCAAATCTCTGTTATCGTCGTAGTTCATTAGACTGTATAACTTTAACCCTTTGTGGATGATGTTTTAACCCTTTGATGATGATGATTTTACCATTTGAGTATGATGTTTTAACCCTTTGAAGGAGATGGTTTAACCCTTTGAGGATGATGATTTAACCCTTTGAGGATGATGTTGTAACCCTTTGAGGATGATGATTTAACCCTTTTATGATGATGTTTTAACCCTTTGAGGATAATGATTTAACCCATTTGGGGATGATTTTGTAACCCTTTGAGGATGATGTTTTAACCCTTTAGGACTCAAAGGGCTGAGAACGAAATAATTTAACGAAAGAACAATTAGATAAAAGAAAAATCGTCACTAAAAGCAACACAGCACAACAAAACTTTCACCACACATTCGATTATTTGACATATTTGTGTCTTTTATTTTTTTGGACAGAGTTAAGACCCGTTGGACATCGTTGCTTCAGTGTCATTATTAGACAGATTACGTCCCGTTGGACTTGTTATTTTTTACACATCCAGGCGAGGGACTTCTCTTCTGGCTAACTGGTTTCTTCTCCATGAGTCACATCCTCCCTGCCGCTGCTCTCCATCGTGTTGCCGAGGCCCGGGTCTTAATTATTTCATGGGGATGGAAGGAGGAGGGGGGAGGAAAGAGGGGGGGTGGGAGGAAGAGGGGAAGTGGTGGGAGGAGGGGGAGGAAAGAGGGGGAGGGGGTGGGAGGAAGAGGGGAAGTGATGGGAGGAGGGGGAGGAAGAAGGAAGAGGGGGGAGGAGGATGGAAGAGGGGAGGTGGTAGGAGGAGGAAGAGGGGAAGTGGTGGGAGGAGGGGGAGGGGAAGTGGTGGGAGGAGTTGGAGGAAGGAGGAAGAGGGAAGGTGGTGGAAGGAGGAAATAGAGAGGTGGTGGGAAGAAGGATGAGGAGGGGGAGGGGAAGGAAGAGGGGAGGTGGTAGGGGGGACGAGAGGGGAGGGGGAAAGGACTATCTCCATTTTCCTTGTATGTTTTAACGAACGATTTTTTTCCGTTTTCCCTATGGCTTGTGTTGTTGCCTGTGCTTTGGATCAGACTCTTTTGTTTTCCTGTTGGTTTAACTAGGAATTTTCACGTTTTCCTTGTGTTTTGGCGAGGAGTCGTCTTACTTTTCCCCGATATTGTCACGGAGATTCAGTTTTCCTGGTATTATGGTGAGAACATTCCGTTTTTCTGTTGTTTTCGGAGATTAGTCTTTTTTTCTTGATATTTTGACGCGTCTTTTCAATTATCCCGCTATTTTTTCTGTCCGTTGTCCTGTTGTCGTCAGAAAAACCCTTAGGAAATAGCGGAATGAAACATCGGTGTTGGCATCAGGGGAGATTAGGCTGGGGAAGGGGCAGGAATTGTGTGCAAGAGAGAGAGAGAGAGAGAGAGAGAGAGAGAGGTTGTATTGTTCGGTCCTAAATTGGGATCTTTCTCGGATACAAGAGAGATCCGGTGGGTATAAAATTTATATGTTGTTTAGCCTTAGGGTGGTCGAAGGCGTATCGGGTCATCCGCCACTCGGGTTACCCTTCACTCAGGTCATCCTCCACTCAGGATATCCTCCATTCTGGTCATCCTCCACCAGGTTAGACAAGTCGCCTACTGGAGTCATACTCATACCTGGAGGAGGAGAAGGGAGCGAATATGTGTTTGTCCATTTAACGCACCTGACCATAACCTCTGCCGAGTGGTCTGTTGGTTAGGTCGTCGTTGTTGCTGTTATTGTCATTGATGTATATAAGAATTTTCTCACATTTCATCCCATTCCAGACATAACACAGAACGCATGGTGAACACTTGAGGGAAATAGCACCTCAGTTTTTTAGGGTGAATACTCGTTGACAGGTAACTCAATACAGTGGCCTCAAAATGTAGGAAATAACTATATTCGGTTTATTTAATCTGAGTGTTGTGTTGATGAGAGAGTAAGCAGCGTCTTGCGTCTTGGCTAATAATACTCCAGTGAATTTGTTCATCTTGAGAGGTGGTGATATTTTACCCAGTGTGAAAAGATATGCCCTGGATTTTACAGTTTATTTTGGCATTAACCTGAGAAACATTGAAGAAGTTTTGATGAAGTGGATAAACATATTATGTGTTTATATTGGGTGATGACTCGTCAATGTTGTTAGTGTTGCCATGTTGCCTTAAAGTAAGGTGGTGTCGCTCATACTCGAGAAACACGACACATGTTTCTCACCAAGAAGAAACATTGACCAACACTCAAATGCTTCACGAGGAGGGTTTCGAGTAATCCTTGACCATCGAGTGGTATCCTAGACGCGTGTTTAGGTATCGTCACGGAGGCGTCAGTCTCAGTGTAGAAAATGTGAGACAGGTGGTTATTTATTTAGTGTTTTCTGACATCGTCCATGTTGAGAAGGTCTTCCTACTATCCTCGAGGTGAGAAACACACGAAAATCAACACAGAAACAAACCATTCCAACACGGACCACCTTCCCAGGCTCCCCTCAACAGTGCTTCCCTCACTCTCTCCCTTCTCTCACCCTCCCTGTACCTTCCTCCTCCTCTCCCTATCATCTCCCTTTCCCCTCATCCTCATTCCTCTCGCCCTCTCTCTCTACACCCCCCACCTCGCACCCCCTGGTCCCCCCTGGCGGCGCCGCACATGCTCAGGATCCCCTCCCCTGGCGAGCCCATCTTCCCAACACCGTCCACCATGCCGCCCACGGTCCACCACACGTGGCAACTGGAATGCTGGGGGCCGGAATGGACATGGGAGGGCTGTGAGGGCTCTAGTGACGGCTGGGGTAACGTGAGCTTGGTGCCTCTCAAGCAGAGAGCGGTGGAGGTGACCTGGGTGTGGCCAGACTGGGTCACCGGAGAGGTCATCACCACACCTGTCGAAAGCATCCACTACCAGGTGGAATACGGTCCCCTCGACGCCCCGTAAGTACACCTGCACTGCACGTTTGTTAGACCTAGCTATACTATTACCTGGTCTCGTTAATCATATTTCGTGTTTTACTGAATCTCGTTAATCCTATATAATGTGTTACCTGGGCGCGTTAATCTTAACTCTTGTATTTGAGGGTGTCATTAATCCTAGTCTGCATTTCAAGAAGTCGTTAATCCTAAGTATTGTAATACTGAAGTTCATTAATTCCTTGTGTTTTATTAATTTAGGCCTTGTTAATCCCGTGTTGTATTGCTGAAGCTCGTTAATCTTAAGTGTTGTGTTAAAACTCGTTAATCCTTAGTGATGTATTAATGAAGCTCGTTAATCTTAAGTGTTGTATTAAAACTCGTTAATCCTTAGTGATGTATTAATGAAGCTCGTTAATCCACTGCTCCATTCCTCGTGTCCTCAATACACGTTAATCGTAACTTCAGCAGCTTTTAAATAATCAAAGAAATTTTTTCTCGGGAAGTTTTGGTCTTGGGTGAAAAAAGCGACTGTTGTGACCTGGTCCAGATGTTTGGTGTACACCCGCTAGTGTCTACTAACCTAACCTAACCTAACCTAACCAACTACACCTATGTTTATGAGTCAAGAAGAAGACAATTAACTGGAGGAAAATGGAGGAGAAAGGACAGGGAGGAGGGGAACAGAAGGGAGAAGGGGGGGGGGGTATGATAGATGTGATGGAATGAAAACTGGAGGGATGATTAACAGAAAGAAAAAGAGAAAATAAAACAAGAAAATTAGAAAAATAGACAAAGAGATAGACAGTCAGAGCGCAGGAGAGAAAGAGAGAGATAGAGAGAGAGAGAGAGAGAGAGAGAGAGAGAGAGAGAGAGAGAGAGAGAGAGAGAGAGAGAGAGAGAGAGAGAGAGAGATTAATTTTATTTAGCTTAGCAAATTTATTGACAAAGCTTGGAGTATAGTTTGCCTATTCTGAGTAGTAATTCAGTCAGGTCTTGACACTGAGGGTGATATCACTTCTCACTGCCACGCAGGACAGAGGTTCATACACAAAGAAATGCAGCATATTCATTAGCAGTATATATTGGCCAGAGTCATGTGGGTGATGTCACTGTTCACTGCCATGCAGAACAGAGGTCTGTACACAAAGAAATGCAGCATATTCATTAGCAGTATACATAGGTCAGTGTCATGTGGGTGAGTGGGACATTCAGTTTCAAGAGATCTACAACACTTATGAAGCCACGCCCCAAAGAGAGTCTTTTATGGAAGGTTAGCGAGATAGTCGGGAATACTTAGATAGAACATCAACTCAATTTGAGCTGTAGTTTGGGGACCATTGTTCTTCAAAACTTTGACACAAAACATGGTATTAAGTAGAGCTATCCTCTCAGATAGGGAGGGCAGTCCGAGCTCTTTCCTCATGTTTACAATTCTGGTTGATTTTGGGCATCCTAGAATGATGGGCATGGCTTCATTTTGCACTACCTCAAGGCTGTTTAGTTGTTTAGGCGGAATAGTCACAGGATGGAGAGCATGATAGTCAACTACAGAAATTACGAGCATAGGAGATGTTAATTCCATAGCCCTTGCCAACAAGGGTTCTGAGGGATTTAATGCACTGCATTAGTTTGGCACGAAGGTTGCCGACAAAGTTTGCATCATTCACATAAATTCCAAGATATTTATAAGAGCTACATAGTTCCAAGGGCATGCTGTTAATGTTAAAGTTAAGAGGCAGAGGGTGAGCAGGACGAGGATTGAGGACCCTCGTCTTGTCAACAGATATTATGAGACCATATTCCACAGTCCTCTGAACAAATACATCCAGCAAGGCTTGGAGCCTGAGCTTGGTCTGTGTCATAATGCAGATATTATCAGCACAGCATATTACAGCCTCGTTTGGCTGAACTGGAATGTCAGCAATAAGCTTGTGCATCAGTATATTAAAGAGCATAGGACTTAACACTCCTCCCTGCATGCCAAGCTCAATTGATCTCATTCTGGTACTTCTGACTCCCCTAAACTGGCATACCTGATGGACGGATAACCCTTTATCCATGTGAGGAAGTTACCTTGGATGCCAAAATTAGCTAGTTGCTCAAATATAATGTCTCTATTAGCTACATCAAAGGCTGATTTAAGGTCTTTGAAGGCTGTTTGTGTCTTATCTTTTGAGTGAACAAGATATTCTGTAAAGCATGTCTGTGTGCTGTGCCCGGGCATGAACCCATACAGATTAGGGGCCAGTTTGTCTTTGACTTGAAACATGAGATGGTTGAGAACAACTCTTTCAAGAACTTTACGAGCGAGTGTGACCTCCCCCTACGGTGCCCATAGATGAACTGGGAGAGAGAGACAAAAAATAAAACCATTAACTAATTCGTCCTGCCAGGTAAAAAAATGTGGGCAAGGTGAAGGTTCATGAGGCAGCAGAGAGGACACACATACACACACGCATAACTCTGTATAATTAGACTGAAATGAAGAACCGTGTTGGTGTATGACAATACCTCCTTCTGGCTGTACTATGCAATAAATACATATAACACACATAGACATACATAGTACATACATACATGCATACATACATACATACATACATACATACATACATACATACAAAGATTTATACATACATTCATACATACATACATACATATAACAGTAAAATTCAACACGTATGTATCTTTCGTCTCAATATTACGACAAAATAACATGTGTGATTAATTATGTGATATATAACCTTTGTTTACATATTAGTAAGTGTATATTGATTGTTCATAATGTATGTATGTTAAAGGGATAAAATAATAATGACTCTGAACTAAACTTTATGTGTATCTACCACGCACATACTCTCTCTCTCTCTCTCTCTCTCTCTCTCTCTCTCTCTCTCTCTCTCTCTATCAAGTTTCTAATTAGGGGAGGTAAGAGTAAGGTCAGGTGAACCGCGTCGTCACATCAAAGCATCGACACTGAGCCCTGACGAGGGAGGGAGGAGGAGAGGCGGGGAGGGGGAAGAGGAGGAGGGGAGAAGGAAAGGCTGGGGGGGGGGGGAGAGGAGGAGGGGAGAAGGAAAGGCTGGGGGGGGGGGGAGAGGAGGAGGAAGGGAAATGGCAGAGGACATGATATTACGGATAAGATTACTGATCTGTTTAATGTGTGTGTGTGTGTGTGTGTGTGTGTGTGTGTGTGTGTGTGTGTGTGTGTGTGGCATGATGGTCGGTAAGCGCATCGTCATCAGGTAGTGAACATAATTATTACGACTGTTTGTGTACAAGGGTTCAATTGTTGTACCAGGAGTGAACACAATCTTCCTCCTCCCACTCTTGTCCATAATTGAACCTTTAGCCAACTGAGATGAAGAGAATAGACCCCCCCCCCCCCACCAGTCTTATTTTAAGTCTATTTACCTTCCACATGAGGTCCTGGTCCAGTATAAGTTTGTTGTTGACTAAGTTGTTGTTGTTGTTGTTGTTGTTGTAGAATTATAGTCGAGAGTGGTGGGGTAATTACCGTGATGGGGGGGGGGGGGGAATGTAGTGGAGCTAGGAGTGTAGAGATTTTTTTAGTTTAACAAATTTATTGACAAAGTTTGGAGTACAGTTTGCCTATTCTGAGTAATTCAGTCAGGTCAGGGTGGTATCACTTCTCAGTGCCACGCAGGACAGAGGTTCGTACACAAAGAAATACATCATATTTATTAACAGTATATATAGGTCAGAGTCATGTGGGTTGATGTCACTGTTCACTGCCATGCAGGACAGTGGTTCATATACATTGGAAGTCATATTCTAATTGAAGACTAATCAGTGTGGGCTAGCAAATTTGGGATAAACAGCAAAAATGTCCCCAAGCACCCGGACGGGAGAGGAGTTATGTGAGGGGTGGAGCAGGGGGGGGGGGAGGACTATAAAGGGTGGGGGACTGGGGTGAGGGGTTTTAGTTGGTTTAACAAATTTATTGGCAGAGCTTGTAGTACAGTTTGCCTATTCTGAGTAATTCAGTCAGGTCTTGACACTGAGGGTGGTATCACTTCTCACTGTCACGCAGGACAGAGGTTCATACACAAAGAAATACATCATATTCATTAACAACTATAAATGTATAGAGGTCAGATTCATATGGATAATGTCACTGTTCACTGCCATGCAGGACAGAGGTTCGTACACAAAGATTTGCATCATATTCATTGACAGTACATATACATATATGTAAACACACACACACACACATATACATACATATGCGTATATACATACACATATACATGTACACGTACATATACATGCACACACGCACACATACATACATATACGTCGGTCAGATTCATGTGGGTAATGTCACTTTTCACTGCCATACAGGACAGAGGTTCGTACACAAAGAATGCATCATATTCATTGACACTATATATAGGTCAGATTCATGTGGGTAATGCCACTGTTCACTGCCACGCAGGACAGAGGTTCGTACACAAAGAAGGAAATACATCACATTCACCAGCAGCATATATGGGTCAGTGGATCACATACATTGGAGTCATATTCTAGTTGAAGACTAATCAGTGTGGGCTAGCAAATTTGGGATAAACAGCAAGAATGTGAGGGGTGGAGAATGAACAGGGAGATGATGGAGGGAGGGAGGGAGGTGGGAAGGGAGGGAAATATAGGGTGGAGGAGTGAGGTCAGGGAGGGATTAGGGGATGGGGGAGGTTGGAGAGGGAGTGTGTGGAGGGGAGGAAGTGAAGAAGTGAAGGGTTATGATATGAGAAGGGCGAGAGGGGAAGGGGACTGAGGATGTAGGGTGTAAAGAGAGAGAGGGTAAATTGTGAAGGGAAGATGGAAGGGAGAGAGTGAGGAGGTGTGGAGACTGGGAAGGGCAAAGTAGGGGCTTGTCTCCCGAAAATTTCCTACGTTAAAATGTTCCTTATAACTACTGTATATATATTTGTGGATCGTGTTCTGGGATAATGGTTAGCCAGTGCAGCTGCCGAGTTGTCCGGTCTTCGTAAAGTAATCCTTAAACACAGAATCATACAGCTCGTTAACACAGGGTGTGGGTGTTGTGTTGGCGACAGCTTCTATGCCTTAAACAAATTCATGCCTAAAGTGGCCCTTGTAATCGAACACGAGGGTCCCTCTCATAATGAATTGCAACGATTTATTTAGCCAGAAAAACACAGATACAGAGTGGATAATAATAACAATATTAACATGGCTGAGCCAGTTGAGAACCTGCGCTCTCTTTTAGGCACCTGATATATACTATACCTTTATCTAAAGGAAGTATTATGTAACATTTAGTATCATCTGGAATAGTACAATAGCATTGTAGTAATAAGAGCATCTCATAATGTTACCACGGTTATCACTTTAATATTTAATTATTTTATTTATTTATGATTATTATTATTATTATTATTATTTATCAAATTATAAGTATATACATAAATTACAGTGGAATTGAAAAAACCTCATAAGTATAATGGGGGAGCAGTACATCATGGGTTGTACAGTATTAAGATTGAACAAGAGGACAAAGCTTTCAGGATTATGTCTAGTGGGCAAATATATTTATTGCAATGGTAATTACTTATCTATTTACATGATCATTTCCGATAAAACGGTTTTGATGGTACAATAAAAGCAAGTACTGTATACATAGTAGGTGTTACAAGACATATTAATACTTTGACAATAGATATTTTTTAAGAGATGATTTAAACGATGGGAGCGTAGTCTTTGTTCTGATGGGTGGGGGTAAGTTGTTCCACACCTTCACACCGAGATATTTTATGGAGGTCTGGGACTGAGAGGAGTGCATGGGGGGTGGTCTTAGTAGCTCTGGGTGACTTAAGTTGTATCTCTGATTATTCCGGAACTGGAAATAATTGTTGTCAAGCAAGTGATTGATAGATTTGTAAACAAAGAGGGCACAGCAGTAAGTGTTAATATCTTCGAATTTTAACATTTTCATTTTCGCAAATTTTTCGTTTGTGTGATGTGTGTTTTTCAAGTAGGTCATTGTCTGCAAACTCTCTTTTGTGCAGTAACCTAGGATTGTGTTTTTGAAGAGCCAGAGGCCCCCCATAGTGTGTGACAGTGTATCAGGTGTTGGTAAACAAGATCATAATAGATTTCTTTCATTGCAGTGAGAGTGGGTGACTGTCAAGTGTGATACATGATACCGCACTGTTTATTGACTTTACTGTGAATGGCTTATATGTGGTTTCTCCAGTTAAGTTTCTCATCAACAATAACTCCGAGGAATCATATTATTTTATTTGCGTTTGGGGACTGTATTACCAAGGTACAGGGCGTCCAAGTCTGAGGGTAATTTTTTCCTTCTGTGAAAGATCGTTTAGTGGGTTTTCTCAAGGTTTAAGGTCAGTTTAATACATATTACCCAGGTCCTGACTTTAGTCAATTGAGTGTTCATAGTTCTCATCAAGGAATGGAGGTCTGAGTTGCTGGCATAGAGATTACTATCGTCTGCAAATAAGTAGTATTTTATGAGTGTGCTGGCATGGACTGTGTCGTTTATGTAGAACATAAACAGTACTGGGCCGAGAATGGAACCTTGGGGGACGCCATACAAGATTGGCGAGGAGTCAGATTGGTGATTGTTATAGCAGACATACTGCATTCTGTTGGACAGGTATGAGGTAAACCAATTATGGAACAGGCCTCTAATGCAGTAATATTCAAGCTTTGAAAGGAGGATGGTATGGTCGACAGTATCGAAGGCTATAGAGAGCTCCAAGAATATACCGACTGTGAACTGACTGTCATCAAAGGAATTTAAGATGTCATTAGTAAAGGATAGCAGAGCACTCAGTCAACCTTCTAGCTCTAAATCCAAACTGGGAGTCTGTAAAGATGTCATTGGCATTGCAGAAGGAATTTAGTCTATTACATGCTAGCTTTTCCAGTATCTTACTCAAGGCTGGGAGGACTGATATGGGGCGGTAATTCTTGAAGAGACCTTTGTCCCCAGATTTTTTATATGCCGGGTGAACTTTAGCAATTTTCAGTTTATCAGGAAAGACACCACTAGTGAAGGAGGAGTTACAAATGTGGAGGAGAACAGGTAGTAATAAGTGGGCCACTTTCTTTATGATGCTCATTGGTATATTGTCTTCGCCTGCTGCTGCATCTTTGGACATTTTTATGATGGCCAACAATTCATCTGCTGTGACAGGGGATAAGAATAGTTCATTTTGCTGTCTGTTTTGCAGGTAGGCTCTCAATTCCTCATGGTGATCAGGGATGCTCTCTGCAAGATTTTTGCCAACATTAATAAAATATTCATTGAAGTGGATGGCAATGAGGGAGGGTTCCGTTACAACTGAATCGTTTATCATAAAAGCTGAGTGGGGGGCCGAAGGCTGAGTGTTCCTTTTCTGAATTGAATTTATGACATTCCAGGTTTTCTTACTGTCGCCTGATGCTGACTGGCGCTTATTTGTATAATAGTTACGTCTGGCATTTCTAACTGCTTGTGTTACTCTATTTCAGATACTTCGGTAAGCATCACCGAAAGTTATGGGTGTTTTTGCAAATTTCCTTTGAAGTTTATGTTTTTCTTTTATCATTGCCTTGATTTCATTTGTGATATAGTTTTTGGAAATAGATACAGTTTTCACTGACTTAGTTTTGAGGAGGAAGCATTTATTAAAGCAAGCATTGAAGATGCAAGAGAAGTTGCAGCTGTTCACGCTAGGGTTGTTGGAGACATAGACAAGATCCCTGTTAGCATTCATTAGGTTGTTTTAAAAATGGAGCATGTTATCGGTGCAGTAGTCTCTGTATTGTACTGAGACTCTACTAGACCTTTCAGGTCTTGTGGCTGTTTTATACATGGCAAAAACTGGGAAGTGATCTGATATATTGTTATAAATAATTCCACTTGCAAGATTGTTTGGAGTGTTGTTAGTCCAGATATGATCTATCACAGTGACAGAGGTGGCAGGTAGCAAGAAGGTCTAATACTGAGGTGTCGGTTTCTGATTTTAATAGATCAAGGTTGAAGTCTCCCATAATATAGCAAAGTTTCCTCTCTGAACTTAAGATAGAGATAAACTCCGAAAATTTATCAAGAAAATTTCTTACATTAGTGTGGTGTCTTCTGTAGATTACACCTACTAGGATATTTCGTGTGTCGTTACGTAATTCAGTGAAAACACTCTCCATGTACTCCTCCTGAACCTTTAAATCATCTCTTACAGAAGTGTTATACTTGATATCAACATATAGGGCGACACCACTACTGTGTTGACGCAGTGTCTTATTATAATTAGGAATGTTATACAAAAGTTCAATATCGTTAGTGAGTTTGGTCTTACAGAACCCAAGTACATCAAATTTGTGGGCAATAGAAGATAAACACTGATCTAAAAAGGTATCTAGATGAAGGGGAATACTGCTGATGTTATGGCTAATCAAGGAGAAGGAATGAGGTTGTAGAAGACTAGAACTAAACTCGGGAGAGTCAGTTTGGGTTGGTGTAACCCAGTGAGTTTTGTAGAAAGGCATCAGGATCGATATGAGGGAGTATTGTGTCGACACCATGGGTAAAGGGGGTGTAACACATACGATCTAGCACATCTAAGGGAATGACACTAGCATCATCATTGTGGGAACATTGATACTGATTAAGGAACAGTAAAAACTCAGGGTCACTGAGGTGTGAAAAAGGAAGATCTATGAAAGTTGTAATAGTGGGGAGGTAACGTACTCACAAGTGCTACAACCAACAGAATTAAGATAACTGGTACTGTTAAGGGTGATTCCCAGATTGAGTGGGAGGTGCGCCTGTCACTTGGTTTTGAGGGTTGCTGGTTTCCACCACAGAGGGTAGACGTGCAGTACTCGAGTTGACCGACTGGGGGGGGGGGGGGAGGGGACTCTTCAAGTGATAGCGACAGTGGCTGGTTCCTCCCCAGTGGGGAGGGGGTTCTCGAAGGGCTGGGGGAGGGGGGGGGGGGTACAGCGGGTGGGTGAGAGGGCGGGTGTCCACTTGCCCGATCCTTCACAACAAGGGTTTTATGACTGAACGTTACGTGTTTCCCTTGTTTCCTGGCTTCTTTAAACTGGTCCATTTGCTGTAGTCGGGCTTTAGTCGTACCTGGCCAGAGGTCCTCGTTGACGAAGATAGTGGTGCTTTTCAGTTAACTGCGTTGATAAAACACTTTGTCACGGTCAGAGGGGGATGAGAATTTTGTTATGATGTCGCAGGGGGGGGGGGGGGGGTGTTCGGTTTCCCGATACGTTGAACACGGTCAAACTTTACTTCAGAAAGTTTGAAATGGTCATTCAGCAGGCGTGAAATTTTTCGCTGGGATGACTCACAGTTCTCGTGGGCATCTTTGGCGACTCCGGCAATCCTGAGGTTGTTTCACCGTCCTATGTCATTCACATAATCCATCCGGTCTGCTGTTGTCGTTAGTTCCGTTTTGAGCTTGGAATTCTCCTCACTCAGCTGTTAATCTTGGGTCTTGAGTGTTCGGTTCTCTTTAGCTGCAGCGTTGAATTTTGCTTGTAAGTCACTTATTTCCTTTTGCGACAATTCCAAGCTTCTTTTAATCTCACTCAGCTGGTCAGTGAGATGCCGGTCAGCCTCTTCTAGCTTCCTGATGGTCTCCTTATTCATTTGTTGTATGATGTCCTGTATGAGAGGCTGTTGGACTTCCATTATCACATCAGTCAGCTGTTGTTGCGTGAAATTTTAATGTTTGATATGAGCAGCCAATTTAGACATATCGGAGCTCCTGAGGGCTGAGTAGCTGGCAGTAGGGAGACGTCAAGTTGTGTGTCCTGGTGGGACGGTGGGATTGATTTTGATTTTGCCGCTTACTTTATTGTGCACCCCACACCCATCCTGTGAGCGGTAGCGCAAAAGGATTATTACAGAGTAGAGTTTACAACGGTTCATAATAATTGACCCCGTTGTCAGGATATTATGGCACTGAATGTTACACAGTATTTCAATTACATTATTTGTTTAGTTCTATACATAAAGGGTAACTTATTCACAAATGCGTGCGTACAGGCGTGTGAGGCAGTATGTCTGGCCGCACACTTTGTTATTCACATTTACGCGGTAAGTATTCAAGCACATTGTGTGTTTGGTTCTGTACACGAGAACTGATGTAGTTACTAAGTGCAAAAAAGTGGATTCAATCTTAATATGTCGGCTATCTTGCCATTAGAGATGAAGTGTTTTGCCATTTCACACACAGTGTGCTTGGACCTGTCCCTAAAAGGTTCTATCTTCACACAGTCGAGGACGTAGTGTTCAAGTGTGTGGCCATATGTATGGCCACACTCTTTACATTTAGTCTAGTTTACATCTGCTTGAGGAACATACTGCCAGAGGTACTTATATCCAAACCTTAATCTAGTGGTTACAACATCTTGTAATCTAGTGATCTTGTTACTTGCTCCATATACATGTTTCACTTGATACATCTCATCATGGTAAACTATGGATTGACTAGTGCCTGTTTGCACTTGTCTACTTGCGTCAAACTCATCAATAAGTTCTTTCCTAATTACAGTTTTAAGGGATTCTTTTTGACAGACCCAAATTGTATTCAACGGTGTCTTTGTTAGACGCGAGTTTGGCTAGGGCATCAACTCTCTCATGTTTTATGAGGCCTATGTGAGAGGGGATCCACAACAGTTTGACCCTGACACCCTGGTCAACAAGGCACGCATATTTGTGTTTGGCTTCAGAGACAAGAGCGTGACAACCTGAGTTGAGGGTACCAAGGGCAAGTAGTGAGGATAGAGAGCCAGTGATGATGAGACTGTCAGTAACAGTTTCAATGAATTTAATAGCTGTGAGTATGGCCACTAATTCAGTTTGTAGAGTGGATGCCCAGTTGTCAAGAGGGTGGACGGTGGGGGTGGACAGGGCTTAGATTACAAGCCGTGGCACTGAGAGGAGTTTGGTGGGCCTACACCTCAAATGTCACAGATTCACCAGTAAATTGACAAATATATCTACTTTGGGGGATCACAGATAGATATTGTACTGGTCACGACACTCACTCGTCACTCACGAATCAAATTTCCTAGAAATCAGACTGGGTACTCCTAGAAAGACCATGTTTTTCGAAGAAAAGCAACGGAGCTCCCACACACGTCCCACCACCACACACAAACAGTAGTTTAGGTTAAAATATCATCATCCTCTCATATTCTTCTCCTGTCACATCCTCTTCACCCTCCTCCTCCTCTCTCTCTCAGCTCCCCCCCTCTTACCTCCTCCTCTCTCCCTCTCATCTACTTACACTCACTGCATTTTTTATCCTCCCCCACTCACCTCCTTTCCCTCTCCTCTCCCACTCACGTTCCTCCTTTCATCCTCCCCCACTCACCCTTTCTCCTCTCCCACTCACCTCCCTTTCATCCTCCCCCACTCACCTTCTCTCCATCTCTCCATCTTCTGCTCTATATTTGACCTTTCCCTCTCCTCATTTCCTCTCCCTCTCACCTCCTACCCTTCCTCTCCTCTCTCGGTTTTCCCGGGCGGGTGAGAAATTAGGCTGGTCTCTTTACACCCGTTGCTTCTGTTCACCTAGCAGTGAGTAGGAACCTGGTTGTAAGACGGCTGTTGTGGGTCGCATCCTGGGAATGGTGTAATGCAATAACATCTGAGGAACAATTCTCAAAGATTTAGGACTTGTGCCCGAGATATGGGTGTAAACCCAACAACCAGAGACAAAGCAAAAATGCAACCTCTCTCGGCCTCTCTCACCCCAATTCACCCAACGCCCCTTGAGCTGTCCACAACACACTGCAGGTTGACACAGTTGCCACACCAAGTGAATAAAACGCTCCAATTATTTGTATTACGCTCCACCCCGCTATTATCTGACCGAATTGGTAACATTGATTTTACCATCATCGATTATATCTACCAGAAAACTGACAGTAATGTTTCTACACACACACACACACACACACACATGGAGCAACATATCCGTACTTTTTTATATGTATTTAGGCCGATAAAAGATTTAGAGCCTATTAATATTCTGGTGGTCACCCCTATACATATTTCCCCAGGGTTGCCTATTGAGCTACACACACACACACACACACACAAACACACACACACACAAACACACACACACACACACACACACACACACACACACATACGCACGCACGCACGCACGCACACATTAATCCAAAGTTCAAATTAATTAATCAAACGCATCACACACAGTCCAAACTCCGTCACTTAATAACAGGTTAAGATAGGTCCAAGTCCTAAGTCCCTTGAATTATAAAGTCCGAAATCAGCAAAAAAAATGAAGTCCAAAGTTAAGCCCAGCAAAGAGTCTCCCACAGATGAATTAATTACACGGCCGACGGGACTTGTGATAGGTGGCAATTAATACTGGTTGGACGTGGGAGGGGGTGAGGTAAGTCCGCGCGCGTGTGTGTATTACCACTAGTCATTGATCTATACATAGTATACCACACACACACACACACCAGCAGGCCTCTGGTGTCTCCATGCATAATAATGTTGACAGATTAATTTCCTGAGGAAGGTCTTGGTAAAACTGTTTATGTGGTCCATCCAACGTGTTTCTCTCCCTGTTATTATTACAGTACCACATATGTTGCTAGGTACAGTGCTAACTCATGCTGAAGTTATGTTAGCTTAGGTTAGGTTGGATTACTTTAAGGTAAGTTAAGTTAGATTAGATATGATTAAGGTTAAGAAAGGCCGTGGTAAAGTAGTGGGCTAGGTCATGTTAAGTTAGGTGTAGTTAGGTTAGATTAGGTTAAAATAGGTGAAGTTGTTGTTACACTAATTACCTCACAAGATCCTAGCGAATGCCTCCCTTGACTGGTAACTTAACCCATATATAGCGTCGCTCCGGCGGGTTACACCTGAGGGTCACCCCGGCGCATCACACCTGAGGGTCACACTCCTAAGGTCACCAGCCACCAGGAACTACTGCAGGTAGGTCTTGGTACTCAGAGATGCGCTGTCAGCGTTGTGGTTGCAGAGCGAGGGTGAGGTCACGTACAGTGGGTGGTAACGCATTGATGTAGGCGGCTAGTACCTACAGTCTTCTCAACCGCCTCCATCGACGCGCTACCACCCACTGTACGTGACATCACCCTCGCTCTGCAACCACAACGCCAACAGCGCATCTCTGAGTACCAAGACCTACCTGCAGACACTGCCGTGCCTTTCACACGGCGTAAACAACAAATGCTGTTAAGTGCGGTTGGTCCACCGCCCCTGGCGATGACGGCGTCACATATGAAGTGCTAAATGCCCTTGTTGCTACCCCTGGTGATCCCCTTCTGTGTCTGTTTAACCTCTCTTATGATCTTGAACAGCTGCCCCATTTATGGTAGACTGCCACCACCATCCCAATCCCTAAACCAGACAGACAAGATGAATATCGTCCAATCTCCCTCATCTCCTGCTTCTCAAAGATGATGGAATGCATGATACTCCACTGCCTCCACTGGAGAATTGAAGCTCCCCTGCAACCTGACCTCTATGGTTTCCGCCCCGGAAAGAGTATTGCTCACTGCATCGCTCACTACATGGCGAACACCTCAGGCAAAACCTCTCTCTTCGTCGACTTCAAGGGTGCTTTTGATAAAGCCAACAGTGAAGTGATTCTTGAGGGCCTCACGCACATGGATGTGAAGGGCAAACTCCTCACGTGGATTGCTGACTACCTCTCCCATCGACAGACCCAGGTCCGTTTTCAGGGCAAAAGAGGGCATGCAAGATTATTCTCTCCCCTTCCTACTCCACGTATCAAGAAGCGCTCAACACACTGACCCTTTCGACTCTCACTGACCATCACCACGACCTCATCTGCAAATTTGGTAAGAAGCTTCTGCACCATCCTCGACACCGGCTCCTACTACCACCTGAGATCCCTAGCCCGAGAATTGCTGTTCGACACCACAACCGCATCCAGCCCATACGTTCACGAACTGATCGCTATAAGAACAGCCCAGCCCCAACCATTGTAAAAATTATCAATAACTTGTAATAAACCAGTGTATACACTCCCAGTAAATACTACTTCTTGCACTGTCACTATGTTGAAATGCCCTGTAGTTTGAGCTTTTCCCCATCTAGTTATTATATATCTTATTTATATCACTTATGTTATTTGTATATTATTTGTAATTCGAAACCCATTCCCCAAATATGTAACTGTATATTTTCAGCCTTCTGGCTGCCAAGCTCTTTCAATAAACCGTTAATTATTATTATTATTATTTATTATTATGATCAGGGACCTTGATCTTGGCACGCCTCAGGGCGGTGTGCTCAGCCCTACACTATTTAATGTTCTCATGAACTCCATCTGCCGCTTCAAAGACTTCTTTGCTGAGTGCGCCCTAGACGAGCACATCATAAGCTACACTGATGATGTTCTCCTCCAAATTATTACAGTGCAACATGAACAACCTATGCTCTCCACGTTCGCCTGGACCCGTCTAACACTCGGGCTAGTCATCTCACACACTAAAACCAAGTTCATCTCGCACTTCTGGCGTCAGACACCACTGACTCTGCAAGGACAAGACATTGAACAAGTATACACCTACAGGTACCTTGGTCTACCTGTGCGTGTCTATCAGAGCCACCACCTCTACTGTCGCCACCCACGTCATCCTCTAGTGCCGCCAATTAACGAGACCCCTCCAGTCCCTCACCCACGGCCTCAAAGGAGCCACTGTCAGGGTTCTACATCTCATGTACATTGCCATCGTTAGAGCTGTCATAGAATATGCCTCTCCTGTCCTTTTAGTTGTCTCCCAGTTCGAGAAACAAATAGAGGAAATCCAAAGCAGAGCAATGAGACTCATCCTCGGTTGCCCTATGACGACCAGAATAGAAGTCATGCAGCGGAAACTGAACCTCCTCCCCGTCTGCGTTCGAATTACTGCTCTCAATGCCACCCTTGGTGTTAAACTTCTTCGCAGTGAGCAACCGACTCCCATGTCGCGCTCACTGAACTCACATCTTAACACACCTCCTGCGCCGGCCTGTCCCCATTACCTTTCCCACCCCTCTCAACACTGGCCCGTCCACACTGCTGCTGACATCCTGCGTTATCACCTCTACACCCCCTCGACCTCTCTCTCTCCCGAGTACACTCATCCGCTTCTACTGCCGTGGACTTACCCGAGTGTTGATGTTGTCGTCCACACCATCCCTGGTCGTAAATCCACCCAACTGTGGTAAATACTCAAACTTAACTGCCTTGAGTAGATTAATGATCTCACCTCCTCTCTTACGATCTCCAACCCTCCTCTACTTGTCTACTGTGATGGGTCTGTTACTATATTGGGAGGCGCTGGGGCAGCTGTGTGGGTTCCTGAGTGCCAGGCCCGCAGGAAAATCTGGGTCTACTATTGGGCCTCCTTCACTGACACTGAGAGCATAGTGTTATGCATGGCATAATGTGCAGTGGTGCGTTGTGCTGTGCATAGTGAAATATCTTTAGGCATGCTACCCTCAACTTATGTAAATAGAATATTTTGTATAATTATGTGTGTGCAAGGCTGGTACTTGATACATAATTTTTTTTTCTGTATGTATGTAGGTATTTTTGCAACTTAATGTGGGAGTTGATTATTATTAGTATTAGGTTTGTAGTCCCCTGGAGTATGGGAAGATGTCAGTCATTGGCTGGCCTTGGGAGTAGGAGGACGTCTCAGTTTGTCAGTGGTGGGCACCTTTTCAAATAGGGTTTAGTTGAGTCTTATCTATTCAGTGCTGCTCTATTATTATTTATTGTGTGTAAAGTGCAATCAATGGTGATATTACAAAGTAGTTTATGGTTTATTTACTGTGCATATATTAGTGGTTTATTAAGGATTATGTTTATTCTTTATTCTCTTGATTTAATTTAGCTGTTCATGGTGTAACCTGCACACTTATTATGGTAAGCTTTTATTATTAAATTTTATTTAATTTTTTATGATGTGTATAATTCTAAACCTTCACTCCGACCTGCTGGGATAAAGAGGGCTGTGATTGAGCCCATGACTAAGATGCTCTGAGTTGTGCCGTATGCGCCCTCATTAGTATATTACTCTTTAACGTAATTCAAGTTGATAGGTTATGGCATAACAAAATGGGGGCCTGTCCGGGAGACTTTGGTTAATATTAAGTAAAATTAAGTTATAATCAGTTAAAATCACCAGGAGTGAAGTTGGCGAATTATTTTTGGTAAGTTTTCTCTACTAGTCCGTAAGTTGCCATATCTGCTTAAAATGAAGCTAAGTTCATTGGTGAACCTTCAGTGTTAAGTTTGGAGTGCAGTACCATTCGTAAAGATAATTGGGTTTCGTTGGCTAAGCATTATAAAGTAGAGATTAAGTTAAACTGGAAACAGGCAACTGTCAAAAATGCCGTAATTAGATGTTTGGTGGAAAAGTCAATTTTGGATGGGTCTGCATTCCTACTGTGTGAGATGGAGGAAGATCCATCAGTAAAGTTAATAGAGTTGCAGTTAGAATGAGAGACGCTGGAGTGGGAAATGAAGTTAAGGTTACAGGAAAAAGAAATGGAGGACAGGGAAAGAGAAAGGGCATTCCAGTTAGATTTGTTGGATAAGAGAGCTACTCTGGAGTCGTGTGACGTCAAATTTGATGTAATTAAAGGGACGTAGTTTGTGTAAAAATTTGACGAACATGATCCAGAAGAGTTTTTCATCCAATTTGAGCAGATTGCCACAACACTTTCCTGGTCTCAGCGGTATTGGCCACCTGTGGTCAAGGAAGCCATTTTGAAATCTTACCAGTTGACAGCAGAGTCATATAGAGATAAGTTTAGAAATGCATTCAAATTGCCCGATCAGTCATATATAGAATATGGTCACACTGTCACTAAATTGGCAATAGATGGCTATCGGCTAGTGGAGTTAAAACCTAAAATGAGCTTTGTGAATTGATTGCACTAGAGCAGTATATGAGAGGTGTCCCAGACGTCCGTATGTACGTTTGTGAGAAGGAAGTTACAACTATTGAGAGAGCTGCCATTTGGGCAGAAAATTTCAGTCTTACTCATAAACATAAAGTTAATGATGTTCCAGGCCCAGCCGTGACTCCAGCTCAAGGTGGTAAGCTCCCGTTTGGTAACAGAGGTAATAAACCCTCTTTTGAGAATGGTGGCAGAGGTTCTGATGGTCATGGTGGTAATGGATTTAGCGGGATTATGACTTCTGTGTGTTTTTATTGTAGAAAGCCTGGTCACTATATTGCCCAATGCCCTAAGCTCAAAGCTAAGGATTCCCATGACACGCCTGTTGCTAATTTTGCATTTGTCTCAGCAGATGGTGTTGGTGTAGATGATGTTACTGCGGTTTCTGACCCAGTTTGTGTGGACCCTAAGGATTTGTTCCAGCCCTTTCAGTTTCCTGGTTTTGTGTGTCTGTCCGAGTGTAGTCCTGCTGTCCCTGTGAGTATTTTGAGGGATACTGGTGCTTCACTCAGTATTTTGTTGAAAAGTGCTCATCCATCTGTGGGAAGAGGCTTATACTGGTGAGCATGTTGTGTTGAGGGGCGTTAGTGGAACAACTTGCGTTCCTGCGTGTAAAGTGTATCTTCAGACGGACCTTTTGTCTCAGCCAATTACAGTAAGGGTTCAGGAGGTTTTGTCAGTGGAGGGAGTAATGTTCCTCTTGGGAAATGATATAGCTGGTAGCCTTGTTGTTCCTGATCCAGTTGTGTACTCTACACCTTTGAGTAATAACCCTGCTGCAGACCTTGTGAGTAAATGTGTTGGGCTATTCCCTTCTGGTGTTGTAACCCGTAGTCAAGCTAAAATGGTGACATATGGGACAGATGTGAGTGCTCAGAGTGATGTTTTGCCTGATTATGATTTGAATGGACTGTTTTATGTTAAGCCAGAGCAGTTAGATGCAGGTTTAGTAGAGCAACCTGTTAGTGATTTGTCAAGTGATGTAAAGACAGATTCTAAGGATCATGTGCATGTTGATTTCAGTTGCCTTCCTGTCACAAGAGAGATGTCGATATCTGCTCAAAAGTCTGACCAGTTGTTGGTTCCATTATTTGCTAGGGCCGCATCAGAAACAGAGAGCCATTATGAATCTAGTGTTGCTTCAGGCATAGCAGATTTTTGCCGTACATGTCATGTATGCCAGTTAGCTGGTAAACCCAATCAAGTATTGTCGCCTGCACCCTTAAAACACTATACCTATTGTTGATGAGCCATTTGCAATAGTAATCATTGATTGTATGGGCCCTCTTCCTAAAACAGAATGTGATAATGAATATTTGTTACCGGTGATGTGTGCTTCCACTATATATCCGGAAGTTATACCTATGCTGGCACTTGGTTTATATTATATTATATGTTGGTTTATATTATATCTTTTATACGTTATCAGATGTACTACACAGTTTAGTTTGGGATTCTCACCAAGTGAACTGATATTTGGCCGGGATATCTGTGGTTCCTTCAAATTATTGCATGGGAGTTGAGTAGAAGAAGATGAAACTGCAAAAGATAGAAAATTTAATGTTGGGGATAAGGTGCTTTTGTTCTTGCCCATTAGGAAGTTTCCCCTACAAGTTAAGTATCAGGATCCCTTTGAAGTTTTGAGTAAGGAAGATGATAACTATGCCATAGCCACGCTTGAACGTATGAAGACTAAAAGAAATGAATCTGTTGAAAGCCTATTATGTTAGACCTGATAAGGTGGTGTGCAACACTGTGACATGTGATGGAGTGGAGGAGGATGAGTTCCCTAAGCATGACCTTGGGGAGTCGAAAGCCGATATCAAACTGAACAATGCTGATGTGTTAAGTGATCCTTCTTCTAAATTGTGCCATCTACTACAGGACCAGAGGAGCGATGTAATGTGTCTCCTACAGGAATTCCAGCCCATCTTTGATGATGTGCTGCAGTCTAGCCCAGTGGTGACCCATGATGTTGTGTTGGTGGACGACGTAGCTCCAATGAAACAAGTACCCTACCGCTTGTATTCCCAGAAAATCGGCATTCTGAATGACGAGGTGCAGTTCTTGATTGACAATAATTTGGTTGAACCTAGTGACAGTGAGTGGGCATCCCCTTGTGTTCAGGTACCCTTGTCAGAGCGGGCAGACGCATATTGGCATTTGTTACCCCTTATGGCTTGTATTTGTATACCGTTATGTCATTTGGTATGCGTAACGCCCCTCCAACTTTCCAACGTTTGATGTCAGTTGTCATTAATGGTTTGGATGATGTCAGAGCATATCTTGACGATGTAGTTGTGTTTTCTTCCACATGGAGTGAGCATATTGAGTCACTCCGTTGTCTGTTCAGTCGTCTTAATTGTGCTCGGCTCACTGTTAACCTCGTTATGAGTGAGTTTGGTCATGCCAAACTAGTAATTTTGGTGCATGAGATTGGCTATGGGACAGTGGCCCAGTCCAGGCCACAAACCGTAAGGCAGTCCAACGCTTTTTGGGTATGGCAGGGTGTTATAGGAGAGTCTGCCCTAACTTTTCTGGTGTTGCTAGACCATTAACTGGTTTAGTTAGTCCTAAAAGGGTTTTTGAGTGGAAGGAAAGTTGTCCAGAGGCATTTGAGAAAATTAAGGCAATTTTGATGTGTAAACTAGTATTATGGGGACCAAACTTTGATAGCCATTTGTTGTACAAGTAGATGCGATTGGCGTAGCAGCTGGGGCAGTTTTATTGCAAGAGGGTAATAATGATGTTTTGTACCCAGTATTTTACATGTCTACTAAATTTAAGCCTCATTAACGAAATTCCTCTACAATTGAGAAAGAAGCAACTGCATTGTTAATGGAGTTAAAAAAATTTGATGTATACCTTGGGAACAGCAACCAGAAAATCATTGTATATAGCATCCCCAACCCCTTGCAATTTATTATTCGCATGAAGAACAAAAACCAACGTTTAACTCGCTGGTGTTTGGCACTTCGACTGTATAATCCTGAAATTAGACATATCAAGGTAATGATAACATTATTGCTGGTGCTCTGTCTAGGCCATATTAGGCAGATGTGATAAGTGTGTGTTGCCAATGCAAAACCTTATGGGTTTTATTTTATGCATGGCGTAATGTACAGTGGTGCGTTGCGCTGTGCCTAGTGAAATATCTTTAGACATGTTACCTTCAACTTATGTAAATAGAATATTTTTGTTTAATTATGTGTGAGCGGGGCTAGTACTTGTTACAGAAAAAAAATCTGTATGTGTGTAGGTATTTTTGCAGCTTAATGTGGGAGTTGATCAATATTAGTACAGTATTAGGTTTGTAGTCCCCTGGAGTATGGGAAGATGTCAGTCATTGGCTGGCCTTGGTAGTAGGAGGACGTCTCAGTTTGTCAGTGGTGGATACCTTTTCAAATAGTGTTTAGTTGAGTATTATCTATTTAGTGCTGCTCTATTATTATTTATTGTGTGTAAAGTGCAATCAATGGTGATATTACAAAGTAGTTTATGGTTTATTTACTGTGCATACATTAGTGGTTTATTTAGGATTATGTTAATTCTTTATTCTCTTGTTTTAATTTATCTGTTCATGATGTAATCTGCACACTTATTTTGGTAAACTTTTATTATTTAATTTTCTTTAACTTTTTGTGAGGTGTATAATTCCAAACCTTCAATCCTGAACTGTTGGGATAAAGAGGGGGCTGTAATTGAGCCCATGACTAAGATGTGCTGAGTTGCCAATTTTTTTTGTGCCATATGTGCCCTCATTAGTATATTAATCTTTAACATAATTCAAGTTGATAATTTATGGCATAACAATAACCATCCTCACGGGCATTCATGAGAGGGCGACCTGTGCCATCACTGACTGCCGGAACCTTCTTGTAATCAGTGACAGCACTTCTGTGCTAGCGAGGCTCAAATTACCCTCCTCCTCCTCCCCTGCCGCCGTCGCCGGGCTAGAGCAAACTGATAACATCCGTGTCAAGTTTATTTGGATCCCATCATATATAGGAATAACTGCCTGTGACACTGTTGATTGGCTTGCCAAAGAAACGACATAAGAAGAGGACATTGAAGCCACCCTCGCCCTCTCCCTGAATCATCTCAAATCTCGCATACACGCCGCGAAACGAGAAGCATTAGACGAACATTGGACATACATGAAACAACTTTTTTTTTTTTATTACGGGGATTAGCTCACCCGGGCACAGGTCACTGACCCACATCGGGGCCTGGGGGGCGAAATAATAATAATAATAATAATTCATAGTAAATAAAATTTTAATATAAAATACAAAAATGAAAAAAAAATCAAAAGTGAGAAACATTATATATATATATAGGCTATATATATATATATATATATATATATACATATATATATCAATATAGTATATCATACTACTATAATATATATAGATATATATATAATCAACACCTCAACCCGCCAGGATTCGAATCCTGGCGGGGTGAGGTGTTGATTGTATGTAGAAGTCCGCGTGCTTTATTGGGCTAATGAAATATATATATATATGCAAGTAAATCACTGTAGGTGTGCGTGATCTAGGTATATGCTGATAACCACAAGGAAAGAAGAAAACACGAAGTTCCCAAGCGCTTTCGTGTAATTCACATCTTCAGGGGTGAGTACAGACTAGAGAGAGAAATACAAACCAGGTCCACAATGGTCAGGTATTAGGTAATGACCCTACTAATCTTTAAATAGCACACAACGGTTGGTGGTCAGGTCAGATGGTCAAGTGACCCGGCCTTCTCACCTGGTCACAAATCTTCTTAATTACAAAATTGTCCAGCTTGTACATGCCGTTACTCAAATTCATGTTGAATGCTTCGGTATGTTTAATAAGACTAGATTCTATGATGTTCCTACTATCAATTGAATTACATGGTAATATTGAGGAGGCATTATCCCAGTCAATGCAATGCTTGTTATCCCTCAAATGAACAAACAGAGCATTGGATTCCTGGCCTGTCCTAACACTGTATTTGTGTTGTTTAATTCTAGTTGCAAGATCTTTACCTGTCTGGCCTAAGTAAAACATATTACATACCTTGCAAGGAACTTTATAAATGCAACCAATTGTGTTGTTGGGGGAGTTCGTGATTAACATTTGTTTAACAGTGCATGAGTTTTTAAATGCCACATTGACGTTCCAGGTTTTTAGTTGTGAAGGAATGTGTGAGAAATTTTTGTGAAATGGTAATATTAAGATATTCTTATGGTCATGGGTGGGCTTGGGATCAGTTCTATATATATATATATGTATATATATATATATATATATATATATATATATATATATATATATATATATATATATATATATATATTTTGTGTAGTCAATAGTAAGAGAAACAATTGAGACCCTGCAATTGTGTGTAAATGAAGCAGAAAGTCAGATCAGCAATCTGGGACTTGGTCACAAATTTCGTGATGCCATATGGCAGCAGGGTCTACCATTAGACAATATATTATGCTTCCAATATCTTCCCAGGTGGTAGTACCTCCCTGTTTGGTACCTGCCTACTACGCCACTATGACTCTGTAACCGGTGACGACAACCGCCACTACAAAGGGTATCAAGCCCTGACTCGATCTCAACAGAGTGTGTACATGAGACTGAGCCTAGGGTACAGGTACCTATGGGAGTACATTAGCAACTCGGAGCCTGGCCGCACTATGTGTAACTTTGTGGTCAACCCGACTCTCACTACATCCTCACTCTCCCTATGACCTCCTCCTACAGGTCCCCAGTTGTTAACCAACACCTCGTCCCTCCCTGACCAGATATCCCTCCTCCTAGTGACAGGCCTGGCACTTGACATTATTAGGGACCTGCCACACTTTGCCACACACTCATCATTCTGTCACTTTATGTAACTTGCTGACAAAACCCATGACCCTTCAGGCTTTTATGTCATTAATGCATGAGTCATGGAGGCAAGCATGAGCTACGCATGCTTCCCAGATGGGCGCTGTAAACGCTTCTGCGCTTCATTTTGCACAGGAGGCAAGGGGGTGCCCAACAAACTAGCCTCCTCGAGTGGCAAATTGTAAATTGTTCTTAACACAAAGCCCCAAGGGTGACTGAGAACTCTTCGTGAGCTGCAGTACTGAGGAGTGCATTTTCACAGTGGAGTCAGTGAGATAGTGTTGTCAGAGAAGGCGTTCATAGAGCTACGTACGCACAAATATGACTACGAACAAACACACACACAGACAGACATTATTAATCAAAAGTTTACAAAATAAAAAGAAAATTATTGCTGGAGAACTTGTTGGCTTAATAATTTATGAGAAGTAGCTTCCTCACCCTCTCCCTCCAGTACTGCCTCCCTCACCCTGCTTTTCCTCCAGGTATACTGACTTGACCACCGCTCAGTGTTCAGTAAAATGAGTGCAGGTGTTTAATATCGGTTCACCTTAACTCTTAAGGCTAGCGTACGGTGCTGTCAAAGACTTCAGGCCACCTGGCATATTGTACCATGAACTATGTGATTGCTACATTGATTCTAGAGTGCTTGATGATATTCTCTCTGTCTATTTAGTCCTCACGTAGAATGTGACTTCTACTGTATATGAACCGTAAATACACACACACACACTCTCTCTCTCTCTCTCTCTCTCTCTCTCTCTCTCTCTCTCTCTCTCTCTCTCTCTCACGTGAAAATTACATAAATGATGAACAACGTTGAGCCCAATAAGAGCGTGTTGCCATAAATCACTCAGGAAAATCACTAGAGAATGACCAAGACGCCAAACTCGGAACAACTTTTAAGGTGGTCGAGAAACTCCACCAGAATACCGATGTGATTTAATTTTCCTCCTTGATAAGACAAAAATTACGTTGTGTCGAGGTACATGATAATAAGAGGAAGGATAACACTACATTTATTAAGATTGAAACAAAAAAGAATAGAGTTCCCAGGTGAGATTAAGTTTAGTTAGGTTAGGTTAGGTTAGCTACAGATACAAGTAAAGTTACATTAGCCCGGGGGCAGGTGAGCAGGTTCACACAGGTGTACATTAAAGTGGACCTCTTATGAAAACACGACTGAAATCTGGGGACCGTGTGACTCCTCTGTATGTGTGTGCGTGTGTACACCGACCTCCACACAAACCAACTAACACCCTGTTGACCACCCCTACGTTAGGTTAGGTTAGGTTATGGATAACCGAACCTAACCTAATTTAACCTAACCTAACCTATGAGAACAACTACCCCAGTGGGCATAACAAACACCATTATACAACAAGGAAAAAATACAGATATCCATTACAATAATATAGATAATTAATTAAATTTATCGAGGCTTCAACCAATGCTTACCCGGAACACTGCAAGTGTAAACACCAAACGTCTTTATTCAATATATTTAGGGGGAAGCCATGAGGAATATGTTCGTGGTGTGTGTGTGTCTGTGTTGAGCCAGCTGGCGTGTGGAGTGAGTGAAGGGGATTTATTCTAAGTACCATATACTGCGTCATGGGTCAGGTCTCTGGGTCACGCACGTCCAATAGGCTGTTTGTGTGTGTGTCTGTTGTTATTATTGTTGTTTTTGTTATTGCTGTTATTGTTGTTATTGTTATCATCATCAACAATATTTTCATCATTGCTACTGTACTTGTTCAAAGAAATGAAAACGCTGTACAGAAGACAACTACTTTTTTTTTCATATTCAAATTTATTTGTGTTGTTGGGTAAACTTTAAAGCAGTAGGAAGCATAATGAAGGCTGGAGAACGAACATTATACTGGCAATTTACTTCATAAACTGAGGAATTTTTACCACGGGATCGACCGAGGGTGTATGTATGTATGTATGTATGTATGTATGTGTGTGTGTGTGTGAGTGTGTGTGTTTGTGTCAGCCATGATACACTCGTGTGGTTTGGCTCTGTCTTCCGAGCAGTAATTGGGAACCTGGATGTTAATCGAATTGCGGATCGTATTCCGGGGTAATGGTTAGCCAGTGCAGTTGGCGAGTTGTCCGGTTTTCTCGGACTATTCCTTGTCACTGGGTCATGCAACTCTTTAACTTGGGGTGTGGTTGTTGTGTTGGCGATAACTTCTACACCTTAAACAAATTCACGCCTATGTGGCTCTTGGGCTGGCCATCCTCGTTACACAAAGGGCAACCATTATAATCAGCCATGAATCATTATACGTTATAGATACACACAGTTTATTGGACAGTTGATATATGGACCAAAAGATAGAGACATATAAATAAATCAATAGAAGTTTAGAAAGAGAGAGAGAGAGAGAGATAGACAAACTGACGGATAAAGTGATAAATGAATTAATTGAAAGATGGATTAATAAGTAGATAGAGAAATATTAAAATAAAAGAAAACAAAATTATATAAATAAGCAATAAATAAATATGACACATGAATAGTTCATTATCAATAAATAGAACGTATAAAGGAATTAGCAAAAGTGTTAAACATAAAAACGAAACAATACAATAATTATCGTCTGTAGAGGAGAAAAAAAAACAAGATAAATTTCACATACAAAAATAACGAATTTAATGGAAGAAAATAAAGATGCGGTACTTTCATGGATAACTTGAGGCAGATAACGTGAACAATGGCCGTACGAAGATGACTAATGTGGAGGGAGGCAGTATGAGCGTGTGGAGTATTGGGTAAGACATTAGGGTTTTATTCACGAGAACCAAGATGGACGTAGTGCTGATGGTGCTATGTAATGCTATATGATGGTGCCATGTGGTGCTGTATGATGGTGCTATGTGGTGCTGTATGATGGTGCTATGTGGTGCTGTATGATGGTGCTATGTAGTGCCGTATGATGGTGCTATGTGGCGCTGTATTATGGTGCTATGTGGCGCTGTATTATTGTGCTATGTGATGCTGTATGATGATGCTATGTAGTGTTGTATGATGGTGCTATGTGGTGCTGTATGATGATGCTATGTAGTGCTGTATGATGGTGCTATGTAGTGCTGTATGAAGGTGCTATGTAGTATTGTATGATGGTGCTATGTGATGCTGTATGGTGGTGCTATGTAGTGCTGTATGATGGTGCTATGTAGTGCTGTATGATGGTGCTATGTAGTGCTGTATGATGGTGCTATGTAGTGTTGTATGATGGTGCTATGTGATACTGTATGGTGGTCTTATTTGGTGCTGTGTAGTGCTGTATGATGGTGCTATGTAGTGCTGTATGATGGTGCTATGTGGTGCTTTATGATGGTGCTATGTAGTGCTGTATGATGGTGCTATGTAGTGTTGTATGATGGTGCTATGTGATGCTGTATGGTGGTGCTATGTAGTGCTCTATGATGGTGCTATGTAGTGCCGTATGATGGTGCTATGTGGCGCTGTATTATGGTGCTATGTGGTGCTGTATTATTGTGCTATGTGGTGCTGTATGATGGTGCTATGTAGTGTTGTATGATGGTGCTATGTGATGCTGTATGATGGTGCTATGTGATGCTGTATGATGATGCTATGTAGTGTTGTATGATGGTGCTATGTGGTGCTGTATGATGATGCTATGTAGTGCTGTATGATGGTGCTATGTAGTGCTGTATGATGGTGCTATGTAGTGCTGTATGATGGTGCCATGTGATGCTGTATGGTGGTCCTATTTGGTGCTGTGTAGTGCTGTATGATGGTGCTATGTAGTGCTGTATGATGGTGCTATGTGGTGCTTTATGATGGTGCTATGTAGTGCTGTATGATGGTGCTATGTAGTGTTGTATGATGGTGCTATGTGATGCTGTATGGTGGTGCTATGTAGTGCTCTATGATGGTGCTATGTAGTGCCGTATGATGGTGCTATGTGGCGCTGTATTATGGTGCTATGTGGTGCTGTATTATTGTGCTATGTGGTGCTGTATGATGGTGCTATGTAGTGTTGTATGATGGTGCTATGTGATGCTGTATGATGGTGCTATGTGATGCTGTATGATGATGCTATGTAGTGTTGTATGATGGTGCTATGTGGTGCTGTATGATGATGCTATGTAGTGCTGTATGATGGTGCTATGTAGTGCTGTATGATGGTGCTATGTAGTGCTGTATGATGGTGCCATGTGATGCTGTATGGTGGTCCTATTTGGTGCTGTGTAGTGCTGTATGATGGTGCTATGTAGTGCTGTATGATGGTGCTATGTGGTGCTGTATGATGGTGCTATGCAGTGCTGTATGATGGTGCTATGTAGTGCTGTATGATGGTGCTATGTAGTGTTGTATGATGGTGCTATGTGATGCTGTATGGTGGTGTTATGTAGTGCTCTATGATGGTGCTATGTAGTGCTGTATGATGGTGCTATGTAGTGCTGTATGATGGTGCTATGTAGTGTTGTATGATGGTGCTATGTGATGCAGTATGGTGGTCCTATTTGGTGCTGTGTAGTGCTGTATGATGGTTCTATGTGGTTCTGTATGATGGTGCTATGTGGTGCTGTATGTTGGTGCTATGTGGTGCTGTATGATGGTGCTATGTAGTGCTGTATGATGGTGCTATGTGGTGCTGTATGATGGTGCTATGTGGTGCTGTATGATGGTGCTATGTGGTGTTGTATGATGCTGTCATGTGGTTCTGTATGATGGTGCGAAGAGGTGACGGTGTTTTAATCATGTGGCCACTGCACCAAAAATCATTATTGTGGTTGAGCTGTGAACCTTTAAGGTTGATCCCAGGTACAAATTTTCACCTGTGTTGTGAGGTAATTTGTATTTCACCAAACCAGGTGAATTTGTGTGTATGTCATATAGGGGTTTATGTCTCCTGTACAACTAGTGTATTATATATCAACTAGTACATATTACTTATATCAACTAGTATATCACATATCAACTAGTATATCATTACTAGTATGTCATTCTATAAACGCTTTCTGAGCGTTTATAGGTTAATCAGACTTTTCACGTCAAACTCGAACGTTATAATTTGGTCAAACCTGTTGAATGCAATTCATTTTAGTATTTCAAATAAATCATACATGGGCAATCATACATAACTGTTCAATATATATTTACATAACGATCATAGCTATGTAATTAGTCTAATCTTAACACTTATAATGAGTACTTAATTTGCCATATTTTATGTCGTCACAATGATAAACGATGCAATGGACACAGTCTACCTGTGTACACAATAAGTACCAGTTAAACTTACGTGTTGAAAGTCTCAAGAGAAACCAGGTTAGGTGTTGCATCTATGATCTGGATAACTACAGAGGAACCAGGTTAGGTGTTTCCTCTATGATCTGGATAACTACAGTGGCAGTACCCTGCGTCGCCTGTCCAGCCCTCGCCGACCAGCGAGGGCTGAGTCAGGTGATAATACATAAACAAGTTCCCCTTACACACTCCAACCTCCTCTGGGTCTCTCACCTTCCACCATCTCAATACTCTGTATACAGGCAGGCACACCCAATAAACATGACATGACTTACAGCCTAACATAGTGTTTGTTTATGTGTCATCCTACTCATTACTGCTTGCGGTAAAACATTCATTAAATATTGTAGTATATTATATTTCTACTAGTATATTACAATCTAGTGCATTATGTTATATATTACCACTACACAGGCCTTCCCTCATCTCATATATCATTCAGTAACGAGCAGCTGTAGCTAATTACCTTATTCGTTATAACTGTTGTTGTTGTTCATCTCGTTTCCTGTAAGTGTTGAGGGAGGAGAGATTTGTCCCTTTTTCAAGTGTACATTCAAGATTATTTATTCTTGTTATTATTATTGTTCATTATAACTATTGTTTCTTATTATTATTATTATTATTATTATTATTATTATTATTATTATTATTATTATTATTATTGTTATTATTATTATTATTATTATTATTGTTTATTATTATTATTATTATTATTATTATTATTATTATTATTGTTTATTATTGTTTATTATTGTTTATTATTATTATTATTATTGTTTATTATTGTTTATTATTGTTTATTATTATTATTATTATTATTATTATTATTATTATTATTATTATTGTTATTATTATTATACAGGCAGACAGTTTCCTTAGACAGACAGACAGACAGACAGGTTCCATATCTCTATGGAACACAGACAGACAGACACTACAAACATATAGGTTCCATATACAGACAGACAGGGCCTTCAGACAGAAAAATATGCTCCACAGACAGACAGACAGACAAGTTGATAAACTTCACAGACAAACAGACAGACAGACAGAGACAAATATGGTAGACAGGTTCAGTTATCAAACAGCATGCACCTTAGTAAATAAATTGGTTCACCAGACAGACGGACGGACGGAGAGTGGCAGACAGGCTTGATAGACACACA
Source organism: Homarus gammarus (assembly GCA_958450375.1). Classification (NCBI taxonomy): domain Eukaryota; kingdom Metazoa; phylum Arthropoda; class Malacostraca; order Decapoda; family Nephropidae; genus Homarus; species Homarus gammarus. The sequence goes on from CAUDMG010001867.1 coordinate 175,819, forward strand.
CACTCGACGGATAGACAGGGCATGGATAAGGGTTAGGTTAGGTTAGGTTAGGTTAGGTTAGGTCAGGTCAGATTAGGTGAGGTATCACAGGTACTATAAACACAACCACAATAATCCGCCTCACTCACATATAACCTTCACGACGACTCTCTTGGCCGCAGTAGGTCCATGCAACACACTGGGCTATGGAACACACTGGGCCATGCAACACACTGGGGCCATGCAACACACTGGGCCATGGAACACACTGGGCAATGGAACACACTGGGCCATGGAACACACTGGGCCATGCAATACACTGGGCCATGCAACACACTGTAGGTAAACCTTTCGCCGTACACAGAGGCAGTAAGTTGGAGAATGCATTCGATCGCCTCCACTTCTCTCAATAATAAACCTTAAATTCCTAATCACGGTTGGGTGGACTGGGGTTGCCGGGGGGGGGGGGGGGGGTGGGGGGGGTGCAGACTAATGACACTCAGAACAAGGGGTGAGAGCTGTATCCCCCCTCAACCATCGTCCCCCTTCATGAATTACTAACCTTCATGAATTACTAAAGTCTTGCCCACGATACACAATAGAAAATGGAGGACAAACATTAGTAGTGAAGAGTAAACTTTTTCAACTCGTGTTTTACTATAATCGATTAAGATGAAGTTGGCTGGTTGGGGTTGGGAGGAAGGTGGTCGTGTGTGTGGGGAGGGGGGAGGGGGTAATCAAGACCTGCATTCCCAGAGCGCGATCCAAACATTTCTACAGTACGAGACCAATTATAATTTTGGCATTTATTTATTTACCTTTCCATAAACCAAGTATAATAAAACTTGGTTCCTACACTATAAGAGCCTGTCATAATGAGAGAGAAAGACTCGCCCCACACTACTGTACATCATGAACACTGACTAACAATAGACACAGGCGATAGAGCAACAACGCTACGGAGATGTAAACAAAGAAGGCGGCGGAAGAGGACCAGCACCTCCTAGTTTAGGTTAGGTTGGGAAGTGAAATACGCTGCTGGGAATGTCTAATCTTCAGGTAATCCTATATTTTATTATTTTCCCTTACTACTTAAGGTTCATGTCTCCCTCGGGTATATATATATATATATATGCAAGTAAATCACTGTAGGTGCGCGTGATCTAGGTATATATATATATATATATATATATATATATATATATATATATATATATATATATATATATATATATATATATATATATATATATATCTTGATAAAATCACACGGGAAAAGGGAAACAACGGAGCACCTTAGCTTTCGTCTTTATTCAAGACATCTTCAGAGGCAACTGAGGCAACCGTTGTTTCCCTTTTCCCGTGTGATTTTATCAAGATTTATCTTATCCTCGACCTACTGTGTGGGACCAGGGAACGCTACTGAGTCCTGGCTGGTGAGGTCGTTGATTATATGTTCAAAGTCCGCGTGTTATATGGACAAAAATGAAGTATATATATATATATATATATATATATATATATATATATATATATATATATATATATATATATATATATATATATATACAGAGAGAGAGAGAGAGAGAGAGACATAAGAACATAAGAACATAAGAATGGAGGAAACTGCAGCGGGCCTATTGGCCCATACTGGGCAGTCCCGTTTACACCCAACCCCTATTGCTCATATGAGCATCCAACCTATGTTTGAAGCAATTCAGCGTATTCGAGTTAATGATGATATTTGGTAACTTGTTCCATTCATCCACTACTCTGTTTCCAAACCAGTGTTTACCTATTTCACGCCTAAATCTAAATTTGTCTAATTTAAAACCATTGTTACGAGTTCGCTCCTGGTTGGATAATTTCAGTACCTTTGTAATGTCCCCTTTGTTTAGCCCTGCCTTCCACTTATACATCTCTATCAGGTCGCCCCTCGCTCTACGTCTCTCAAGGGAGTGCAAATTAAGATGCTTTAACCTGTCTCTATACTCAAGGTTCCTAATGCCCGGGATTAGTCTTGTCATTCTCCTCTGAATTCTTTCCAAGGATTCTATATCCATTCTGTAATACGGCGACCAGAACTGAACTGCGTAATCCAGGTGTGGTCTCACAAGAGCAAGATACAGTTTTAGGATGACCTCGCTAGTCTTGTAGCTAACACTCCTTTGTATGAACCAAAGTACTTTATTAGCCTTGTTCCGAGCAAAAACACATTGTTTACTTGGCTTAAGGTTCCTACTTATCATTACTCCTAAATCTCTCTCGCAGTCGGATTTCTCTATGGCATCGTTGTTCATCTGGTATCTGGTTTCCCTATTTACATCTCCTATACGGAGTACTTTACAATTGTCTACGTTGAATTTCATCTGCCATTTTTCAGACCATTCGAAAAATTTGTTTAGATCTTCCTGTAGTTTTGCCGAGTCCTCGTCAGATTTGATAACACGTTCTATTTTAGTGTCATCAGCAAATTTACTTATGTTGCTGTCTATGCCGATATCTATGTCGTTTATGTATATAATAAACAATAATGGTCCAAGTACTGAGCCTTGGGGAACTCCACTTGTGACGTTGCTCCAATGGGACTTAGTGCCGTTAATGCTCACTGGCTGTTTCCTGTCCTGTAACCACGCCCAAATCCATTTAAGGATGTCACCTTTGATGCCATGAGCTTCTACCTTTCTAATTAGTCTTTCGTGGGGGACTCTGTCGAAGGCTTTGCTAAAGTCGAGATATACCACATCATAATTGTGCCCCTCGTCCACTGATTCGAAAACTGATGAAAAGAATGTTAATAGATTAGTTAGGCAAGAACGTCCGCTTGTGAAGCCATGCTGGGAATCATTGATCAATCGGTGCTTCTCCAGGTGATTTCGAATAGAGTTTGAAATGATTGCTTCCAGTAATTTGCCTACTATTGATGTTAGACTGATTGGGCGGTAGTTAGAGGATAGTGATCTATCCCCCTTCTTGAAAATCGGTATTACATTCGCTATCCTCCAGGATTCTGGTACTACACCTGTTTTTAAGGACATGTTAAACAACTTTGCTATGGGCATACTAAGCTCTTCCTTACATTCCTTTAATACTCTGGCAAATATCTCATCGGGACCAGGTGACTTATTAGGCTTTAGTTTGTCTATTTGCTTACTAACATCGTTACTAGTCACTACTATCTCATTCAATTTGTTTTCTTCACTATCTCTGAATAGAGTCGGTGCCTCGGGTATCATGTTTAAATTTTCGGTGGTGAAAACTGTTGAAAAATATTTATTCAAATTATTGCTCATTTCTCGGTCGTTATCAGTGAGCTCGCCGGAGTCTGACCGTATTGGTCCAATCTTTTCTCGTGTTTTAGTTTGATACATTTGGTAGAATCCTTTGGGGTTTGTCTTCGCCTCCCTTGCTATCCTTACCTCATTATTCCTCTTTGCTTTCCTTATCTCGGTTTTAACCCTACTCGCCAATACCCTATAATAGTCCTGGAGGTGAATTTCGCCACGATTTATCCTTCTACCTATAGCCTTCCTTTGGCCAATGATGTTCTTTAAATAATTATTTATCCATTTAGGGTCATTGCTGTCTGATCTGAGTTTTTTGTATGGTATGTTCTGCCTTTGTGCATTAAGTAACTCACTATTTAAATTTTCGTGGAACTCGGCAATCTCAGATCTCGTTATCAGGTCCGTGTCATCTGTCAGGTTCACGGCCAAGCGCGACACCCCCTCTCTCAGCTGCCTCTTTAAACTGTCAAAGTTTGCCCTTCTGAAATCTGGTACTTTAGTGGAATTTTCCTTACGTCTGCCCTGAAAATCTAACTGGAATCGAATTTCTTTGTGATCACTGTTTGCAAGTTCGTTCCCTACCTCGACATTGCTAATGAGGTTTTCTCTGTTCGACAGAACTAAATCCAGTATATTATTACCCCGTGTGGGTTCGGTTATATGTTGACTTAGGAAACAGTCCTGGATCGTCTCGAGAAAATCCTCTGATTCTGAGTTACCCGTAAGGTCAGTCCAATCTATTTGGCCAAGGTTAAAGTCGCCTACTATACAGACTTTGTTGTGTATGGAAGCCCTGCGCATTTCATCCCAGATAAGTCGCTCATTGACGCTATCAAGATTGGGGGGTCTATATATTACTCCTGTGATTAATTTTTCCCGACCGTCGCTTAATTCTATCCAAATTGTTTCTGTATTCCTCTCAGTTTTTATTTCCTTATTTATTTCACACTTCAGATTATCCCTAACATAGATTGCTACTCCACCTCCTTTCCTGGTCTGCCTATCGGTATGGAACAGTTTGTAACCCGCAATTTGGTATTCGACTGGTAATTCACGTGTGTCTAGGTTGATCCATGATTCAGTGAATGCAATTATATCGACTTCTTCTATACATACCAAGTCCTTAATATCATCCATTTTGTTTCTCATACTTCTACTGTTCGCGTAGTATACATTTAAGTTAGTCGTGTTCTGAGTCCTCCCCTTACCGCGTTTAGTTTTAAACTCCCTGTCTAATTTAGCTTTGTCATCATTCCTAACACTATTTCCCTGTAATCTTTCCCCTTGTTTACCCTCTCCCACTGCAGTCTCCTCCACCCCCGTACCCATATGTTCTCTTAGCAGTTTAAAGACTTCGATATCTTTTGAACTGCCCCCTCTAGAGCGCCAGCCAGGGTTGCTACTCCATCCCTAGACAGGTGCACCCCATCCTTAGCATAAAGGTCCCTTCTGCCATAGAAGTTGTCCCAGTTGTCAATGAATGGGACTGATATTGACTTGCAATATCTGTCAAGACGGTCGTTAACACCAACTGCCCTTGACAACCATTCACTGCCAACTCCCCTTCTAGGCAGGACACAGCATATGATAGGGATCCCTCCCTTAGTCCTAATACGATCTATGGCTGCCTTGAACTTATCAAGAAGTTCCTCGCTCCTACACCGGCCAATATCATTGTCTCCTGCACTGAGGCAGATAATGGGTTTGTTCCCATTACCAGACAAGATATTGTCCATCCTGTCAACTATATCCCCCACCCCAGCTCCTGGCAAACACACCCTCATCCTATTTTTGTTTTTACCACAAAAGGCCCTGTCCATGTACCTTACCTGTGAGTCACCAACAATTAAAGTTTTTATACCTTCCTTGTCATCCCTGTCCCTGACTGTACTAACCTCCAATTCGTCTATCAAGGGACTGAACGGGTTGGTACACTTAGCTGTTGTTGTCGTTGTTGTCGTATCCTTCGTTTGCTTCTTCACCACCAGCTTTGTCTTCCCACTACTCACAATTTTCCACTCGCTTGATTTTTCGTCAGACACTGGCTTTACTCGTCCAGCCTCTCCTTTTAACTTCGCCAGCTCTTTCCCTAATTTCAGGTTCTCCAACGTGGCCCTCGCAATTTCTAACTTGGCCCTCGCCAATTCTTCAGTGGACCACTCCAATTTGGTCAACAAACTCTCATACATGGCAGGTTAACTTGTGCGATTAATTGTACAATACACTGTATCTAACGCCCACCTTCTGATTAGTATTTGGCTCTTATCCCAGGAGACTAACCGGGGTAGGATACATCACCATCGTTGGCATTTTCTGCCTCGTATATTATCAGTCGATCTGAGGAATGGTCTGGGCCTGATTCAGTAAGAGGTGTTTATTGTGTTGTTCTAAGTGTTTATAAATTAATCACAGTGAAACGTCCATATAACGAACTTTTATCTCTATATAATCTGTTAGATGGGATTTCACATCTAACGGATCCTCGATATAACGAATTTTCCACTGTGTATACCAAAACCTAGAATAATCACTTGGTGAGTCTTTTATTTACAGTTGTTATTTGTATTTACAGATAAACAGACACAAGTAAATATTGTCCAAGTGTCTCTTACATGTCTAGTGGTCGTATATATGTGTTTCCGGGCAGTCCAGTGGAAATACTTTAATTTACAACTAAACCAGAAAAGTATTGAACCGTTCATCACGTGGCAAAGATCACGTGAAGACTATACCTCCTGCAGCTTATATCACCTTAAGATCAAACGCCCTAACCTAACCTAACCTCTATCGACAGTGTTAATATGTTTAATCATCATGTGAAATAAACTGCGATAACTAATGTTCAGGTAATCCGATAATGGACGAGTTGACGGTTCTGGGTAAACACAAGAAATTCACTCTGCCATGTTCGTAGAGTGTTACGGTATATATAATTTGTAATAAAGTTTATAGTCCTGTTATAATAGTAGAGATAAGTTTATTTCTCTAGAAACAGGGCCGCCATTTGCATTGACGTCACTAGTTTCAAACACCACTGGGCTGCAGTCGTAGGTAGTACAAAGGATGGCCTCTTCAGACCCCAAATTCCACGTTCAGGTAATTTTTAATTTTTTTTTAATGGTTTAAGTCATGGACATTTCGTAAGTGAAGAAATGTGCTGCGAAGAGCAGCTTCAAACATAGGTTGGATGGATATATAAGCAATAGGGGTTGGGTGTAAATGGGCCTGACCAGTATGGCACGCTGCAGTTTCCTCCATTCCTGTTCTTTTGGACATAAAAAACTCTCATATTCACACTAGCTCAGCTGCCATGTATTCTTACCTGGTAGACTTTCTCTTCTCTTTATTTCAGTGCATTTACAGAGTACATCAGTACTAAATGGAGAAACGAGTAAATTTAGAAATGATGACATTGTCACGATTGAAAATAGCCCCCGAGGGGGCTAGTTTATTGGGCAACCCCTTACATCCTGCGCAAGGTGAAGCGCAGAAGCGTTTACAGCGCCCATCTGGGAAGCATGCCAAGTTCATACTTGCCTTTATGACTCGTGCATAATGATGAGTGTGTGGGGGGAAAGTTCCCGGTACATTTCATCTGTTTATGGCAAAGCGTGGCAGGTCCCTAATAATGTCAAGTGCCAGGCCTCTCACTAGGAGGAGGGATATCTGGTCAGGGAGGGAAGAGGTGTTGGTAACAGCTGGGGACCTGTAGGAGGAGGTCATAGGGCAAGTGAGGGTGTAGTGAGAGAGGGTGTGAGAGTCGGGTTGGCCACAAAGTTTACAAACAGTGGGGCCAGGCTCAGGGTTGCCAATGTACTCCAATAGGTGCCTGTACCCTAGGCGCAGTCTCATGTACATAATCTGTTGAGATCGAGTCAGGGATTGATACTCTTTGTAGTGGCGGTTGTCCTCACCGGTTACAGCGTCAGGTGTGTCCAATTTTCGTCGAATGCTTCTCGTTGTGTGGCGTGTATGCCAGATTTGAGATGATTCAGGGAGAGGGCGAGAGTGGCTTCAATATCTTCTTCTTGTGTCGCTTCTTTGGCAAGCTGATCAACAGTGTCACAGGCAGTTATTCCTATATGTGACGGGATCCAAATAAACTTGACACAGATGTCGTCAGTTTGCTCTAGCCTGGCGACGGCGGCTAGGGTGTGTTGGGCGGCAGGGGAGGAGGGGGAGGGTAATTTATGCCTCGCTAGCGCAGAAGTGCTGTTACTGATTATGAGGAGGTTCCGGCATTCAGTGCGAGTATAGGTCGCTCCCTCATGAATGCCCGCGAGGATGGCCATGCTTTCAGCATCAGTGGAGGAGGCCCAGTCGTGGACCCTGATTTTCCTGCAGGCCTGGCGCTCAGGAATCCACACAGCTGCCCCAGCGCTGCCCAGCGTGGTATCAGACCCATCACAGTAGACGAGGATATGAGGGTGGGAGGTCTTAAGAGAGGAGGCGACATCATTAATCTGCTCAAGGCAGTTAAGTTTGAGCATATACCGCAGTTCGGTGGAATTACGACCAGGGAAGGTGTGGACGACAACAACAACACGCGGGGAAGTCCACGGCGGTAGAGGCGGATGAGTGTACTCGGGACGGAGAGAGATCGAGGGAGTGTAGAAGTGATAACGCAGGGTGTCAGCAGCAGTGTGGACGGGCCAGTGTTGAGAGGGGGAGGGAAAGGTAATGGGGACAGGCCGGCGCAGGAGGTGTGTTAAGATGCGAGTTCAGTGAGCGCGACATGGGAGTCGGTTGCTCACTGCGAAGAAGTTTAACACCAAGGATGGCATTGAGAGCAGTAATTCGATCGCAGACAGGAAGCAGGATCAGTTCTCGCTGCATGACTTCTATTCTGGTGGTCATAGGGCAGCCGAGGATGAGTCTCATCGCTTTGTTTTGGATTTTCTCTATGATTTGTTTCTCGTGCTGGGAGGCAACTACAAGGACAGGAGAGGCATAATCTATGACAGCTCTAACGATGGCATTGTAGAGTTACCCAAGAAAGTCCTGTCGCGAACCATGAACCCCGAGATTCAGTCTCATGAATTAGAAGCATTTATGGACAGAATAATGTAACAGTGTCTACTGCTTCGGGTTTACGAGTCTGAATCTCGGGGTTCGTGGTTCGCGACAGGACTTTTTTGGGTGACTGTACATGAGACGCAGGACCCTGACAGAGGCTCCTTTGAGGCCGTGAGTGAGGGACTGGAGGGGCCTCGTTCGTTGGCGGCACTGGGAGATGACGTGGGCAGCGACAGCGGAGGTGGTGGCACTGGTAGTGGCTCGCACAGGTAGACCAAGGTACCTGTAGGTGCATACTTGATCGATGTCTTGTCCTTGCAGAGTCAGCGGTGTCTGACGCCAGAAGTGTGAGATGAACTTGGTTTTAGTGTGTGAGATGACTAGCCCGAGTGTTAGACGGGTCCAAGCGAACGTGGAGAGTACAGGTTGTTCATGTTCCACTGTAGTAATTTGTAGGAGAATATCATCAGCGTAGCTTATGATGTGACCGTCTAGGGCGCACTCAGCAAAGATGTCTTTGAAGCGGCAGATGGAGTTCATGAGAACATTAAAGAGTGTAGGGCTGAGTACACCTCCCTGAGGCATGCCAAGATCAAGGTCCCTGATCGTAGAGTAGTGGCCCTGAAAACGGACACGGGCCTGTCGATGGGAGAGGTGTCAACAATCCACGTGAGGAGTTTGCCCTTCACATCCATGTGCGTGAGGCCCTCAAGGATCACTTCACTGTTGGCTTTATCAAAAGCACCCTTGAAGTCGACGAAGAGGGAGGTTTTGCCTGAGGTGTTCGCCATGTAGTGAGCGATGCAGTGAGCAGTACTCTTTCCGGGGCGGAAACCATAGAGGTTAGGGTGCAGGTGGGCTTCAATTTTCCAGTGGAGGCAGTGGCGTATCATTCGCTCCATCATCTTTGAGAAGCAGGAGATGAGGGATATTGGACGATATTCATCTTGTCTGTCTGGTTTTGGGATTGGGATGGTGGTGGCACTCTTCCTTAAGTGAGGCAGCTGTCCAGTATCAAAAGAGAGGTTAAATAGACAAAGGAGAGGGTTACCAGGGGTGGCAATAAGGGCATTTAGCACATCATATGTGACGCCGTCATCGCCAGGGGCGGTGGACCGACGACGCTTAACAGCATTTAGTATTTCACACTGTGTGAAAGGCACGTCAGTGTCTGCAGATAGGTCTTGGTACTCGGAGATGTGCTGTCGGCGTTGTGGTTGCAGTGCGAGAGTGAGGTCTCGTACAGCGGGTGGTAGCGCATCAATGGAAGCGGCCTCTTGCCACGTCTGGGAGAGCGCCTCGGCTTGGGCAGCTGGTCTGGGGTGGAGCGTGTGTCTGGCGTTGGTGCCCTGGGCAAAGTTAATGGTGCGCCATATATCACCTATAGATGTAGACTGGTCAATAGAAGAAGCAAAATAAAACCACTGCTTCTCTCGTGCGAGATTGATGGCAGATTGGAGCTCTTTATTTGTGCGCATCAGGAAGCATAGAGCGTCAGGGGAGCTGGGAGATTTCTTCCACTGGTCAACTGCTAGTCGGTGCCATACTCGGATAGACTTAACATGAGGGTCACGGTTAACATTCCATTGACTCCTGGGCTGGCGGTTAGGGCGGCGGTGTTTTGGGTTAGGGCGGAGGAGGTCAGTGCATTGTTTGGACAGATCAAGGTAGAGTTGGTCTGCGGTGGTGACAGTGTAACCCTGAAACCATTCAGCAATGGTAGTGATGAAGGCAGGTATGTTGGCAGGGGGTAGGCTGAGCCTAGGGCCCTTGGGTGGGGGGGTATTCTCACGTACTGGAGGGTAGTGTGGATAGGGAAATGGTCACTGTCGGGAGAGTGGAGGTTGCAGGTGGAGTGTGGGCGGTGAGGGTCAGAGTAGAGAGCGATGTAGTCAAGTTTCCCTCCCCCGATGTGGGTGGGTGATGGAGGGCAGAGAAGACGTACAGGGTCATCAGTGGTTTGTAGGTAGGAGAGCCAGGAGTTACCCCGGGAGTTTGAGTGGGGCCCCTGGGAGCCGAGACTGGGGTGTCGGGCATTGAGGTCCCCCACAAGGAGGGTGGGGGTGTAGGTGATATGGTGTGGTAGGACAGGTACAGTAGGGGTGGAGGGAGGCACATAGACAATGACAATACTGAGGGACATAACTTTTAATGTGATTGTGATGGCATGTGCGTCGGTGGTGTCGTCATCAAGGGGGACGTCGAGAGGTTGGTAGGGGACATCCTTCTTGACGTAGATCCGCAGTCCACGTGCATGGCCTCGTGGTAGTCGATCGATGCGGAGGACAGGGGTGGATGGGCTCTCAACATATATGTAGCTACTGAGCACATAGGTACCAGCAGCACACCGCGTTTCTTGGAGGCACAGCACGTTGACGTCTTCAGTGTAGACGTAGGTTTTGAGGGCACCAAACTTGCTTTGCAAGCCGTTTATGTTCCAGGTGAGTACCTGCAGTCCTGCAGCGTTGCTATCCATTGTGGTGTATTAGACTGATTACCCCTGACGTGGACGGATGGGCCTTAGGTGCCGGCATGTCGGTGGAGTATGGGTAGCCGGGGGTGGACTCCTCAGGTCCAATAGGTAGCCCTGGTGGAGACAGCACAAACACAGGAGCGGGCATGGCTTGCTGTGGGTAGACAGGTTGAGGCACCATGTGACGTGAAGATGAGGCAGGGCGTGGCTCGGGGGCAGCAGTACACACAACCTGTGAGCGGGGGGGGGGGGGGGGGGCTCACAGGGGGACTACCATCTTGTGTCAAACCAGAAGAGGGGAGTGACTGGGTGGCAGCAAAGGGCAAGAGATGGCGGTGTAGGTCAGAGATGGCGGTACAGAGTGTAACGAAGAGTTTCTCAACATGACTGGTAAATTCTTGGAAGAGGGACATGATCTGTGTCATGTCACTGGAGAGGGGTTGTAGGGGGGGCACTGGTGGGAACACAAGGCTTGACAGCGTCAGGGTAGAGACGGGGTTGTGGGGGGGCACTGGTGGGAACACAAGGCTTGACAGCGTCAGAGTAGAGATGGGGAGGAGGCTCAGTAATGGTTGAGTTAGGGAATGGTAGGTGCTGTTGTGGTGCAGCCTGGTGAATTCAGGCAGGGGCAGGTGTCCCAGGGGGGGCGTTGTGGTAGACGCGGCCCTTGGGAGGCGTCTCCCCTGGGTCAGAAGGGCGACTGGGGCACTGCCGTGAGTCAGCATTGTGCCGGCCGCCACAGTTACAGCACCTGGGCTCAACTACATAGCCCACACCACCCCTATTAAGGTGGTCTTTGATTTTCTGGGCACAGTATGTTAAGCTAACCTTATAACTCATCATACCCTAACCTAACCTAACCTGTGATCTGTATTTTCTTAAGCGATCGAAAAATGTTTTGTGACAGAAATCCTGTAGAGATAATGTGTCTTATTGTTTAAAGTACTTAATACCATAGTTAAAATCTTAAGGTTCCCCAGATGACCAAAACCATAATAATACCAATATTGTTTGGAATGTTTATACTGTACTATGAAATATGTTGTATGGACAGCTAGTATCCATTGAATTAGTTTATGTGCTTAGTAATATTTATGTATTCAAAATAGTGTTATTGTGTTGAACAATAAATTATCTAATAATATTTATTTACAGAGCCGATCAGTAGAGAAGGTTGGCCAACTTCAGCTGGCTGCCTCCCTCTGGGAAGCTCTCACCAACCAGTGACGTCACAACCAATCACATAGCTTTTCGCAATCACATGACTGTTTGGCAACTTTAACCCTTATTTTTGACACTTTTTGGCCCAATTTATTTAAAAACATCATTACCATAGTGAATTTAAGCGTTTTCTTTACCCATTGACCTGCCATCTTGTAACTCGCTACGCCATTTGATTTACATCTTCACACTATTCTCCATAACCTGTGTGAAGGATGAGTGTTGTTGAGGTATGAGTGTTGCTGAGGTATGAGTGTTGCTGAGGTTGTGTGAGTGTTGCTGAGGTTGTGTGAGTGTTGCTGAGGTTGTGTGTGTGTGTTGCTGAGGTTGTGAGAGTGTTGCTGTGGTTGTGTGAGTGATGCTTAGGTTATGTGAGTGTTGCTGAGGTTGTGTGAGTGTTGCTGAGGTTGTGTGAGTGTTGCTGTGGTTGTGTGAGTGATGCTTAGGTTATGTGAGTGTTGCTGAGGTATGAGTGTTGCTGAGGTATGAGTGTTGCCGAGGTATGAGTGTTGCTGAGGTATGAGTGCTGCTGAGGTATGAGTGTTGCTGAGGTTGTGTGAGTGTTGCCGAGGTTGTGTGAGTGTTGCTGAGGTTGTGTGAGTGTTGCTGAGGTTGTGAGAGTGTTGCTGAGGTTGTGTGAGTGTTGCTGAGGTTGTGTGAGTGTTGCTGTGGTTGTGTGAGTGATGCTTAGGTTATGTGAGTGTTGCTGAGGTATGAGTGTTGCTGAGGTATGAGTGTTGCTGAGGTATGAGTGATGCTGAGGTATGAGTGTTGCTGAGGTATGAGTGTTGCTGAGGTTGTGTGAGTGTTACTGAGGTTGTGTGAGTGTTGCTGTGGTTGTGTGAGTGATGCTTAGGTTATGTGAGTGTTGCTGAGGTTGTGTGAGTGTTGCTGAGGTTGTGTGAGTGTTGCTGAGGTTGTGAGTGTTGCTAAGGTGTGAATGTTGCTGAGGTATGAGTGTTGCTAAGGTTGTGTGAGTGTTGCTGAGGTTGTGAGTGTTGCTAAGGTGTGAGTGTTGCTGAGGTATGAGTGTTGCTGAGGTTGTGTGAGTGTTGCTGAGGTTGTGTGAGTGTTGCTGAGGTGTGAGTGTTGCTGAGGTATGAGTGTTGCTGTAGTTGTGTGAGTGTTGCTGAGGTATGAGTGTTGCTGAGGTTGTGTGAGTGTTGCTGAGGTTGTGTGAGTGTTGCTGAGGTATGAGTGTTGCTGAGGTACGAGTGTTGTTGAGGTATGAGTGTTGCTGAGGTTGTAAATACATATTCCTCTCCTGTCACAAACACACGCCGTGGAAAGTTTTGAGATTCGTTTTACACCACAAACACCCAAATGGACCACATAACTTCTTCATCCTGTACTGGAATATTTTCTCGGATGGGAAGGAAACATTCAAGCATTTCTCGAGATGTCAAAAGAGAGAGAGAGAGAGAAATTTAAACACACACACATACACACACAGCAAAACACAGGTGGCGTGATAATAATATAGCCAGATTCCGGAGAAAACCCGCCAAGAACGCGCCACTCTCCACCAGCTGGCGCTCATCACACGCGCCAATAACGTTCCTATTTTCAGACTTACACTCAAGCGGGACACTGAGGGTGAATAACCGAGTGCCATTTAAAGAATCTGTCAGAACCAGTATGAGTATTCCGGTAAAATGAGTTTGTGAATCGGCTCCTCCATGATACGAGGCCCCGGGTAGTGATGAGGTGCTTTGGAGTGGTAACTGTGTGCCCGTGGTGGTGGTGGTAGTGATGGTGGTGTTGGATCAGCACTGGCGTGTATTAGCACTGGGGCCTATTGGGACGAAGATCTATTATAACTGCGACCTATTTACAACAGGATTCTGATAGCACTGGGTCTATTAGCGCTGGGGCCTATCAGCACTGGGGTCTATCAGCTCTGGGGCATATTAGGACTAGGGCCTATCAGCATTGGAACCTATTTGATATTCAAGGCGATAGTACTGAGCTCTACTCGGACTGTGCCTCAAGTCCCCAGTGGGTCCTTCCTTATCTCCCAAATGGTCTCTCAATAGCCCGTTCCTCAACTTATAAGGTTCCCGCCATTAATAGTGTGTCGTTAATGAATATATAAAAATACAGGTACATAACTGGTTGACTGAAGTTAAAACAAAAGAATAACGTTTAAATGGCCTTAATATCACAGTAAAACTCTACCTTAAGTAAATATATTATAAAAATACAGTACACTATAGCGCCTCACGATCGAGACATTGATTCTTGATAATGTAATCGTCATTATCTCAATAAAAATCCTTGATTGATGGCGGTAGAGCCGACGCGACGCGACACGCCTTGTGAGGGTAGACCGGCTGGTGGTCCCCCTCTCCCCCACACCGAGGTAAACATACACTCATCCGCTCTGACACTTAGTATTTAAATGAGGAAAAACTTTGATAAAATCAATAACAAAACAAAATAGATAATGATGAGTGAGAACACCTTGATAATAATGAAATGATAATAGTCCATTCAATAGAGGTTTTATTGTATATATGTCCACTAAATAACAGCATTACAACAGCAGAAAGCCCGAGACCGGCCCCTCAGCCCAGCTCCGCCACGGCTACATTATATTCTGGTGGCTCTGCCAGGCATTACGATTAAAGAGAGACGCAAGTGTGTGTGGCACTCCCAGAAAATGGAGAGTGTAAAATCTTTAACACCAACTGGAAACCGGAAACTCTTTTAAACTCGGCCGTTTCTGGAGACTGGCAGATCTTTTACCCATGGCACTGCTGGAAGCTGGAAACATTTTGTCCACCGCACTGTTGGTAGTCTTTGGTTCTTGGCACTGTTGGTAGTCTTTGATCCTTGGCACTGTTGGTAGTCTTTGGTCATTGGTACTGTTGGTATCTTTGGTCCTTGGCACGGTTGGTAGTCTTTGGTCCTTGGCACTGTTGGTAGTCTTTGGACCTTGGCACTGTTGGTAGTCTTTGGTCCTTGGCATTGATGGTAGTCTTTGGTCCTTGGCACTGTTGGTAGTCTTTGGACCTTGGCACTGTTGGTAGTCTTTGGACCTTGGCATTGATGGTAGTCTTTGATCCTTGGCGCTGTTGATAGTCTTTGGTCATTGGTACTGTTGGTAGTCTTTGGTCCTTGGCACTGTTGGTAGTCTTTGGTCCTTGGCACTGTTGGTAGTCTTTGGTCCTTGGCACGGTTGGTAGTCTTTGATCCTTGGCACTGTTGGTAGTCTTTGATCCTTGGCACTGTTGGTAGTATTTGGTCTTTGGCACTGTTGGTAGTCTTTGATCCTTGGCGCTCTTGGTAGTCTTTGATCATTGGCACTGTTGGTAGTCTTTGATCTTTGGCACTGTTGGTAGTCTGATCCGTGGCACTGTTGGCAGTCTTTGATCCTTGGCACTGTTGGAAGTCTTTGATCCTTGGCACTGTTGGAAGTCTTTGATCCTTGGCACTGTTGGTATTTGGTCCTTGGCTACTCTTAGATCCTTGACACTGTTGGCACTCTTATCTCTGGCATTGCTGGCACTCTGACCTGTGGTGCTGCTGAAAGTCATTGACATCTGGCACTAAACAAAATCAAACATAGACAAGACGTATTATTAGTGGCTGGTATCCCTGAGAACAGAAATACCAAGCATACCAACATAACACCAGAACATAGAAGAAAAATCATACCCAATAGCCATACCCAACAGTCATATCCTAACAGTCATATCCAATAGCCATACCCAATAGCCATACCCAACAGTCACACCCAACAGCCATTGTAAAGGTCTGGCCTTTGGGATATAAATCCCTTGCCAGCCTAATCAGGATCTTATAAAAGGAAAGTTAAGAACCATGGGTTTCCAAGGGGTAACAAACAACCATTAGAGATTGACATCTCTTTACTACGAAAATAATGACAATAATTTAACTCTGACACCACTCACACAAATATTAAATAAACAGCACTAGAGTCAAACAATTACTTAAAACAAAACAATTAATACAACAAAGTACAGGTATTTCCTACGGTTGCAGATGAAATTTCCTCCTAACCAGCATGGCGGAATGTTCTGGTAACGCTGTGATCTGTTCTCAGGGAGAAGGTCCAGGACAGCTTCCTCACTTGGCATCGGCGTTGGTGGGCGATGTCTTCCCACACATGGGAGACGCCAGGGCACGGACGGTGGATAGGGCGTGGAGGAAGTGGCGATGACGTGGTAGCCGTGACAGTAGCTGGAGTAGGTGACCAGAGTTGACAGCCGGATAGTGAAGGACCGTGGAATCAGCCCACGAGTTCCAGGAACCTCAGAGGAGTACACAACCAGAGTTGGAATCGAACAGCGGGCGAAGTAACAGCTGTGTTCAAGGCTGGATGGTGTCTGGCGTGCGATGAGACAGCAGCCACCTTCTCACCTCCGTCTCTCCCCCCCCCCCCCCCCCCCGTAGTGGGGCCGCGAACAAGCAAACGAGCGGCGGACAACCATCCCGCTCGTTACAGCCCTTTCAGCCGTATCCAACAGTCTTACACAGCAGTCATACCCAACACGCATACCCAGCAGTCATACCCAACAGCCTACCCAACAGTCATACCCAGCAGCCATACAAGTACCCGAGGTTAATAAGTGACCAGTTATTACCTCCTTCCTATATTTACCATTACACAGAAGGATGAAGGAAGGAAGCTGCCGGAAAATAAATCTCTTTGTATTCATGAACTGAGGAGGAAACGGAAAATAAGGAGAAATGGGGGATGAGGAGGGGGAGGAAGAAGAGGAGGAAGAGGGTGAAGATGAGGAGGAGGAAGAGGAAAAAAGGAGGGGGGAAGAAGAGGAGGAGGAAGAGGATGATGATGAAGAGGAGGAGGAAGAGGAGGAGATGGAGCAGGGGGAGGAAGAGGATAGAGAAGAGGGGAGGATGAAGGTGAAGGGGGGGATGAGGATGAAGATGAGGGGTAGGATGAGGATGTGGGGGAGGAAGAGGATGAGGGGGAGGAAAAGGATGAGGAGAAGGGAAAGAAGGAGAAGAAGATAATAAAGTTGACACAATTTGGGAGACAAACAGCTGATGGTAGTGGTGGTAAATAGATTGGCTGGTCTCCTTAATAAACTAGAGTGGGAACATATGAGTAGAGTCTGTTAAATATATTAATAGCAGTTGGTAGCCTTGGAAGACAAATCACTAGCTGTTGGTAGCCTTGGAAGACAAATCACTAGCAGTTGGTAGCCTTGGAAGACAAATCACTAGCAGTTGGTAGCCTTGGAAGACAAATCACTAGCAGTTGGTAGCCTTGGAAGACAAATCACTAGCAGTTGGTAGCCTTGGAAGACAAATCACTAGCAGTTGGTAGCCTTGGAAGGCAAATCACTAGCCGTTGGTAGCCCTGACATGAAATTAAAATATTTTATAACACGTGGGAGAAAATTGAATATAAATGTCCTATAAAAGGTCCATAACCTGATGTATTGACTCCCTCCTTCGAGTCCCTCCCCTGCCACAACGCCCCTCCTCCTCCTCCACTCCGGGCAATAATCACTGATTGCCAACTTTACTCCTGGTATAGTCTGGGGGCAACTTTCTACAATAGTCACTTTTTGTATATATTTGACCCCCTTTTATCGTTGCTTCTCTCGTTTCCATTTTGAATTTTCTTTCCTCGTGAACTCTAACCTTCATTATTCTCTACATCCTTCCTTTCTTCCTTCCATTCTCCTTCCTTCACATTTTTCACCTCCAGGGTAATAATAATGACGACGTGGCACCTCGCCCCATGTGGTGTTTAAGCGTCTTGGGTTGCCATGGTGACCAGTGGGAGGTCCGGAGGTTCCCGCGGTGCGGCTTGACTTAACCTCACCATAAACTGCACAATACTCTTATAAACCTCTCTCTTGGCGGCGCGACCCACTACCACCAAAAACACCCTCGTATGTTTTATCTCGTGTTTTATTATTTTGTATCTTTAACGTCATTATAAAACATTAGCGGCCAAAACAAAAATGCAAGTGTTTAGTTAGCTTTAGGTAACTCCTAGGCCATGTTTATTACAGTCACAGGGGAACTAAATCATGTTTTAGAGTAATAGAAAATTATAAATAAAAGTATTATTCGCATACATACACACACACACACACACACACAAGAGAGGACATGATAAAAGCAGAGTATTGTGAATTACAGAAAGGATCACAATATATTCACCGGAGTATAGTGTACACTGCCACAATGCTTCTGTAGTGGACTTCTCTCCTACAACTGCGTAGCGGCGTCACCAGCTGCTACCATCTTCCCTAGCAACCAAGCGTTTCCTCATTCCAATGCTACCGTATCCTAGCAACCGAGCCAAAGACCGGTTACTTCTCGGGTTTTCCCAACATGACTCATAGATGACTCACGGCTGTTGGGTATATAAGCTCTGTCTCTCCATTGAGATTCATTCTGGTCTCTCTTCTTGAACAAGCAACACCTCCTCCGCCGCTGCCTGGCGGCCCTTGCTTCTCCTCGCCTGCCTGGCGGTCCTCGCTCCTGCCAGCCAGCATGGCGACCCACCAGCTGTCCATCTCTGAGCTTCCTCACCAACCAGCTTTCTCATTCTGTTCCATCTTCCTGAACACGCAACACCTCCTCCAGCAAGCTCCACGCTGTCCAGCATTCATTCAACCAGGAGGCCAGCAACAGGCAACATCTTCTCTAACGAAGCTCCTGCACATCTACCTCCTTCAACACGCTACTCACCGAACGTGTCTACTGAGCAGCTCCTAACCACACGGCATCTCCAGCACCAGACTGTCTACCATATGTTAGGTTCTGAATAATAAGTTCTATATACAGGAGAGAACACAAACACCTGTATAGTTTTGTAGGTTCGGTTTACTGGATAAGAGTATGTACACAGAGGGAAGCAGCGGTCTCCCTGGCTAGGCTCCTTGTCAACTGCTATAGGCGACGTATGGCAAGTGATACATTAGCAGCTTCCATACGTCGCCAGGCACATTAATCAAGCATGTGGGATATGGTAATAACATTGCCGCACGCTGCTAGCTACATAAATGGAGCACATACATAATATACATACATAATATATAATCCAGCATACATAATATACATACACCTCCCTCCCCCCTATACGCTCATAGCAAAGTCTTGAGCGGACCTTTTCTTTTGGATCCGTTCTGAGCGTCGAGGGACTTCATCACTGGGAAGGGTATGGGACTCAACACTGGTGGCGGGGCCAGCAGAAGGCATTGTTACGGGTCGGAGAAAACGGCGGTTCCTCCACCACACACGACCACTGGGTAACCGCACCTGGTAGTCCCGTGACCTGCCGAGACCCATGACTACGCCTACTTTGTCCCAACGTAGGGAGGTCGGGTCCTGAACACGGACTTGGGTGCCGACACTCAACCTGGGGAGAGAACGGGCGTGGTCATTGTAGCGGGCGACGACGTCCTGAACACGTTCGGCGGCTCGGCGATCACAATCCTCTGTTTTGGCCTGCCACTCCTTGGAGAAGGATTGAGGGTGAGCAGGGACACAAGAACGAAGGGGGCGTCCATACAAGACCTGGGCAGGGGAGCGTCCGGTGTAGTTAGGTGTGTTGCGGAGTTCAAGAAGACCCCTGTCGAAGGCCTCGCAGTCAATGTTCCCAGAAGGGGCCACCTTAAGGATGAGGTGCATCAGGGATTTGACAGCAGCCTCAGCGTGGCCGTTGGACTGCGGGTAATGGGGCGATGACAACACATGCCGGACTCCCCATCGGTCAAGGAACACAGCAAAGTCCCGGCTTGTGAACTGAGGCCCTCCGTCGGTTCGCAGGCGTACGGGAACGCCCACGTCACGGAAGTAGTGGCGGAACTTGCTGATGGTGGCGGCAGACGTCGTGTCATTACCGCACTTGATGACAACCGGCCAACCAGAGAGACGGTCGACGATAACGAGGAAGGACTTTCCTGACACACAGAAAAAGTCGGCCGACACAGACTCAAAGGGGCGGGTGGGGTTGTCGTCACTCATAAAGGGTTCCTGCTGCTGGCTGGGTTGTAATACTTGGCAGGGCTCACACGCACGGACAACATTGGAGATGTCGGAGTTGATGCCGGGCCAGAACACAGTCTGTCGTGCACGTCGTTTGGTGGCCTCAGCTCCACGGTGACTGTCGTGAAGGCGGGCCAAGGCGTGGGGACGTGATGCAGCAGGTACAACTACACGTGCTCCGTACAGAACAAGGTCTCCGTCGCAGTAGAGTTCATCGCGGAGTTTCCAATACGGGAGCAGGGTGTTGTGAAGATCGTAGCGGTTGGTAGGAAATCCATTCCTCACACACTCGACAAGTCGGACGTAGGAAGGGTCATCTCGGGCCGCTGTTCGAAGGTCCTCCATTGCCTTGTCGTCATCTGGTGACAGGTCCGAACGAAGGGATTGGACGGCATGGAGAGTGACCACAGTCCTGACGGAAAGAGCGAGGTCGGCGTCGAGTACATGGTCTTCTGGAGTAGGGCGGCTGACAGGAGAGCGGGATAAGGCATCAGGGATGCAGAGCTCCTTACCAGCACGCCACACTGCAGTGAAGATGTACGCCGAGAGCTTCTCTTTCAGACGCTGGAGGCGAGGGTTCTCAACGGCGTCTAGCGTGTAGTGGTTGAGGATCGGGACAAGCGGGCGATGGTCGGTCACTAGGTGAAAGTATTGCAGGCCTATGAGGTAAAACCTGCACTTGGACATCGCCCAAACCGCAGCCAACAGCTCCAACTCAATAGTGGCGTAGCGCGTCTCAGTGTCAGAGAGGAAACGCGAGCCACACTGGACGAGCCGGAACTGCCCTCCACCATGATCCTGCAGTAGGGCGTATCCCACGCCATACAAGCGTGAGGCGTCTGTCTGCAGAACTGTCGGCAAGGCTGGGTCAAACGTGGCGAGGACAGGTGGACGAGACAGGGCCTGTTTCACTTGCTGGAAGGCCTTGTCGTGGTCGGGGGTCCACAGGAATGTCCTCTTGGGGCTCATCAGGGGGCGAAGTGGTTGAGCAGCTGCGGAGATGTCCGACGAAAACTCTGCTAACTGGTTGACGAGACCGATGAAGGACCTCAAGTCGGTCAGGTTAGCAGGGGTGGGAAAATCCGTAATGGCGCGGACCTTTTCCGGGTCAGCTGCGATACCATTCCCTGAGAGGGTGTACCCACAAAAGTCAACTGAAGAGCTGGCCAGAACAAACTTGTCGGCATTTAGGGTAATGCCGTGCTTCCGACACCTGTTGAGTACCTCGTAGATACGGCAGAGGTGATCCATATAATCCTCGTCGTACACGAGTATGTCGTCGACCACTTTCTCGCAGTTTGCCAGACCTTGTAGAGCCATATCACCTCGAAGACAGAAAGCGTCTCCTGTAGCGGCGAATCCCATGGGGCCACGGCAATAACTGTAACGTCCATGCGGGGTGATGAAAGTTGTGAGTGGTCGGTCTTCTTCGGCAAGCTCTATCTGCCAGTATCCACACAGGGCGTCCATCGTCGTGAAGAAGCGCGCCTTCGGGTTCACGCTGCGTATGGCTGCAAAGGGCGTGGGAGAGGGGTGCGCAGGACGAGACACCTGGTTGTTGAGCTTGGAAAGGTCAGTGGTGATCCGAACACCACCTTTAGGTTTTGCGACGACAACCATCGGGTGACACCATGGAGACGGGTCATCGCCGGTTGGTACAATAATTTCTTGGGCGACCATGGAGTCCAGTTCGTTTTTGACCGCCTCGCGGAAGGCCAGGGGAACCAGTCGAGGGGTGTAAATAGCGAATGGCTTCGCGTCGTCCCTCAGGTGGATCCTCATGGGGGGGCCTGCCATCTTCTTGAGAGGCTTGGATTCCAGAGCGGACTTGGTCACCAGAACGTCGCTGAATTCCTTCAGGAAGTACTTCCGAGCATCCGAAGGAGAGGTGTCACTGGCAAGAGGCAGGGGTAGGGCGGCAGCAGGGTCGCTGCTGCTCCCTTTTTGCACCCTGTTGGCGTGTTTTACCTCAAGAATAGGTTTGGGGAAGTCCTGGGAGATGATGGCCAACTCCTGACAATGTCTGTAGGACAGCAGAGGAGTCTGGACACCGTTATGCACATCAATCCAGGCTTGACACGACCTGTTGCCAAAGGTGACTTGTGCTTGGAGTGAACCCAGGGCCGGGGTCATCTGTGAACCATCTGCCATAAAGCGGAGATCCTTGGGGGGCGGTCCTAGATCACTTGGAGAGAGCCCCAAGCCTTGCAAATGCTGGGGACCGATGACTGTAGCATCAGCGCCGGTGTCGGGCAACATCTGAAGACGGGATGACACACCGCCGTAGGTCACAATGACACTGATATACTGAGGGACTTTGGTCCTGGGACGCTGGGGGCAGCACACATTCCTAATGTGGCTCGAGCGTTGTCAAGAGTCGTCGTACCTCTGATTGGAAGACTGTGGGCGGCCCTCTCTGGTGGAGGGGGGCTGAAGCTTCCGCCGACGCGGTCCCTTGGGTATGTTGGAAGGGCAACACTTGTCATAGTGGCCCAGACGACCACACACATTGCACTGGACGCGTTTGGCTGGGCACCGTACTGTGAGTGACCAGTGGCCCTTACGGTCACAACTGTTGCAGGTAGACTGAGCAGCTGGACACACCTGTGTTCCGTGCTGCTTACCACAGTTGTTGCAAAATAAACCGGGCGTGGGCTTGGTGGGCGAAGGCGTAGGAACAGACTTCTTGTCCTTCTTGTACCGGGACACAGCGCGTACAGCTGTAGGGGGAGCGCGGATGGCAGAGGTGGCACACCTGGCAGCCTCATAGGAGCGACATATCGTCGACACATCCTTAAGAGAAGAGGAAGAGTCGAGGGAGGTGAGGCGTTGGACAAGTTCCTCGTCCTTAACACCCATCAGGATCACCTGCTTCAACTGGGTCTCCTCGCACTGCTGGTGGTGGCCTGGACATATATCTACCTCTTCCGAGGCTCTCTTAAGACGCACGTAAAAGGCATCAAAAGACTCACCCTCCAACTGTCTGCAGCTAAACAATTCCCTCCTGCGCAGAGCTTCATTCTGCTGTCCTTTGATGTGCCGTTGTAGAACGTCCAGTACCTCCTCTACAGACAGCGAAGAGGTTGGGGGTACCTGCAACGTATGTTCCAAGACACGCTGAATTTCCAAGGACAGGCACATGCGCAGCTGGATGAGTTGTTTAGGCTGTGACAAACTCTGGAGATCCACCATTGTAGAATAATCAGTCCACCGTCGCCGCCATTCACGAAAAGTCTGGAAATTCACATCAGGCTTCAAGATGGGCGGTGTTTGAGCTGCTGCTTTAGGTGGGGCTGGGGGGTGTGAAGGAAGCATGGGTGAGGTATCTGAACCAGTCAGTACCGAGGCAGTGTTAGAGCCAGGGGCTTGGTTAACAGTGAGGCGAGATATCAAGGCTTCAAACCGTTCACTGTCTTCCAATCTCCGTTGGTGGTCTCGTTCTGCCTCTGCTTGCCTTCTGTGCTCATCCGCCAAACGTCTGTGGGCTTCATCCTCGCGTTTCTCATCTCTCATAAACTTCAGTAAAGCAATTATCTCTGGAGACAGCGCTGAATATTGAGGTGAGGGACTGCGCGATGTGGGGGCTGGAGCGTCGTGGCCGGCCTGGTCATCCATCTCTGCGGGGCTATCACCCGCCTGAGTCATCCAGACGCTGGGTCCACGGCTACGTAAGGCGTGAGACATAACTACTTCCTCTGTGTACTATGTCTTAAATCAGTGTTGACCGGTCAGCCCGTCGTATCAACAAGATTTCAGACAAAAAATTAATTAAATACACAGATAAGTAGGTTATATATATAAAATATATATAAGGAACCGCGCGGTCAGCGAGTGTTAGTACATGTATGTGTGTGAGTGTGTGTCCTGGGCGGGTAGAGAGTCTCGCCCCAGCTGTGAGGGGGGGGGGGGGTGGAGGCGGCGCTGTGAGGGGGGTGGAGGGAGAGGCGCGGCGACTCCCAGTCAGCCCAGTACCCTCAGGACGCGGTCAGAGACGGGTGCACTGAACTCTACTCCTTACAAATGCCCAGAACGTGCCATATACCTTGGGAATACTTTAGAACAAGGTCACACATGAATGGCACGAAACACACAATGCGCTAAACACTTCACAGAAAATCACTGTCACTGACACTGCTCAAAGTTGCTGAAATTCTTCGAGGAGAGATGGCGCGGGAGTTGACCCAAGCGAGAGTCCATAGAGGCCATAGCCGGCTTTCTACAAACTTTGCACTATCACTCGTAATTATCCAGTAAGATCGGATCACTGCGCCATGTTAGGTTCTGAATAATATGTTCTATATACAGGAGAGAACACAAACACCTGTATAGTTTTGTAGGTTCGGTTTACTGGATAAGAGTATGTACACAAAGGAGAGCAGCGGTCTCCCTTGGCTAGGCTCCTTGTCAACTGCTATAGGCGACGTATGGCAAGTGATACATTAGCAGCTTCCATACGTCGCCAGGCACATTAATCATGCATGTGGGATATGGTAATAACATTGCCGCACGCTGCTAGCTACATAAATGGAGCACATACATAATATACATACATAATATATAATCCAGCATACATAATATACATACACCATATAACTTATATTATACAAGAAAACCACCTTAGAGTTTCCATCCATCCTGAGTGCTAGACAACATTATACCACGAATTCCTACACGTCACAAATACTGCACATGACAAAAGACATTAGATAAAGAAATAGATAGATGGATAAATAGATAGACAGATAGATAGATCGATAGATATTTATTTATTAAAATCATTTTACAAATTTACATTGAATCCGCATATAAGAACATAAGAAAATAAGGAGTCTGCAATAGGCCGGTTGGCCTGTGCATGGCAGCTCCTGTCGAGAGTTACTACCACTCTCTATCACCCATGAATCTATCTAGCCTCCTTTTATAACTTTCCAGCATTCCAGCACTTACTACAAAGTTGCTAAGCTTGTTCCACTCGTCCACCACCCTATTTGTGAACCAGTTTCTTCCTATCTCCCTCCTAAACCTAAACTTATCCAACTTAAATCCGTTGCTACGAGTCCTATCTTGCTCGGATATTATAATAACTTTATCTATATCGCCTTTATTGATTCCTTTCACCCACTTAAATACGTTTATCATATCTCCCCGCACTCTTCGTCTTTCTAGGGAATGCAAGTTTAGTTTCTTTAGCCTATCTTGATATGGAAGGTTTCTAAGTCCCGGAATCATTTTTGTCATTTTTCGCTGCACCGTCTCCAGTGAATTGATATCCATTCTATAATAAGGGCACCAGAACTGAACCGCATAATCGAGGTGCGGCCTGACTAACGCAAGATATAGTTGCAATAGGACCTCTGCACTCTTATTACTTACACTTTTAGATATAAAACCTAATACTCTGTTTGCCTTATTTCGAACATTCGCTCACTGTTTTCTAGGCCGTAGGTCCGGGCTTACAAGTACCCGTAGGTCTCTTTCACAAGTCCACCTTTCTAGGTTGATGTTGTTAAGCCTTTATACTTTGACAGTATTTGTTCTACCAATATTAAGTACGCTGCACTTGCTGGTGTTGAATTTCTTTTGCCATTTCTCTGACCACCCCTGCAGTTTATTTAAATCCTCCTGTAGTGCATTTGCATCCTGCCCTGAATTAATCTGCCGCCCTATTTTGGTGTCGTCTGCAAACTTGCTGATCCCAGTATTTAGACCGTTCATATAGATTATGAACAAGAGTGGGCCCAGTACTGACACCTGGGGAACCCCACTGGTTACACAGCCCCACTAAGATTTAACACCATCTACGCTGACCCTCTGTGTTCTATCGGTGAGCCATGATTTTATCCAATTTAAAACTTTCCCTCCATAACATGATCTTTAACTGTTCTCAGAAGCCTCTGATGCGGTACTCTGTCAAACGCTTTGCTAAAGTCTAAGTAAATAACATCGTAATTTTCGTCATTATCTACTACCTCGAAGACTTTCCTAAAAAACGTCAGCAGATTTATTAGACAAGATTTTCCCTTTGTAAACCCATGTTGAGAGTCGTAGATTATTTTGCTTTTCTCTAAATGCGATCGGATGCTATTTGCTATAATTGATTCAAGAAATTCCCCCACTACTGACGTCAAACTAATCGGCGGGTAATTTGATGCTGATGCTCTGTCTCTCTTTTTGAATATGGGTACTACATTTGCCTGTTTCCACAAGTCTGGCACAACTCCCGTGTCTAATGATTTTGTAAATAAATTTACGAAGGGTCCGCTAATCTGTTCCTTACACTCTTTCAAAACTCGAGGGAAAATTTCATCCGGCCCTGGGGATTTTGTCTTCTTTAATTTATTTATCTTCTTAAGAACGTCCTCTTTTCTGATGGTGATATTCTTTAATTTCTCTTCTTCATTTCCCCTAAATATCAGTTTCACCTCTGGAATTTCCTCGTGAATTTCTTCTGTGAAAACTGATAAAAAGTAGCTGTTTAATTCTTTGCTTATTTCCCCACTGTCATCGATCACTTTCCCCCTCCCTGACTTTAAAGGCCCAACTTTGTCCTTGACCTTTGTTCTATATACCTGGAAAAATTCCTTGGGATTCGCCTTGGATTCTCTCGCTATCCTCATTTCTTAGTCTCTCTTTGCCTTCCTTACAATTTTCTTAACATTCATAGTTAGTTCATTACACCTATTTCTAAGCTGCTCCTCCCCTGCCTTTAATTTCTTATAAATTCCTTCCTTTATTCCTATGTCATGTTTAAGTTTTCTGGTCATCCACCTTAGTTCATTCTTATTTGATCTAATTTTTCTGTATGGTATATTTTGTTCTTGTGCTTTACGTAGTATACGAGTGAATATATTGTAGTCATGATCAATTGTTGTGTCATCTGTGACCTCACCCGTTCCTACTGGGGACTGACCTGACTGTTTCCAGGTGACCTCACCTAGGTACCTTCTTAACCCCTCATAATCCGCCAATCGAAAGTTTGGAACTCTGACCATATTGTCATTGTTTTTCGTTTCCCAATTTAGGGTGAACCTGATTTCTCTGTGATCACTGTTACCTAGTTCTTCCCCTACTGTGATATCTCTGATAATATTTTCTTTATTTGTTAATACTAGGTCTAATATATTGTTACCTGTAGTAGGTTCTGTAATGAGTTGTTTCAAAAAATTGTCCTGTACTGCATCTAGGAAGTCTTCAGATTCATAGTCACCTACAATGTTGTCCCAATCAATATTTCTGAAGTTGAAATCCTCCATAATGCAGAGGTTGTTATATTTTTGCTGCCCTACTCATTTCCTGCCATATGGGTTGAGCTGCTTCTTTCCCAAGACTTGGGGCCTGTAAATCACTCCCATAATTAGTTTTTCTCTTCCTTCCGCAATTTCTACCCATACAGACTCGGTTTTTATTTCATCACACGTGTTGTGATGTGTGGCAACAATGGGAGCATCACACGTGTTGTGATGTGTGGCAGCAATGGGAGCCTCACACGTGTTGTGAAGTGTGGCAAAAATGGGAGCATCACACACACACTGGGAAAAAAATGTGTCTCCTCTTTACCTGACTCCCAGCTGGTGGAACAGGTATCATCGTAACTTGTGTGCCCGGTAGATTATTATAACACAGGTGATCAGTACAATAGCGTGATTTCCGGATTCCTTCTCACTTATTCTCTCTCTCACAATTTTTTTTCTCTCTCTCTTCATATATATATATATATATATATATATATATATATATATATATATATATATATATATATATATATATATATATATATGCTGAAAACACGAAGTTCCTAAGCGCTTTCGTGTAATTCACATCTTCAGGGGTGAATACAGTCTGTACTCAGCATATACCTCGATCACGCGCACCTACAGTGATTTAATTGCATATATATATATATATATATATATATATATATATATATATATATATATATATATATATATATATATATATATATAAATTAGGGTATAATATCGTTTTCCTATTGAATACTGTAATATGTAATTATATGCTCTCTGAGCGCCAACAAAAGTGTGGGTTCAAGGCCACTATTTAGGGAGTTATTATTATCTTTATTACTATGACTGTTTATCGTCTTCTCTCACCTACCTCACTTTAAGTAAGATTGTAGTGAGTGTGTGGGCAGCGGACCATGATAACATTAAGTGGTACCTGACAGAAACTGACGTAACCTATGACATCACTCACTGGTTGACCTATGGCGTGAGATCAGGGCTGAGCGCACACCAATCGATGGTCAATAGAACTTTACTCTGGTGCTCAACAGACACATACAATGGGATGGACCCATATACAGATAGACAAGTAGACATATGCACATACACAGACATACACAGACACAGAAAGGCAGTAACACCGATACAGACACCAATAAAGACACAGAGGCAGACTGACAAAAAGACACAGACACAAACTTCTCCCCAACTGTGATTTGTAGCTCCTGGGACCCTAATATTTTCAGGGGGTGAAAACAAAAAAGCCTTTCCTGGGGGTGAGGGGAAATATTTTCTCCCCGGAGTCCTTATTGTTCAGAGGAGAGGGAAGGTTGGGGGTTCATTGTCAGCTCAAGGGGTGAGAAGGGAGAGGGTATCCTTGTTCGTTACTTTAGGGGATGGGAAAGGGGGGGGGGGCGGAATAGGGAGCAAGAGCGGCGAGGAGTGGATGATAGGGAAGGGGAAGTGGGGAGGTTTCTTATTAGCTCAGGGGGGAGGGGAGTGGGGAGACTTATAGATTAGCCAATAGGAAGAAATTCAATAATGCTTTCAGGGAATAAGGAGTAAGGCGTTAAATAAGATAAAGTGACTTAAGAGAAAATAGGAGAAAAAGTTAAGAGGAAACGTAATAATTGTGGAGCGAGAAAGATTATAAATGGTTACTTCCGCCTCCCATTAACTACCCCAGAGATAATGTCTAATATACTGAGCCTTACCTAACCTAACCTAACCTAACCTAACCTAACATGTAGTGTGACTGTGCAGTGTGTAAGTGTAATTTTATGTACAGTGCAGTATATTAGTTAGAATGTGTATGTATACTGTATTAGTTTAATGTGTAGGTACAGTGTGTTGATGTACAGTAGTGTGAAAGTGTAATGCGTAAATATAGTGTGTACCTGTAATGTGTAACTGAACTGTGTATGTGCAGTATGCCAGTGTAGCCTGTAAGCATGGTGTGTAAAGTATAGTGTAGTGAAAATTTCTTTTAATCACATGAATTGAACAAGTAACACTCCAAACGTATTATTGTATGTTAAAAGTAACACAGAAAACGTAATTTTGTTTGTAATAAACAACACCCAAATCTTTTTTAGAGAAACAAGTAACACTATAACCAAACCCACTAGAGTAACTGCCACCTCTGTCACTTTGATAGATCATATTTGGACTAACACTCTTGCAAGTGGAATTATTTATAACAATATATCAGATCACTTCCCAGTTTTTGCTCCTTTTTTAAAACAGCCTAATGAATGCAAACTGGGATCTTGTCTATGCCTCCGACAACCCTAGCGTGAACAGCTGCAACTTCTCTGGTATCTTCAATGCTTGCTTTAATAAATGCTTCTTCCTCAAAACTAAGTCAGTGAAAACTGTATCTATTTCCAAAACCTATATCACAAATGAAATCAAGGCAATGATGAAAGAAAAACATAAACTTCAAAGGAAATTTGCAAAAACACCCATAACTTTCGGTGATGCTTACCGAAGTATCAGAAATAGAGTAACTCAAGCAGTTAGAAATGCCAGACGTAGCTATTATACAAATAAGCTCCATTCAGCATCAGGCGACAGTAAGAAAACCTGGAATGTCATAAATTCTATTCAAAACAGGAACACTCAACCTTCGGCCCCCCACTCAGCTTTTATGATAAATGACTCACTTGTAATGGAACCTTCCCCTATTGCCAACCACCTCAATGACTTTTATTAATGTTGGCAAAAATCTTGCAGAGAGCATCCCGAATCACCATGAGGAATTTAGAGCCTACCTGCAAAACAGACAGCAAAATGAGCTGTTCTTATCCCCTGTCACAGCAGATGAATTGTTGGCCATCATAAAAATGTCCAAAGATGCAGCAGCAGGCGAAGACAATATACCAATGAGCATCATTAAGAAAGTGGCCCACTTATTACTACCTGTTCTCCTACAAATTTGTAACTCCTTCTTCACTAGTGGTGTCTTTCCTGATAAACTGAAAATTGCTAAAGTTCACCCAGCATATAAAAAATCTGGGGACAAAGGTCTCTTTAAGAATTACCGCCCCATATGAGTCCTCCCAGCCTTGAGTAAGATACTGGAGAAGCCAGCATGTAGTAGACTAAATTCTTTCTACAATGTCAATAACTTCCTTACGGACTCTCGGTTTGGATTTAGAGCTAGAAGGTCAGCTGAGAGTGCTCTGCTATCCTTTACTAATGACATCTTAAACTCCTTTGTTGACAGTTACTTCACAGTCGGTATATTCCTGGACCTCTCTAAAGCCTTTGATACTGTTGACCATACCATCTTCCTTTCAAAGTTTGAACATTACGGCGTTAGGCCGTCCCACAATTGGTTTACCTCATATCTGTCAAACAGGAAGCAGTATGTTTGCTATAATAATCATCAATTTGACTCCTCACCAATTTTGTATGACGTTCCCCAAGGTTCCATTCTCGGTCCTCTACTGTTTTTGTTGTATATAAACAAAATAGTCCACTCCAGCACATTCATAAAATACAACTTATTTGCAGACGGTAGTAATCTATACCAGCAACTCAGACCTCCATTCCTTGGTGAGAAATATGAACACTGAAATGTCTAAAGTCAGGACCTGGGTAATACGTAATAAACTGACCTTAAACCTCGAAGAAACTCACTACACGATCTTTCACAGAAGGAAAAACTTGACCCGAGATTTGAACCCTCTGTACCTAGGTAATACATTCCTCAAACGCGAACAAAATACTAAATTCCTTGCGGTTATTGTTGATGAGAAACTTAACTGGAGAAACCACATACAAGCCACACACAGTAAAGTCAATAAACAGTGTGGTATCATGTATCACACTCGACAGTCACTCACTCTCACAGCAATGAAAGAAATCTATTATGATCTTGTTTACCAACACCTGATACACTGTCACACACTATGGGGGGCCTCTGGCTCTTCAAAAACACAACCCTAGGTTACTGCACAAAAGAGAGTTTGCAGACAATGACCTACTTGAAAAAAATTATCACACAAACGAACATTTTGCTAAATTGAAAATGTTAAAATTCGAAGATATTAACACCTAGTGCTGTGCCCTCTTTGTTTACAAATCTGTCAATCACTTGCTTGACAACAATTATTTCCAGTTCCGGAATAATCAGAGATACAACTTAAGGCACCCAGAGCTACTAAGATCACCCCCCATGTTCTCCTTTCAGCCCCAGACCTCCATAAAATATCACCCTGTGAAGGTGTGGAACAACTTACCCCCACCCACCCAAGCAAAGACCATACTACCTTCCTTTAAATCACCCCTTAAAAAAAAATATATATTGTCTAAGTATTAATATTTCTTGTAACACCTACTATATTTACAGAACCTGCTTTTATTGTACCACCAAAACCGTTTTATCAGAAATTATCATGTAAATAGATAGAATTTACCATTGCAATAAATATATTTGTCAACTTGGCATAACACTGACAGCTCTGTCCTCTTGTTCAACCTTAATACAACCCATGTTGTACTGCTTCCCTCCCTCATCATATTTTTGTATATCAACTCCACTGCAAAGTATGGATATACTTATAATATAAATGCAAACAAAATAAAAAAATAAAATAAAATAAATAAAATAAATAAATATCGAAGTAATAACCGTGGTAACATTCTGAGATGTTTTTTTTCTTTCTTAAACGTGCCCCCCAGCCTCCCCCAATAGCCACACCTTCGCCGCCATTTTATTACCTTAATGTTAAATATCCTAAGACATAAGTAGCTATCCTATCTGTGTTGAATTAGTTGAGTCGCAGATCTATGCGGCATTCAGTGACTCTAGCCTCATAGTCAATATCTGCAGCAGTTGTCGGCATTGGGGCAGAAGCTCTCGTTCTCCTGAGGCAGAGCAAAGCCGAGAGAAGGACAGTCGACATCTCATCCAGGCTGTAACATAACTTCTGGGCTGCTGCTTCTGTTCGGAGATCACCTCCGCGAGTCTGGCGTAGAAGCATCTTGCACTTGGTCCCATCCCACCAGAGGTTGTGAACACTAGAAGAGTGAAGCTGCCTTGATCAAGTTTTTGAATTCTCTCCCCATATGCCCTTATCTTGTCGTTCTCGTTCCTCCTGTGTGCAGCATCGAGAGCTAGGTTACGGTGACATGCGGCCATGGGATCAAAAATCCTGAGATGTTCTTATTATTACCATGCTATTGCACTATTCCAGATGATAATAAATGTTACATAATATTTCCTTGAGATAAATTTTCCGTATATATCAGGTGCCTACGAGAGAGCTCAGGCTCTCAACAGGCTCAGCCATGTTAATATTATGATTTTTAATCGATTCTGCATCTGTGTTCTTATGGTTAAATAAACTATTTCAATTTCAATATCAATATCTAAACGTATTTCTAAGCAATATGTAACACTCAAAACTTATAGCCAAGCAGCAAGTAACACTAAAATATAGGTGTTTCATTACGTGACGAGAAAAGGTACAGTACAGTACAGTACAGTACAGTACAGTAATTAACAATGTTTTTCCGAGTACTGGACAGACTTAGACATACAAAAAGTCAACAACTCCTGCTACTTAAGAGAAGAAAACAAACTGATAAAAAATGAAATAATAATGAGAAATAAAATAGAGTAATGAGAAACAAAATAGAATAATGAGAAATGAAGGTGAATAATGAACAATAAAAGAGAATACTAAAAAATAAAATAGAATAACGAGATATAAGAGACAAAGAAGAAACAGTAAAGAGGGGATAGAACCAGAAGACAAACGAGCCAATTCGGGAAACTGATAAAAATCTGGACAATAATGGTGGAGGCGCCTCCCGTCTCTCTCGGTAAGGTCTGGGAACATTGACGGGGAGGAGTGTTGCCATGTGGACGACCGTCTTACCATATGGTGGTTGTGGATGACAGTGTTGTCATACGCTGGTGGTGGTGGTGGTGTATGGTTACGGACAAGGTGGTGTATGGTTATGGACAAGGTGGTGTATGGTTACGGACAAGGTGGTGGTGGTGTATGGTTATGGACAAGGTGGTGTATGGTTACGGACAAGGTGGTGGTGTATGGTTACGGACAAGGTGGTGTATGGTTATGGACAAGGTGGTGGTATATGGTTATGGACAAGGTGGTAATTGCTTACCAGTTTAATATATATGTTGACAATTCCTTCATTATATCTCAACTAATTACATTTAGATATGAAAAGAGTCGTTCACGATGCTTCACGCTCTCTGTGGACTATACGCAGAGTTGTTGTTTTTCCAAGAGATGCCAGTGACTTCCATTTGTGTTATTTGCCGCGAGAGCAGACCACACCACAAGTGATTATTCCGTACTGTTTGATTACTTCCCGGGATGCCAGCCAGTGAGTGTAATCTCTCACACAATGCTCACACAATGCTCATTTACCACCGTACTGTGCTGTGTGTATTTAAGTTTGGTTAAGGCTCACTTGAGGTATATACTCGCTCTTACGTTCTAGTGATGAGGGTATTAGCAGTATGTGTCTCGGTGGTCAAGATAATACACACCTCTAAAAAGGTGTAATGACAGGTGTAATTCTGGGACACCTGGTGAAGGACTTTTGTTCTTAGGGAACTGTAACATAAGATCTAGTTAACCTCTGTGTGTGTGTGTGTGTGTGTGTGTACATTACACACACACACAATAATACACAAGTGTCGCTCCTCCACACAGTACGGGACCACTAGTCAGGCTCACTCAACATAACACATCATCTCACAGAAATAAACGCATCTGTTGACCTAACTTACCAACCTACAGTATACACACTTAACTGGTTAAATGGCCTCCAGTCCTAATAGGTCTCAACCTACTCTACCTTACTCAAGGGTCTCTCCTCATGACCGCCAATCTTAATCAGTCATAGTTATAATGACCTTCAGTCCTAGTATTTCGGCTTCGGGTTAGCTAAGGCATTACTACCTTGGGGCCTATTAGGACAGGGCCCATTTGACCTGTATGTCTGGTTATAGGTGAAGTCTTAGTATATTTATAAATTAATCTTGTTGTTGACTCGTAAATTAGAGTATGTTTCGTGCTTCTCTTCTTCTCTGAGTTATACCTCTTGTCTCACTTTCTCTCCTCCCGTTTATACCGCTGCGTCTCCCTATCACTATCATATTCTTCGTTCCCTATTCTCTCCCTCTCCCTCTTCCTCACAAGTCACAGAATCAAGGGGTAAACCTTTTCTGAATCGTCCTTTTAGCAAAAACAAAGGCATTTCTGATTTTTTTGTTTTCTCTCTGAATCTCCTGTCTCATTTAATTAACAAGAGGTGAATGTTTTTAATAATGATTAATTTGCATAATAATAGCATTCATTACTAACCAAATGTTGTCACTTAAGTTTTTACCAACACTGTGCATCACTAGAGGACTTGTTTGGATAATTCACTGATGCTGGTGGTAACGTTGATGTAGGAAATATTTATACTTATTTTTTCTCATAATTTATTACGTAATTGAGTTTTAATTCTCATCTGGGGTCCTTTACCTCTTTTCTGAGTTTGGTAATAAAAGTCCATGGCAGATTAAACCTTTGAGGACGATGGATACAGCTGAAGCCATTGTTTTCAGAGGGTGACAGCTTAAACCATTGTCTTCAAAGGGTTACAGCTTAAACCATTGTCTTCAAAGGGTAATTTTCAATCATCTTTCCAGAAGACCGTTTTAGCTGCCTTAGGTCTGAACAACAAGTTAAAACAAGAGACAGTCAATATAATCATTCCCAACTCGTGAATTAGGTTTGAGTCTTCCACCTGTACTGTAGGTTCCCGTCACCAGAGTAAATTGAAAATCTTTTCAAGTTTCCTCACCTCATTAAGTTGTAGTTTAACCCTTTGAGTACGACACCAACTTCCTGAGTACGATAAATTTGTGTATTAGTGAAGATAATTGCGCCACTTGAGTCCAGGGGTGTCATTTCAGATTTTGCTTAGGGGGAGTAGGGGTCAAAATCCTGCTCCATAGTATTTGGCATTGACCTTGCAAACCTTTGACGTGGTGACTACATAATTAATTACTAAACTGTCATTAAGTAGAGCATAGTCAAACGGCTGTGATAAAGAAATCCAATTTTGTCTTTTAATTTTATGAAAAAAATAATAACGATACCAGCTAAGAAAACTATTTTCTTTACCGACAACTAAAGTACAACTCTTGACTTATTGACCAAATAATTGCATGATCTAGTATATTGGCGAAACTAATTGTGAACCAAATCAGAATATTCAGAATAGGATATACTGTATCTTCAACAAACTTAATCTGCAGCTAGTTGCTATTAACTGTTCTTACATCAGAAGGTAACAGCGATGCTTCAGTCGAGCAAAATCATCAACCAGCTCTTCCGTATGGAGTGAGTTAACAATTTTTGTTCATTAGCCATTAAAAGTAGGCTGGGAAGGCGGTCATCACCCGTTGTTGTTCTTAGGTAATCTTTGGCGCATTTTAGCACTGAAAAAATCTTCCATTGCCCGCAGTAGTAGCCGGAATGGCCAATAGTATTCTTAACAAATTGAGTATTTCAGAAAAAGCAATCGGTAAAACATTTAGATTCTGGTACACATCAAATAGGTCCTCAGGCTTCTTCTGATCTAAGAATACCTTCACAGAATGCAGTTGTGAAGATAACATAACTAAATCAATGTGCACACTGTAATGCTTAGAAAACAAAGCAAGATTTTCTTCATCAAGGAATTGTTTAGAGTGAACATAAAAAGAAGAGATGAACTACAGAAGATCGATGTTATTGCTAAACCTCCGATCATATTCAGCTGTACACCTGTCAATTACTGAGAAGTACAACTCTGACTTCAATTGGTCTTTTAAGCTACTTCTCTGAACATCCTCTAGATGTTTTGAACGCTTCCCAGGGGTGCTGTTTGACAGATAATCTTTCAAAGTATTTCATATTCGTTGCACTCTTTTACTACGAGCTGATCCTTCATGCTGTTGAGTGTTTGCCTCTGGAACAACTATGTCGAGTTTGGTTGCAAACTCCTCTTGCTTCCTCATACAGTTGATCATAATTTTTCACTATAAGATCACAGTTTAACTAGGTTTGCTTTCGTGGCTGTAATGAGATCCACACCGTGTGGCTGCTTGCAACATGACTAACTTCCTCGTTGCTATCCAGTTTATAAATGATAGGCAATGGGACCGATGAAAACAGATGAATACGTATCATTTTGTTTCATTATACAGAGTAAAAATACCACTGAGATGTTCTCACCAAATCCAAATTCGTCTACATTAAAAAGGAATATAATTAAAAATTTCCTTGGATAACAAGACAACCCTTGGGAGGGGCAAGCCAGGTCTTGGGGGGCGAGTGCCTCCCCCCCACCCAGTCCCCCCACATAAGGCCCCTGCTTGAGTCCGATGCCAATCCCTGAGTATAATGAATTAGGTCATCTTAACTCCTTGAATACTATGCTTAAATCATGAAGACGATAAATCATTATTTTGAGTACGATAATATTGTACTCAGAGGCAGACATGGGGCTGATTACACCATTTGATTATGTTTAATAGTCACAGTAAATGCTGAGTATATCATGAATATATATAATCATTAAAAAGTCGATTATGATTTTATTTGAATAAAAATTCTTGAAAAAATCTTGATTAAGATTAATCATATGATTGCCATAATGATTACACGGCTCTTAAAGTCTGGATTATGACTGAGTGTGATGCAGTGTGGAGCTGCGACACAAAGGGTTATGTGTGAGGAGAATATATATACAGTACACCCATTAAAATACTTGTACAGTACTTTATTCTTTGTAAATCAGTAAGATAGTAATTACAGTATCCCTACAGGTATTTCAAAATAAAGGAAAGAATATTATTATTCCTTTTTAAATTTAATTAGGGAATAGATATCTTTCAATAGTGAAATAATTTACGGAAGGTAGTGGAAATAATTATAATACAAGACTCCTCACTTGTAGGTGAAAAAACACTGTGAAGTTTAAAGTGCGGCTAACATTGCCACTAACAAACTTATTACAGTGTTTACATGTCAATTTCACATGATCGTTGGCTTTAGCTTGCGTTTAGCTTGTCTAAGATTGAGTGGTTGGAGTGGAATGAAGCTCCGAGCCACCTGCCATTGACGTGTACCACACGCGTACGAGTCTGGTACATCTAGTTGTAGCTGCTCTTGTACTCAAGTAATAACAGCTTGAATTTAGGTTTGTTGAAATAAGAAACACGTGGTTAGTTTTCATGTAATAATCACACTATAATAATCATTGATTATATGAATATATAATTTTGATGATTTTTTTACGGGAATTAGCCCACTCGGGCACAGGTCAAATGACCCACAACGGGGCCTGGGGGACGAAAAAAAAAGTACAGAAAGAAATTGAAAATAGAGAAGAAAAAGGTTATACTGTGTTAATCTACACCACGACGATGCCGGAAAACCAGCTTTTTAAAGTGAGACAGTTTGTATAAGTATGGAAACACAGAAGAAGACAGAGCATTCCACAGTTTGGCTGTGTGAGGAAAGAAGGAGGTACTATAACGGGTTATTCTCGTGTGACCGACATCCACAGAGAAACGGTGGGCACCGCGGGCAAGACGTGTGTTGCGAACCCACGGCCTTGCCTGCGGTACACAGGATGCCAAGTCCACCGAACACTGCCCGTTAAAGTACCTGTAAAAGAGAGAGATTGAAGCAACATTGTGGCGAAGAGAAAGGGAAGAGAGATTGTCGACTAAAGGAGGAGATGATTATACTGTGGCTATTAATTGATTGATTACTAATGATCCCCCTGTCTGCTCAGGGCGAGGGCTTGTCATTGTACCCAGGGGTTTAAATTTATATACTGAAGGAAGTTATGTTATCGGGTTAAGCAGTATTGAAGTGGTTAAATCTCGTGGAGTAAGTCATCGTTTGAAGGGGTTTAATCCTTGAGTACGATGGTTTAATCCTTGAGTACGATGGTTTAACCCTTTGAGTACGATGGTTTAATCCTTGAGTACGATGGTTTAATCCTTTGAGTACGATGGTTTAATCCTTGAGTATGATGGTTTAATCCTTGAGTACGATGGTTTAACCCTTTGAGTACGATGGTTTAATCCTTGAGTACGATGGTTTAACCCTTTGAGTACGATGGTTTTACCCTTTGAGTACGATGGTTTAATCCTTTGAGTACGATGGTTTAATCCTTTGAGTACGATGGTTTAATTCTTTGAGTACGATGGTTTAATCCTTTGTGTACGATGGTTTAATCGTTTGAGTACGATGGTTTAATCCTTTGAGTACGATGGTTTAATTCTTTGAGTACGATGGTTTAATCCTTTGAGTACGATGGTTTAATCCTTTGAGTACGATGGTTTAAGCCTTTGAGTACGATGGTTTAACCCTTTGAGTACGATGGTTTAACCCTTTGAGTACTATGGTTTAATCCTTTGAGTACGATGGTTTAATCCTTTGAGTACGATGGTTTAAGCCTTTGAATACGATGGTTTAATCCTTTGAGTACGATGGTTTAATCCTTTGAGTACGATGGTTTAAGCCTTTGAGTACGATGGTTTAACCCTTTGAATACGATGGTTTAATCCTTTGAGTACGATGGTTTAATCCTTGAGTATGATGGTTTAATCCTTGAGTACGATGGTTTAACCCTTTGAGTACGATGGTTTAATCCTTGAGTACGATGGTTTAACCCTTTGAGTACGATGGTTTTACCCTTTGAGTACGATGGTTTAATCCTTTGAGTACGATGGTTTAATCCTTTGAGTACGATGGTTTAATTCTTTGAGTACGATGGTTTAATCCTTTGTGTACGATGGTTTAATCGTTTGAGTACGATGGTTTAATCCTTTGAGTACGATGGTTTAATTCTTTGAGTACGATGGTTTAATCCTTTGAGTACGATGGTTTAATCCTTTGAGTACGATGGTTTAAGCCTTTGAGTACGATGGTTTAACCCTTTGAGTACGATGGTTTAACCCTTTGAGTACTATGGTTTAATCCTTTGAGTACGATGGTTTAATCCTTTGAGTACGATGGTTTAAGCCTTTGAATACGATGGTTTAATCCTTTGAGTACGATGGTTTAATCCTTTGAGTACGATGGTTTAAGCCTTTGAGTACGATGGTTTAACCCTTTGAATACGATGGTTTAATCCTTTGAGTACG
Source organism: Homarus gammarus (assembly GCA_958450375.1). Classification (NCBI taxonomy): domain Eukaryota; kingdom Metazoa; phylum Arthropoda; class Malacostraca; order Decapoda; family Nephropidae; genus Homarus; species Homarus gammarus. The sequence goes on from CAUDMG010001867.1 coordinate 215,221, forward strand.
ATGTTTTCATCCTTTGACGATAGTTTAAACCTTTGAGTACGATGGTTTAACCCTATGAACACAATGGTTTAACCCGATGAATACGATGGTTTAACCCTTTGAATACGATGACTTGACCCCTTGAGTATGATGATATGTCACTTAATGGTATGACGGTAACCCTTTAGCACGATGACTTAATCCTTATCTCTCACTGCTCTCCTTCCTCATCTCTCACCCGCCCTCTTTCTCCCCCACCTCTCCCTTTTTACCTCCCATCCCTCTCTCCCTCTCTCCCACGGACCATTTCCTGGGCCACAGTTTCTGTCTCCGCCGTTAAAGTTTTATTGAGGATATACTCTACTGCTCCGGGGGCAAGAAAGTGCTCAGCGTTGCTACCCCCTTAAGGCAGGTTGTCCTCTCCTGAGTATGTGAGAAGATGGACCGTAAGGGTTGTCTGTTGGTCGTTGGTCTGTTGGTCGTCTGAGCGGAGCATGAAACAGGTTAATAGTGTTCCAGGGTGCCCGAGATCCTTAGCTCACTCGCTGCTGTTCGATAAATATACCAAATAAATTATAATATAGTAACATTTATAAACAAAATTATCCACTCATTAATACATACTAGAAAAATTGTCCAGCTTACTCGGGTTAGGTATATACTGTACCTTGACTGTGACAGTTTGCCCTCCCTGACACGGGTAACCATCTCCCACACTCGCCCCCGGGCTGGTGATATCTCAGTCGGGTAAGATTTTTGGTTAAGTGAAGGTCAGTGGTCAATAGTAATACTAAGGTGCACAACATTATCATCCATGTAATATGTGTGCAAAGTTTCAGGTCTCTAACTGCTTCCGTTTGGGACCTGTGGCTGGAACAAAGACAGACAGATATGTTATTTTGTTGTTATAGGTGTAATAATAAATAATAATAATAATAATTAACGGTTTATTGAAAAAAGTTCTGCAGCCCGAAGGCTGAAAATATACATTGGACATAAATGACTTATTACATACATTGGTGGTTTAACAAAAGCCTTCATTAGAGAAAGGTAAAGGAACATACAGATTAATGTAGGTGTTGAACAGCAAACTCGTAGTGTAGTAACTCCCTCCCAGATGGTGTTACATTTCTCCTGACACCTCATCTCTCCTGACACTTCCCTTTCCCCTGACACCTTCATCTCTCCTGACACTTTCATCTCTCCTGATACTTATCAATTTCTCTGTTTATTACGGAAAAAATAAACTATCCTGTATTTAAAAAAGAAAAATGTTATTAAAAATAAAAAAAATATCTGTCCATTAAGAACAAATATTTTCTCTGCTCGTTAAGAAAAACAAAATAAAAAAAAGTATCCATGGAAAAGAAGTATATTTTATAGTAAAATATAATACATAAAAGCTAGGAAAATATAGTTTATCCGCTAGAAAAAACAACTTTACAACACTCAAAGGAAAACTATTCACTGCTTATATAAGAAAGGCATATCTGGAGAGAGAGAGAGAGAGAGAGAGAGAGAGAGAGAGAGAGAGAGAGAGAGAGAGAGAGAGAGCCACCATTACCCTCTCCCACTCTTCCAATCACGTAAACAAAGGCGTATGAGGATTTTCGGTGAGAGGGAGAGTGAGTGAGGGGTGGAGAGGGGTTGAGTAGGTGAAAGGTCAGCGAGAGTTAGTGGTAATGAAGATGTAGGTAAAGTGAGGGGACATTGGGAGGTAACGATGGTGAGGGAAGACAGGGAGAGTGTGAGTGAAGAGAAGCAAGGAGAGTAGGGGGACACAAAGAGAGGTGGTGGAGGAAACGAAGAAAGGGGGAGAGTGAGAGGAGAGAGTGAGGTAATGAAGGAACGAGAGAGAAAAGTTCGGAAGATGGTAAAGGAGAGAGAGGGAGGGAGAGTAAGAGAGAGGGGGAGAGTAAGAGAGGGGGGAGTAAGAGAGGGGGAGAGTAAGAGAGGGGGAGAGTAACAGAGGGGGGAGAGTAAGAGAGGGGGAGAGTAAGAGAGGGGGAGAGTAAGAGAGGGAGGGAGAGTAAGAGAGAGGGGGAGAGTAGTTAATTTTTAGTTTAACAAATTTATTGGCAAAGCTTGTAGTACAGTTTGCCTATTCTGAGTAATTCAGTCAGGTCTTGACACTGAGGGTGGTATTACTTCTCACTGTCACGCTTGGAGCCTAAGCTTGGTCTGTCATAATGTAGATATCATCAGCATAGCATATTACAGCCTCGTTTGGCTGAACTGGAATGTCAGCAATAAGCTTGTGCATCAGTATATTAAAGAGCATAGGACTAAACACTCCTCCCTGAGGCGTGCCAAGCTCAAATGATCTCATTCTGGCACTTTTAACTCCCCTAAACAGAACACTGGCATACCTATTGGACAGATAACCTTTTATCCATGTCAGGAAGTTACCTTGGATGCCAAAATTACCTAGTTGCTCAAGTATAATGTCTCTATGAGCTACATGAAAGGCTGATTCAAGGTCTATGATGGCTGTTTGTGTCTTATCTTTTGAGTGAACAAGATATTCTGCAAAGCATGTCCGTGTGCTACGTGTTCGTACAGATTAGGGGCGAGTTTGTCTTTGACTTGAAGCATGAGACGGTTTAGAACAACTCTTTCAAGGACTTTACACATACAGGATGTGAGTGAAATTGGCCTGAAGTTTGGAGAGTTAGCTTTAGGGATTGGTACTATGTTTCCTTGAGTCCATGTCTTAGGCAGAATACCCTGTGTGAGGCTCATTTGATACAGGTCAAGCAATGGATGGTTAGGGGTCTCATTCAACAAACTCAGGGTGTTATAGGTTATGCCATCCTCACCAGGGGAGGATGACTCACCTTTCATTAATGCTGTTGTTAGTTCGTGGTGCGTTATAGGAAACTGGTCGGTAAGGTCTGGTGAGGAACAGGCTATTTCAATATTGAAACCCCCATTAATGTGTGTGGTGTTAAGATATTGCTGTATGTCAGGAGGCAGGGAAGTGATTTGTGACACACTGGACCATTGGTCTAATAGCATGTAGCATATTCTGCAGGGCTGTGATGAAGCTGGACTGGGGTGGGTGACTTGGTAATTGCTCTAATTTTGTTCCACACTTCTGCTAGAGTGGTTGTTCTATTAATGAGAGTAAGAGAGGGGGGAGAGTAAGAGAGAGGGGCAGAGTAAGAGAGGGGGAGAGTAAGAGAAGGGAGAGAGTAAGAGAAGGGAGAGAGTAAGAAAGAGGGGGATACTAAGAGAGGGGGGTACTAGAGAGGGGAGAGTAAGAGAGGGGGAGAGTAAGAGAGGGGGAGAGTAAGAGAAGGGAGAGAGTAAGAAAGAGGGGGATACTAAGAGAGGGGGATACTAAGAGAGGGGGGTACTAGAGAGGGGAGAGTAAGAGAGGGGGAGAGTAAGAGAGAGGGGGAGAGTATGAGAGGGGGGAGAGTAAGAGAGAAGGTAGAGTAAAAGAGGGGGAGAGTAAGAGAGAGGGGGAGAGTAAGAGAGGGAGGAGAGTAAGAGAGAGGGGGAGAGTAAGAGAGAGGGGGAGAGTAAGAGAGGGAGGAGAGGAAGAGAGAGGGGGAGAGTAAGAGAGAGGGGAGAGTAAGAGAGGGGGAGAGTAAGAGAGAGGGGAGAGTAAGAGAGAGGGGGATAGTAAGAGAGAGGGGGATAGTAAGAGAGGGGGGAGAGTAAGAAAGAGGGGGAGAGTAAGAGAGAGGGGGATAGTAAGAGCGGGATGAGAGTAAGAAAGGGGGGAGAGTAAGAGAGAGGGAGAGAGTAAGAGCGGGGGGAGAGTAAGAGAGGGAGAGAGTAAGAGCGGGGGGAGAGTAAGAGAGAGGGAGAGAGTAAGAGCGGGGAGAGTAAACCAATGTGTTATACTGGGCCAATATACCAGTGTAACAAATAGACCAGAATTCATTATACTATAAATTATTTAACAATCGATTATACTCAAGACTAGTTATATAACCTAATAATTATACTCGTGTCTAATTATATAACAACCGTAGGATAAGATATATAATAATTGGATTATTTTGAACCCAGGTTTATGATATAGGTAGCTGATTATAATGAGGACAAATTATATAATAACAGTTCCGGTGGGGAAATTAGACGCTGTTCACATATTTTCCCGATAATGAAAATATTGCGGTTGATTGATATTATTACACACAGGTGGAGGGAGGACGATAATGATGGTGTGTTGTGGGGCAGAAAGGAGAGAGTGAGTGAAAGAGAAAAAGGAAAACTGATATAGAAAGGGGAAAGATAATTTCCATCATACATGCGTACAGAAATATGCAAATGCCATACCACACTATGTACACACACACACACACACACACACACACACACACACACACACACAGAAATATGCACACACACACACACACATACTGTATAAATGTATGCACAAAGAACCAGCCAATCAGAAAAGCCCTAACCTAAGGCTTCACCCTACAGGTCTCCGGAATCAAAATTCAATTTGTCGGATAGAAAAGAATCTTTTGTGGTGATGGTGTGGTGGGTGTGTGATGATGGTGTGGTGGAGGTGTGGTGACTGTGGTGATGGTGTGGTGGAGGTGTGGTGGGTGTGTGGTGATGGTGTGGTGGAGGTGTGATGACTGTGGTGATGGTGTGGTGGGTGTGTGATGATGGTGTGGTGGAGGTGTGATGACTGTGGTGATGGTGTGGTGGAGGTGTGGTGGGTGTGTGGTGATGGTGTGGTGGAGGTGTGATGACTGTGGTGATGGTGTGGTGGGTGTGTGGTGATGGTGTGGTGGAGGTGTGATGACTGTGGTGGGGGTGTGGTGACTGTGGTGATGGTGTGGTGGGTGTGTGGTGATGGTGTGGTGGAGGTGTGATGACTGTGGTGATGGTGTGGTGGAGGTGTGATGACTGTGGTGATGGTGTGGTGGGTGTGTGGTGACTGTGGTGATGGTGTGGTGGAGGTGTGATGACTGTGGTGATGGTGTGGTGGAGGTGTGATGACTGTGGTGGGGGTGTGGTGGGGGTGTGGTGACTGTGGTGATGGTGTGGTGGGGGTGTGATGATGGTGTGGTGGAGGTGTGATGACTGTGGTGATGGTGTGGTGGGTGTGTGGTGATGGTGTGGTGGAGGTGTGGTGACTGTGGTGATGGTGTGGTGGAGGTGTGATGATTGTGGTGATGGTGTGGTGGAGGTGTGATGACTGTGGTGGGGGTGTGGTGACTGTGGTGATGGTGTGGTGGGGGTGTGGTGACTGAGGTGATGGTGTGGTGGGGGTGTGGTGACTGTGGTGGGGGTGTGGTGACTGTGGTGGGGGTGTGGTGACTGTGTTGATGGTGTGGTGGAGGTGTGATGACTGGTGGTGTGTGATGGTGTGTGGTGGGGTGGTGGGGGTGTGGTGACTGTGGTGTTGGTGTGGTGGGGGTGTGATGGTGTGGTGGAGGTGTGATGACTGTGGTGATGGTGTGGTGGAGGTGTGATGACTGTGGTGATGGTGTGGTGGAGGTGTGATGACTGTGGTGGGGGTGTGGTGACTGGTGATGGTGTGGTGGAGGTGTGATGACTGTGGTGATGGTGTGGTGGGTGTGTGGTGATGGTGTGGTGGAGGTGTGGTGACTGTGGTGATGGTGTGGTGGAGGTGTGATGACTGTGGTGGGGGTGTGATGACTGTGGTGATGGTGTGGTGGAGGTGTGATGACTGTGGTGGGGGTGTGATGACTGTGGTGATGGTGTGGTGGAGGTGTGATGACTGTGGTGATGGTGTGGTGGAGGTGTGATGACTGTGGTGATGGTGTGGTGGGGTGTGGTGACTGTGGTGATGGTGTGGTGGGGGTGTGATGACTGTGGTGATGGTGTGGTGGGAGTGTGATGACTGTGGTGATGGTGTGGTGGAGGTGTGATGACTGTGGTGATGGTGTGGTGGGGGTGTGGTGACTGTGGTGATGGTGTGGTGGGGGTGTGGTGACTGTGATGGTGTGGTGGAGGTGTGATGACTGTGGTGATGGTGTGGAGGGTGTGTGGTGATGGTGTGGTGGAGGTGTGATGACTGTGGTGATGGTGTGGTGGGGGTGTGATGACTGTGGTGATGGTGTGGTGGGGGTGTGATGACTGTGGTGATGGTGTGGTGGGGGTGTGATGACTGTGGTGATGGTGTGGTGGAGGTGTGATGATGGTGTGGTGGAGGTGTGATGACTGTGGTGATGGTGTGGTGGGTGTGTGGTGATGGTGTGGTGGAGGTGTGGTGACTGTGGTGATGGTGTGGTGGAGGTGTGATGATTGTGGTGATGGTGTGGTGGAGGTGTGATGACTGTGGTGGGGGTGTGGTGACTGTGGTGATGGTGTGGTGGGTGTGTGGTGATGGTGTGGTGGAGGTGTGATGACTGTGGTGATGGTGTGGTGGAGGTGTGATGACTGTGGTGATGGTGTGGTGGGTGTGTGGTGACTGTGGTGATGGTGTGGTGGAGGTGTGATGACTGTGGTGATGGTGTGGTGGAGGTGTGATGACTGTGGTGGGGGTGTGGTGGGGGTGTGGTGACTGTGGTGATGGTGTGGTGGGGGTGTGATGATGGTGTGGTGGAGGTGTGATGACTGTGGTGATGGTGTGGTGGAGGTGTGATGACTGTGGTGATGGTGTGGTGGAGGTGTGATGACTGTGGTGGGGGTGTGGTGACTGGTGATGGTGTGGTGGAGGTGTGATGACTGTGGTGATGGTGTGGTGGGTGTGTGGTGATGGTGTGGTGGAGGTGTGGTGACTGTGGTGATGGTGTGGTGGAGGTGTGATGACTGTGGTGGGGGTGTGATGACTGTGGTGATGGTGTGGTGGAGGTGTGATGACTGTGGTGGAGGTGTGATGACTGTGGTGATGGTGTGGTGGAGGTGTGATGACTGTGGTGATGGTGTGGTGGGGGTGTGATGACTGTGGTGATGGTGTGGTGGGGGTGTGGTGACTGTGGTGATGGTGTGGTGGGGTGTGATGACTGTGGTGATGGTGTGGTGGGAGTGTGATGACTGTGGTGATGGTGTGGTGGAGGTGTGATGACTGTGGTGATGGTGTGGTGGGGGTGTGGTGACTGTGGTGATGGTGTGGTGGGGGTGTGGTGACTGTGATGGTGTGGTGGAGGTGTGATGACTGTGGTGATGGTGTGGAGGGTGTGTGGTGATGGTGTGGTTGAGGTGTGATGACTGTGGTGATGGTGTGGTGGGGGTGTGGTGACTGTGGTGATGGTGTGGTGGGGGTGTGATGACTGTGATGGTGTGGTGGAGGTGTGATGACTGTGGTGATGGTGTGGTGGGGTGTGATGACTGTGGTGATGGTGTGGTGGGGGTGTGGTGACTGGTGATGGTGTGGTGGGGGTGTGGTGACTGTGGTGATGGTGTGGTGGGGGTGTGGTGACTGTGGTGATGGTGTGGTGGAGGTGTGATGACTGTGGTGATGGTGTGGAGGGGGTGTGGTGACTGTGGTGATGGTGTGGTGGGGGTGTGGTGACTGTGGTGGGGGTGTGGTGACTGGTGATGGTGTGGTGGGGGTGTGGTGACTGTGGTGATGGTGTGGTGGGGGTGTGGTGACTGTGGTGATGGTGTGGTGGGGGTGTGGTGACTGTAGTGATGGTGTGGTGGGAGTGTGATGACTGAGGTGATGGTGTGGTGGGGGTGTGGTGACTGTGGTGGGGGTGTGGTGACTGTGGTGGGGGTGTGGTGACTGTGGTGATGGTGTGGTGGGGGTGTGGTGACTGGTGATGGTGTGGTGGGGGTGTGGTGACTGTGGTGATGGTGTGGTGGAGGTGTGATGACTGTGGTGATGGTGTGGTGAGGGTGTGGTGACTGTGGTGATGGTGTGGTGGGGTGTGGTGACTGTGGTGATGGTGTGGAGGGTGTGTGGTGACTGTGGTGATGGTGTGGTGATTGTGGTGATGGTGTGATGGAGGTGTGGTGACTGTGGTGGTGGTATGGTGGAGGTATGGTGATTGTGGTGATGGTGTGATGACTGTGGTGATGGTGTGGTGACTGTGGTGATGGTGTGGTGGGGGTGTGGTGACTGTGGCGATGGTGTGGTGATTGTGGTGATGGTGTGGAGGGTGTGTGGTGATGGTGTGGTGGGGGTGTGGTGGGGTGTGGTGACTATGGTGATGGTGTAGTGGGGTGCGGTGGTGTGGTGACTATGGTGATGGTGTGATGGGGGTGTGGTGATGGTGTGGTGAGGGTGTGGTGACTATGGTGATGGTGTGGTGGGGGTGTGGTGACTGTGGTGGTGGTGTGGTGGGGGTGTGGTGACTGTGGTGATGGTGTGGAGGGTGTGTCGTGATTGGTGTGATGGTGTGGAGGAGGTGTGATGACTGTGGTGATGGTGTGGTGACTGTGGTAGTGGTGTGGTGGGGTGTGGTGACTATGGTGATGGTGTAGTGGGGGTGTGGTGATGGTGTGGTGAGGGGGTGGTGACTTTGGTGATGGTATGGTGCGGGGTGTGGTGACTGTGATGGTGGTGTGGTGGGGTGTGATGACTGTGGTGATGGTGTGGTGGGAGTGTGATGACTGTGGTGATGGTGTGGTGGGGGTGTGATGACTGTGGTGATGGTGTGGTGGGGGTGTGGTGATTGTGGTGATGGTGTGGTGGGGGTGTGGTGACTGAGATGGTGGTGTGGTGGGTATTTGGTGACAGTGGTGATGGTGTGGTGGGGGTATGATGACTGTGGTGATGGTGTGGTGGGGGTGTGGTGGCTGTGGTGGTGGTGTGGTGGAGGTGTGGTGACTGTGGTGATGGTGTGGTGAGGGTGTGATGACTGTGCTGGGTGTGTGGTGACTGTGGTGATGGTGTGGTGGGGTGTGGTGACTGTGGTGATGGTGTGGTGACTGTGGTGATTGTATGGTGGGGGTGTGGTGATGGTGTGGTAGGGGTGTGGTGACTGTGGTGATGGTGTGGTGAGGGTGTGGTGACTGTGGTGATGGTGTGGTGGGGGTGTGGTGACTGTGGTGATGGTGTGGTGGGGGTGTGGTGACTGTGATGGTGTGGTATGGGTGTGGTGACTGTGGTGGTGGTGTGGTGACTGTGGTGGGGGTGTGGTGGGGATGTGGTGACAGTGGTGATGGTGTGGTGGAGTCGTTGTGTAGTATGGTGACTATAGTGGTGTGGTGTGAAGGTGGAGGTGTAGTGAATGTGGGAGTGGGTTTGCCTCATTCCTAATAGGGGTCAATCCTTATTGGTTCTAGTCCTAAAATAGAGCCGCACTTGTAATTGGTTCGAATCCTAATATGACCACATCCTAATATAACCCTCACCCTAACATGACCCCATCCAAATTTGACCCCATCTTAATATGACCCCCATTGTAACAAATTTTATGTAACAAATTACTCTTATAATGTCTTTTTAATTTTATTTATTTATTTATTTATTTATTTACTTATTTATTCTTACTTCTTGCACTTACTTTTACTGTTTATTTTACTTAATCCTGTTATTCTTTCTCGTTATACTCGTGAGAGGTGGAGGGAGTGAGAGAGGTAGTGAGAGGTGTGAGGGGAGGGAAGAACAGGGCTAACGGCTGGCTTGTGGTTAGGCTACACCAAGAGGAGAGGCTAGGTGGTGAATAGCTTGGGACTACACACTTAACAGGGGGGAAACATGGGGTAGTTATTATATATATGACTCACCGTATTACTGCATAATACCAAGACCTTTATAACACATCACCCCTTCTCAATAAGGGAGGGATGAATAAGGCCTCTTATTAACGGTTATTTATTGAATACTTTATATAAGGGTTTAACAGTTACACTTGAAAATAATAAACCTGTGTTCCTAGCTAGTTAAACGGGGACCACGTATCTCACAATACATTTTAGGAAACTGATCAAACCTAATAGGTACTCACATTATAGCCGCCATATGAGGAGGTGACACCCAGGACACAACCACACTTAACTCTGACCAAACACAGACCCCGCTTTTTAAACTGCGTCAGCCCACAACTTTCATGACGTTACGCCTCATAGGCTTTCTCATTGGTCGAAGACAGGTTTAAGGCCTTCATACTATTGGCTCGAAATTGGCGGGAACTCTGAGGTGACTGGAAACTCATGACATTGTTACAATACTCCCCCTGGTCGCTTACATGAAAATTTGTGAGATGTTCATAGAATATTCCGCAAATTTTCATTCCTAATCCCAGTGAGGAATATCTAAAATTAATTATTATATTAAATTGACAACACATATTATGTTTCTCAATACTTGCACATCAAACTGTAATTCGCTGGATATCACACATTCAAAGAAAATATATTCTAGGAAATGTCAAAATAATATTAAAATGCTTTTAGTATTTAAGGAACAAATAGAAATTGTTGAAAACAAACACAAAAATATGTAAAGATATAAATAACACAAAATCATGAGAGCTAAAATGATGGACAATTCAATAAAAGAAATCCGCAACGAAGTATTCAAAAATACAAATAAATAATAATGGGAAGTCATAATGCTCTATTAAAGTCAGATCAATCAGGTATTATCTCAAAATACAAATCAATGAGAAATCAAATTACTGGAAAGTATTCGTAATAAAATCACTCAAATGAAAAACAAAAGGCTTAATTACTAGTCCTGCACAGACGAATGAATGTAGAAGATGGATTTTCTTTGCTTAGTTCTCTCTCTTCGTTTTTATATCAAAAATCTATTTTCCAACTCTTCATGAATCTTCAACATTAATTTCAAAATTACTAACATTTCAATATATCAATTTTCAACATCAATTTACATTACTTCTCAAAACAGCTTTCTTCACTTCTTATCTTAATTACTTAATATTTTGGCTTTCATTCTCTCAATTAATTTCACATATATTTTTTCATTACTGTTACGAACCCCTCCACCGATTGTCTTCATCTACCTACCCAGCACCACGAGCAACGCCATCTAGGGACGAAACACGAGTATGGCTCGTCTTAGTTACCACTCCCGGGTTTCCCTTCTCCATATCCTGGTTGTTGCGTCACTTCCGCCTCAGTCTACTTTGTCAGCTCCAATTCGAGGAGAGGACACACTTCACTCTGGGAAGCGACCACAGGATCACCTATCCTGGAAACCTACGGCACAGTGACTTTTTACCGTCTTCTACCATACTCAGCCTTGCCCGTCAGCCATCTCAGCTCCTCACTTAAGTATTTGTAATCTTGTATTGCCTCTCCCCACTCCACATTGCTTCACTATTGTTCTATGTTTTATTACTATGTATATACTGTTCGTGTTTAGGTTAAGTTTGGTTAAGGGTAGTTTATAAGCTGAATATTTTGTTAAGGAATTTATGGTACTTTATTATATACAACGAAAACTCGCATCCTTTGTCTACCCTTTTTTTAGTCCGATTGTCTTTGTTTTTTTTTTGTTGTTACCCGTTGGGATCTGGGTAGACGTATAACTATATTCTAAATCCCCAACTCGTAACAAATGGCGACCGTGACAGGACACGACCTTAAGTACCATATTCCTTCCTCCCTTGTTACTCAGTGTTAATTACCCCTCCCAGTCACTTCTGTTTACAATTGCTTTACGGTGGTTTAAAGTTTCCTTCATATGTGTGTGCATATATTGGTATTACCGTATAGTAAGAGTGACAGACGTAGGATAATAGGTTCCAAGTGTCATAAGGCTTACCTGTTATTACACGTGGCAGTCGTGTGGTAAGTCTTATCGAGTGTAGGGAAGAATCCGGATCTGTTTAATGCCGTACCCTCACTCCAGAGTAGGCTGTTCCATAGTTACTAGTTTAGAGTGAAGTGATATCTTGGGACGCCCCGCTCTACCAGGACCCCATAATTATAAAGCCTCCATTATTGTTCTTCTCATTATCTCATTCAGGGCTGTTAATCCGGATCTTTATATAAATGCCGTAATACGCCCTACCTCTTTCAAGTATATCAGGGTTGTTAATCCGGATCTTTATATTAATGCCGTAATACGCCCTACCTCTTTCAAGTATATCAGGGTTGTTAATCCGGATATTTATATTAATGCCGTAATACGCCCTACCTCTTTCAAGTATATCAGGGTTGTTAATCCGGATCTTTATATTAATGCCGTAATACGCCCTACCTCTTTAAAGTCTCTTGTCCTTATCTAAGGATCTTCTCGGAAGAACAATAATCATAAGTGTAATTTCCCTAGGTATAACTTGGTTAGTTTCCGGGACTTTCTGGTTATCCACTGCCGTGATATTTTCTAGGGTTATCCACTTATCTTAGCTTTTGACCATTAGTTAATTTATCCTATTTTTATTAACAATGGCCACCTCAGGTTTTGATCTCCAGGATTTTATTGAAAATCCTTCCGTAGCTAAATTACGTGTTAATATCCTGAAGAAAGAATGGAAAGAAATAGCCAACTATTACAATATCCCATTTTCACAGCAACTGACTAAGGAAATGTTAAAAAATCATGTGATTGAAGTGTTGGTTCAACAAGAAGTTTTAAAAGAATCCGCTGTTGACAGATTAACGCCCATGTCCAAGAAACTTCAACCACTATCCACCACCCCTCCTCACTCAGAAGTTGCCTCAGGTCTGGCTAGCCCTCAAGAAGAAACACAACGAATAGACCCCTTAGAACTAGAACGAGCTAGGTTCGAGTTCCAAATCAAAATGAAAGAACTCGAGTTGGAACAGGCCAAGTTGGAGCAGGAGGAAAAGTTGGAACAGGCCAAGTTGGAACAGGCCAAGTTGGAGCAGGAGGCCAAGTTGGACCCTGAAGAAAGGATGGAACAGGCCAAGATGGACCATGAAGAAAGGATGGAACAGGCCAAGTTGGAACAGGCCAAGTTGGAGGCCAAGTTGGAGCATGAGGGAAGGTCGGAACAGGCCAAGTTGGAGCATGAGGAAAGGATGGAACAGGCCAAGTTGGTGCAGGCGGTTAAACTGAAAGAACTACAGGTGAGAGAGACAGAAGTCACTTTAACATCGGAGTTTAAATCAAAAGAAGTGGCATTAAGAGAGAAACTCGCTGCTTTTAACCCTGCTACTGCTTCTTCCCTTGTTCCCGGGTTTGATGAATCCGATATGGACGGGTCATTTAGGACTTTTGAGAAAATAGCCGCGAAGAATGAGTGGCCAAAGGACCAGTGGGTGTCAGTGTTAGTTCCTAAATTATATGGTAAGGCTCGTAGAGTTTATAACTGTTTAGACCAGACTGATGACTATGATAACGTAAAAAAGAATATCCTCACCTCTTATGCTATCACGCCAGATGGATACCGGCAGAAGTTTCGTAAACTAACCAAACCATTTTCACACACATTTGTTGAGTTTGCTCAAGAAAAGCTTAGGTTTTTTAAGAAGTGGTTAGAGGCTACAGAGACCTCCACATTTCAGGATTTGTTAAATTTGGTAGTCCTGGAGGAGTGGAAAAGCAAGATTCCATTTCACATCTTGAAGCATGTGGAGGAGCGTGGAGAGGTTAATTTAGGGCGTGCTGCTGAGCTGGCTGATGCGTATGCTTTGTTGGTGGAGTCACTGGGCAGTAGAGAACGTGGTACTTCCCGACATGTTAGGTCTTCCTCTGATGATAACCTTGGGGGCGTGAGTGGTAGGTCGAAAGGTCCCACACCTACTCCCCCCGATGCAACCAAGCTTACTTGTTCTTACTGTAAAATCCCAGGCCATACGATCCAGACTTGTAAACACCCAAAGTGTCGAATTGCTAAAAGTAGTTCCCTGGATCCCAAATCCAAACCAATAGCAAATGCCAATGTGGCAAGGCCCCATCAGGATCTCTTCTCTTCATTCACCTATGAGGGAAAAATTTCAATCATAGAAGGGTCTCGTTCTTTCCCTATTCGTATACTACGTGATACGGGCGCAGCACAATCTATCCTCCTGTTTAACGTCATTCCTGATATATCTACCGCATTTACAAATGAGAGTGTTCTAATTTCAGATCTCTCGTCCCATTCTTCCTATCCTTTAGCTAAAGTGCACCTCCAATGTCCCTTGATTACTGGGGAAGTGCAAATAGCCATAAGGAAAGACCCAATGCCTGTGTGTGGCATTCATTTATTATTGGGTAATGACTTGGTAGGAGATCTAGTGGTTCCTAACATAAAGACAGTCGACTCTCCCTTACCTGTCAACTCCACCACTGACCTTAAAGAAACTATTCCTCATCTTTTCCCATCTTGTGCTGTCACCCGGTCACAGAGTGTGCGAAATGGGCCCTCTTCATCTAAAACCACCTCCAATTTCTTCCTACCCACAGAAGATCTGTACAATAAGACGATAAGTAAGGAGGAGCTCATTAAAGCCCAACAATCTGATCCATCTTTGAATAAACTTCATCATGCAGCAGTTGAAGGTAAAGATTTTAACACCCTTCCGTGTTTTTATTATCATGAAGGGGTTTTGATGAGGGCCTATAGGCCCCCTGAGCTTGCCCATCTAGACACGTGGTCTGAAATACATCAAGTGGTAATTCCAGCTTCAGTCAGACCAGCATTAATTGCCCTTGCCCATGATGGTATTTCAGGACATTTGGGAATCCTGAAAACATATAAAAAGCTCCTCCAACACTATTACTGGCCTGGACTTAGGAAGGATGTGTCTCAATACCTAAAATCTTGTCATATTTGTCAAATGGTAGGAAAACCAAATGAAAGTATACCAGCAGCTCCCATTAAGCCCATCCCAGTATTTTCTACCCCATTTGAAAAGATTGTTGTGGATTGTGTGGGCCCATTACCAAAGACTAAGAAGGGAAATCAATTCCTGCTCACAGTTATGGATACCAGTACACGTTATCCTGAGGCTTTTCCCCTTAAAAGCATCACTTCAAAAAACGTAATCAAACATCTTTTGCATCTTTTCACTTCAGTGGGCATTCCTAAAGAGATCCAATCTGATCAGGGCACCAATTTTACGAGCAATCTTTTCGAACAGGTGATGAAAGACCTCAGTGTGGACCATTGTACATCTTCGGCTTACCACCCACAATCCCAAGGTTGCTTGGAACGGTTCCATCAAACTTTCAAATCAATGATCAAAAAATACTGTATAGAACACCAAAAGGAATGGGATGAAGGCATAGACTTGTTACTCTTTGCCATCAGGGAATGTCCCCAGGAGTCATTGGGATTCTCCCCGTTCGAGTTACTATATGGGAGACAAATTAGGGGACCCCTTAAAATAGTAAAGGAGCAGTGGTTTGACACTCCCTCTATTAAGCCCGCAACAGTTTCCCAATACATTGACACTTTACGGGACAAATTAACTGAAGTCCGAACCATTGCTCAGTCAAACTTAAAAAAAGTCCAAGAGAAAATGGTGAAGTCCCAACCTAAATTAGTTAAAAGATCATTTTCTCCAGGTGACAAAGTGTTACTCTTTCTACCCATTCCAGGCTCTCCCCTTAAAAGCAAGTTTACTGGTCCCTATATAGTTGCTAATAAACTATCTCCTCTCAACTATATAGTCCATACTCCTGATCGCAGAAAAGATTCACAACTTGTTCACATTAATCTCATGAAACTTTACCATTCCAGGCAGTCAGAGGAAGACATCCCCGAGGCTGTAAGCCTACCTGTATTGCATACGGTTTTGTCAGGGCCGGAGCCGGAGACAGATGACATGGACCTATTGGAGAATTTAGACTTCCCTCTACCTAAAGAGAACCCTGCTAACAGTCACATACTCAACAATTTGGATGAGTATTTTTCTGTTCTGAATCCATCTCAAGCAAAAGATCTCACTAAGTTATTATCAACATTTCCTAAAGTCACGTCAGACCTCCCAGGGTTTTGCAATATACTTAAACATGATATTAAGCTAATCTCAGATGATGTACAACCCATTAGGCAATCAGCATATCGACTAAATCCACAAAAAAAGAGATCATGAAAAAAGAGGTAGATTTTTTGTTAAAGCATAACTTAGCTGAGCCTAGTACCTCCCCCTGGGCTTCACCTTGCCTTCTCATTCCAAAACCCGATGGCACCTTTCGTTTCTGTACAGATTTTCGTAAAGTGAACCAGGTCACTGTCTCTGACTCCTACCCTTTACCTTTGATTGAAGATATAATAGACAGCATAGGCTGTGCCCAATTTATCAGTACCATAGACCTGTTGAAAGGATATTATCAAGTAGGACTCACGGATAGGGCAAAAATAATCTCGGCATTTATAACTCCATTTGGTCTTTTTCAATATTTAGTTATGGCGTTTGGCTTTTCTAATGCTCCGGCCACATTCCAGAGGGCCATAAACTACCTTATTCAAGACCTAGGTGGGACGTTCGCCTACCTGGATGACCTGGTGGTGGTGTCGGACAGCTGGGACGAACATCTGGTGCGTTTGGAGATACTGTTTGCACGACTACAAGAGACTGGATTCACCATAAACCTGGCTAAATCTGCTTTTGGCCGGGCCTCGGTGACTTACCTGGGACATATCGTTGGGCATGGTATGGTGAGACCCAAGGACGCAAACGTTGAAGCCATCTTGTCCTTCCCCACTCCAAGGACGAGGAAGGAACTCATGCGCTTCCTGGGGATGTGCGGCTACTACCGTCGGTTCTGCAGTAACTTCTCCAGCGTGGCCGGACCCCTCACAGACCTTACCAGTTCTGCGGTCCCTTACATCTGGAACCAGAATTGCGACCAGTCTTTCCACCGCCTCAAAGCCTTCCTTGCCTCTAAGCCTGTAGTCCACCCCCCTGACTACACCTTGCCCTTCCATCTGCAAATCGACGCTAGTGGTGTCGGAGTGGGGGCTGTGCTCCTACAACCCGACCCAACCACTGATGTCCTTCACCCTGTGGCATATTACTCTGCCAAGTTGAAAAAACATCAGACCAACTACTCGACCATAGAGAAGGAGGCCCTGGCTCTGGTGTTGGCAATAAAGAAGTTTGAATGTTACCTCCAGTCTTGCCCACAAACAACCCTGGTCTTCACCGACCATAACCCACTCACGTTCATCCAAACCAACAAGACCTCCAACCAGCGAATCCTCCGCTGGGCTCTCCTCACCCAGCCCTATAATCTACAAGTCCGGCACATAAAGGGGGTGGAAAACCTGATTGCAGACTCCTTATCCCGAGCTCCAGTGGAAATGTAGCAGCTACTCTCCAGACGCACCAGGTGATCACCTCCTTCGCGCCCGCGCTACGAAGGTCTTTGGAGGGGGGGTGTGTTACGAACCCCTCCACCGATTGTCTTCATCTACCTACCCAGCACCACGAGCAACGCCATCTAGGGACGAAACACGAGTATGGCTCGTCTTAGTTACCACTCCCGGGTTTCCCTTCTCCATATCCTGGTTGTTGCGTCACTTCCGCCTCAGTCTACTTTGTCAGCTCCAATTCGAGGAGAGGACACACTTCACTCTGGGAAGCGACCACAGGATCACCTATCCTGGAAACCTACGGCACAGTGACTTTTTACCGTCTTCTACCATACTCAGCCTTGCCCGTCAGCCATCTCAGCTCCTCACTTAAGTATTTGTAATCTTGTATTGCCTCTCCCCACTCCACATTGCTTCACTATTGTTCTATGTTTTATTACTATGTATATACTGTTCGTGTTTAGGTTAAGTTTGGTTAAGGGTAGTTTATAAGCTGAATATTTTGTTAAGGAATTTATGGTACTTTATTATATACAACGAAAACTCGCATCCTTTGTCTACCCTTTTTTTAGTCCGATTGTCTTTGTTTTTTTTTGTTGTTACCCGTTGGGATCTGGGTAGACGTATAACTATATTCTAAATCCCCAACTCGTAACATTACACATTCTGGTATATCATGGATCTTATCTCACACACATACACACTTTGTAAATCTTATTTTCTGTGGTTCAGCTGGCCTCTCATCTCACAATTGATGATGGTACATCTGATAGCATGCATTTGCAGATGGCAGGTAGACCACAGACACTTGCTTACTTTTCACTGCCTTTCAGCTTCCAGCGACTATGAGTGAACAAATCGTGTCTGGAGGCGTGGAGTTTCTTGACTACATTATCCACTGTGTAATAACTGCCTGGAGTTACTCGTATTAGACATATCGATTGTACCTCTTCCCTGTTAACTAATTTCGGCGGCATAGCCTCATTCCACAATGGTGGCGGCTTACTGGGCAGCCTAGTTTCAGTACTCATAACGGGAACTGGAGCTTTTCCAATAGTGGGGGGACCAGTCAGTCAATTTTCAACACCGAGAATGTCCATCCCACTGGACATAATATCCTCTCCTTCTCTTCTCACAACTCCACCAGAATCTTCTCCTCCAACTCCATCAGGACACCCAGCGTCACAGTGACCACCGTCTCATACTCACACCTTAGTGAACTGTTGTGTTGCACCGTTGCACGCTTCCCTTACTCCATCAGGACTCACAGCATCACAGTGACCACCGTCTCATCCATACTGACACCTTAGTGAACTGTTGTGTTGCACCGTTGCTCGCTTCCCTTACTCCATCAGGACACACAGCATCACAGTGACCACCGTCTCATCCATACTGACACCTTAGTGACCACCGTCTCATCCATACTGACACCTTAGTGAACTGTTATGTTGCACCGTTGCACGCTTCCCTTACTCCATCAGGTTCGGCATGACACATATACATTGGTAGGTTCCTATGGGGCGGATCCTTAATAGAGCTACCAATGGGACAGGGGCTTTCCAGGACAGTATGTGTCACTCCTCTTGGACATCCATTTCTCGTTTCTCTCCTCCTCCTTGCTTCTAGCGGCTGTCGTTCACATGTAGTTTGGGCGTTGCAAACGCTGACTGTAGCCAACACGTTGACTTCGGACCAACACAGTTAAGGTCAGCCCCTTCCTACCCAACCAATTAAGGTAAGGCCCCTCGGTCAAAGAGAGGCACCGAGTCGACTCCGTTGTCCCTAGTGTTTGCTTCTAACCCGATAACTGTGGTACCAGCAAACCACCAGATGGTGTCGTCGGGCTGGCGGCCTAGCTGGAAAAATGATGACAGGTTCCCAGCTGAGGACATCTCTGCGTTCGCCATACCCAAGTTGACAGAAGGGGATGCTGGCAGCGACACTACGTCATTCTCTCCGTCGGGTTTCTCTGTATGGTGAGGAGTGCATCACAGGAATGATCCGGCAGGGATGCATTGTTGTCGCCATCCAGGACAGGTTTTGCTGCTTTCTGACTGCTTACTGACCGCCATGGTCATCTGGTTTTCCTCTAGTGTGTGAGTGACAGAGGTATGACTCAAGTGGGGAAGTCTAGTGACATGGGCCTCACACCCACAAGCAAGATTTTGCTAGACCTGCAAATACTGGATTTACATCTGGCTGAAAGTGAGTTCAGTATGAGAAATCGCGGGGTCATTAGACCGGAGGTGGTGTACACACCCTTTAGATTATAGTTACCCATAATGCTCAGGTATCTCAGGTAAATCCCAACTCGAGAGCATCCCTGATCACCTTGAGGAATTTAAAGCTTACGTGCAAAACAGACAGCAAAATGAGCTGTTCTTATCCCCTGTCACAGCAGATGAATTACTGGCCATCATAAAAATGTCCAAAGATGCAACAGCTGGTGAAGACAATACAATATACCAATGAGCATCATTAAGAAAGTGGCCCACTTATTACTACCTGTTCTCCTACACATTTGTAACTCCTCCTTCACTAGTAGTGTCTTTCCGGATGAACTAAAAATTGCTAAAGTTCACCCAGCATATAAAAAATCTGGGGACAAGGTCTCTTCAAGAATTACCGCCCCATATCAGTCCTCCCAGCCTTGAGTAAGATACTGGAAAAGCTAGCATGTAATAGACTAAATTCCTTCTGCAATGCCAATAACATCTTTACAGACTCCCAGTTTGGATTTAGAGCTAGAAGGTCGACTGAGAGTGCTCTGATATCCTTTACTAATGACATCTTAAATTCCTTTGATGACAGTCAGTTCACAGTCGGTATATTCTTTGATACTGTCGACCATACCATCCTCCTTTCAAAGCTTGAATATTACGGCATTAGGGGCTTATCCCACAATTGGTTTACCGCATATCTGTCCATCAGGATGCAGTATGTCTGCTATAATAATCACCAATATGACTCCTCGCCAATCTTGTATGGCGTCCCCCAAGGTTCCATTCTCGGTCCAGTACTGTTTTTGTTGTACATAAACGACATAGTCCACGCCAGCACAACTTATTTGCAGACAATAGTAATCTCTATGCCAGGCACTCAGACCTCCATTCCTTGATTAGAACTATAAACACTGAACTGACTAAAGTCAGGACCTGGATAATACATAATAAACTGACCTTAAACCGTGAGAAAACACACTACATGATCTTTCACAGAAGGAAAAACTTGACCCCAGACTTGGACCCCCTGTGCCTTGGTAATACAGTCCCCAAACACAAACAAAATACTAACTTCCTCAGAGTTATTATTGATGAGAAACTTAACTGGAGAAACCACATACAAGCTGTATGTATATTATGTATGCTGGATTATATATCATGTATGTATATTATTAATGTGCCTGGCGACGTATGGAAGCTGCTAATGTATCACTTGCCATACGTCGCCTATAGCAGTTGACAAGGAGCCTAGCCAGGGAGACCGCTGCTCTCCTCTGTGTACATACTCTTATCCAGTAAACCGAACCTACAAAACTATACAGGTGTTTGTGTTCTCTCCTGTATATAGAACTTATTATTCAGAACCTAACATGGCGCAGTGATCCGATCTTACTGGATAATTACGAGTGATAGTGCAAAGTTTGTAGAAAGCCGGCTAGGGACTCTCGCTTGGGTCAACTCCCGCGCGTCAGCTCTCCTCGAAGAATCTCAGCAACTTTGAGCAGTGTCAGTGACAGTGATTTTCTGTGAAGTGTTTAGCGCATTGTGTGTTTCGTGCCATTCATGTGTGACCTTGTTCTAAAGGATTCCCAAGGTATACGGCACGTTCTGGGCATTTGTAAGGAGTAGAGTTCAGTGCACCCGTCTCTGACCGCGTCCTGAGGGTACCGGGCTGCCTGGGAGTCGCCGCGCCTTTCCCTCCACCCCCTCACAGCGCCGCCTCCACCCCCCCCTCACAGCTGGGGCGAGACGCTCTACCCGCCCAGGACACACACTCACTCACACACATACATGTACTAACACTCGCTGACCGCGCGGCTTCCTTATATATATTTTATATATATAACCTACTTATCTGTGTATTTAATTAATATTTTGTCTGAAATCTTGTTGATACGACGGGCTGACCGGTCAACACTGATTTAAGACATAGTACACAGAGGAAGTAGTTATGTCTCACGCCTTACGTAGCCGTGGACCCAGCGTCTGGATGAGCCAGGCGGGTGATAGCCCCGCAGAGATGGATGACCAGGCCGGCCACGACGCTCCAGCCCCCACATCGCGCAGTCCCTCACCTCAATATTCAGCGTTGTCTCCAGAGATAATTGCTTTACTGAAGTTTATGAGAGATGAGAAACGCGAGGATGAAGCTCACAGACGTTTGGCGGATGAGCACAGAAGGCAAGCAGAGGCAGAACGAGACAACCAACGGAGATTGGAAGACAGTGAACGGTTTGAAGCCTTGATATCTCGCCTCACTGTTAACCAAGCCCCTGGCTCTAACACTGCCTCGGTACTGACTGGTTCAGATACCTCATCCATGCTTCCTTCACGCCCCCCAGCCCCACCTAAAGCAGCAGCTCAAACGCCGCCCATCTTGAAGCCTGATGAGACTTTCCAGACTTTTCGTGAATGGCGGCGACGGTGGACTGATTATTCTACAATGGTGGATCTCCAGAGTTTGTCACAGCCTAAACAACTCATCCAGCTGCGCATGTGCCTGTCCTTGGAAATTCAGCGTGTCTTGGAACATACGTTGCAGGTACCCCCAACCTCTTTGCTGTCTGTAGAGGAGGTACTGGACGTTCTACAACGGCACATCAAAGGACAGCAGAATGAAGCTCTGCGCAGGAGGGAATTGTTTAGCTGCAGACAGATGGAGGGTGAGTCTTTTGATGCCTTTTACGTGCGTCTTAAGAGAGCCTCGGAAGAGGTAGATATATGTCCAGGCCACCACCAGCAGTGCGAGGAGACCCAGTTGAGGCAGGTGATCCTGATGGGTGTTAAGGACGAGGAACTTGTCCAACGCCTCACCTCCCTCGACTCTTCCTCTTCTCTTAAGGATGTGTTGACGATATGTCGCTCCTATGAGGCTGCCAGGTGTGCCACCTCTGCCATCCGTGCTCCCCCTACAGCTGTACGCGCTGTGTCCCGGTACAAAAAGGACAAGAAGTCTGTTCCTACGCCTTCGCCCACCACGTCCACGCCCGGTTTATTTTGCAACAACTGTGGTAAGCAGCACGGAACACAGGTGTGTCCAGCTGCTCAGTCTACCTGCAACAGTTGTGACCGTAAGGGCCACTGGTCACTCACAGTACGGTGCCCAGCCAAACGCGTCCAGTGCAATGTGTGTGGTCGTCTGGGCCACTATGACAAGTGTTGCCCTTCCAACATACCCAAGAGACCGCGTCGGCGGAAGCTTCAGCCCCCTTCCACCAGAGAGGGCCGCCCACAGTCTTCCAATCAGAGGCACGACGACTCCTGACAACGCTCGAGCCACATTAGGAATGTGTGCTCCCCCCCGCGTCCCAGGACCAAAGTCCCCCAGTACATCAGCGTCATCGTGACCTACGGCGGTGTGTCATCCCGTCTTCAGATGTTGCCCGACACCGGCGCTGATGCTACAGTCATCGGTCCCCAGCATTTGCAATGCTTGGGGCTCTCTCCAAGTGATCTAGGACCGCCCCCCAAGGATCTCCGCTTTATGGCAGATGGTTCACAGATGACCCCGGCCCTAGGTTCACTCTATGCACACGTCACCTTTGGCAACAGGTCGTGTCAAGCCTGGATTGATGTGCATAATGGCGTCCCGACTCCTTTGCTGTCCTACAGACATTGCCAAGAGTTGGCCATCATCCCCCAGGACTTCCCAACACCGATTCTCGAGGTAAAACACGCCAACAGGGTGCACGAAGGGAGCAGCAACTACCCTGCTGCCGCCCTGCCCCTACCTCTGGCCAGTGACACCTCTCCTTCGGTAGTTGTCCCTGCTGCTTCAAGTCTCCACGCCTTGGCTCGCCTCCACGACAGTCACTGTGGAGCCGAGGCCACCAAACGGCGTGCAAGACAGACTGTTTTCCGGCCTGGCATCGACCCCGACATCTCCAATGCTGTCCGGGTGTGTAAGCCCCGCCGCGTATTACAACCCAGCCAGCAGCAGGAATCCTTTATGAGTGACGACAACCCCACCCGCCCCTTTGAGTCTGTGTCGGCCGACTTTTTCTGTGTGTCAGGAAAGTCCTTCCTCGTTATCGTCGACCGTCTCTCTGGTTGGCCGGTTGTCATCAAGTGCGGCAATGACACGACGTCTGCCGCCACCATCAGCAAGTTCCGCCACTACTTCCGTGACGTGGGCGTTCCTGTACGCCTGCGAACCGACGGAGGGCCTCAGTTCACAAGCCGGGACTTTGCTGTGTTCCTTGACCGATGGGGAGTCCGGCATGTGTTGCCATCGCCCCATTACCCGCAGTCCAACGGCCACGCTGAGGCTGCTGTCAAATCCCTGAAGCACCTCATCCTTAAGGTGGCCCCTTCTGGGAACATTGACTGCGAGGCCTTCGACAGGGGTCTTCTTGAACTCCGCAACACACCTAACTACACCGGACGCTCCCCTGCCCAGGTCTTGTATGGACGCCCCCTTCGTTCTTGTGTCCCTGCTCACCCTCAATCCTTCTCCAAGGAGTGGCAGGCCAAGACAGAGGATTGTGATCGCCGAGCCGCCGAACGTGTTCAGGACGTCGTCGCCCGCTACAATGACCACGCCCGTTCTCTCCCCAGGTTGAGTGTCGGCACCCAAGTCCGTGTTCAGGACCCGACCTCCCTACGTTGGGACAAAGTAGGCGTAGTCATGGGTCTCGGCAGGTCACGGGACTACCAGGTGCGGTTACCCAGTGGTCGTGTGTGGTGGAGGAACCGCCGTTTTCTCCGACCCGTAACAATGCCTTCTGCTGGCCCCGCCACCAGTGTTGAGTCCCATACCCTTCCCAGTGATGAAGTCCCTCGACGCTCAGAACGGATCCAAAAGAAAAGGTCCGCTCAAGACTTTGCTATGAGCGTATAGGGGGGAGGGAGGTGTATGTATATTATGTATGCTGGATTATATATCATGTATGTATATTATTAATGTGCCTGGCGACGTATGGAAGCTGCTAATGTATCACTTGCCATACGTCGCCTATAGCAGTTGACAAGGAGCCTAGCCAGGGAGACCGCTGCTCTCCTTTGTGTACATACTCTTATCCAGTAAACCGAACCTACAAAACTATACAGGTGTTTGTGTTCTCTCCTGTATATAGAACTTATTATTCAGAACCTAACACAAGCCATCCACAGTAAAGTCAATAAACAGTGCGGTATCTTGTATCACACTCGACAGTCACTCACTCTTACAGCAATGAAAGAAATCTATCATGATCTTGCTTACCAACACCTGATACACTGTCACACACTATTGGGGGCCTCTGGCTCTTCAAAAACACAATCCCTGGTTACTGCACAAAAGAGAGTTGTACGGATAATGACCTACTTGAAAAAAACAAATTACACAAACGAAATATTTGCTAAATTGAAAATGTTAAAATTAGAAGATATTAACACCTACTGCTGTGCCCTCTTTGTTTACAAATCTATCAATCATTTGCTTGAAAATAATTATTTCAAGTTCCGGAATAATCAGAGATACAACTTAAAGCACCCAGAGCTACTAAGACCACCCCCATGCGCTCTCTCAGTCCCAGACCTCCATAAAATATTATTGTGTGAAGGAGTGGAACAACTTACCCCCACCCACCCGAGCAAAGACTACGCTCCCTTCCTTTAAATCATATCTTAAAAAATATCTATTGTCTAAGTATTAATATTTATTGTAACACCTACTATATTTACAATACCTGCTTTTATTGTACCATCAAAACCGTTTTATCGGAAATTATCATGTAAATAGATAAGAAATTATCATTGCAATAATTATATTTGCCAACTAGACATAATCCTGACAGCTCTGCCCTCTTGTTCCACCTTAATATTGTACAACCCATGATGTACTGCTCCCCCATTATACTTATGTTTTTCAATTCCACTGTAACTTATGTATAATACTTATAATATAAATGTAAAAAAAAATAAAACAATTAATAAATAATAAAAAAATAAAATAAATAAATATTAAAGTGATAACCGTGGTAACATTCTGAGATGTTCTTATTACCACCATGCTATATACTATTCCAGATGATACTAAATGTTACATAATACTTCCTTGAGATAAATGTATAGTATATATTAGGTGCTTCAAAGAGAGCTCAGGTTCTCAACTGGCTCAGCCATGTTAATATTGTTATTATTATCCACTCTGTATCTGTGTTTTTAATATCACATACAACTTTAGACATAAACCTGACGGGCTGTTCATTGATTTCAAAACACTTTGAGAGTCACAGAATATCACCCCACCTCCATTTTCTTTAAAGTAGTCTATAGCTAAGTAGATTCCAGTTTGTTCAGTTTGTGTTGTGCTTGCCCAGTTGTTCAGCCTTTGCTTGTTTGCACAGAACCATCAGTAAAAGCATAACATTCACTTGATTTAATACTCTCTATGTGTCTGTTAATAGTTTCTAGTGTGACACATCTCATCAGCCAAGAAGGAATGGCATTTATGGGTTCGTCTGGGGTGATTGAGACATTCAGTTTCAAGAGATCTGCAACACTTTTATGAAGCCACGCCCCAAAGAGAGTCGTTTGTGGAAGGTTAGCGAGATGGTCGGGATTACTTAGACAGAACATCAACTCAGTTTGAGCTGTAGTTTGGGGACCATTGTTCTTCAAAACCTTGACACAAAACATGGTATTAAGTAGAGCTATCCTCTCAGATAGGGAGGGCAGCCCGAGCTCTTTCCTCATGTTAACAATTCTGGTTGATTTTGGGCAACCTAGAATGATGAGCATGGCTTCATTTTGCACTACCTCAAGGCTGTTGAGTTGTTTAGGCGGAATAGTCACAAGATGGAGAGCATGATAGTCAACTACAGAACGAATAAAGTGAAGATAGAAAGTACGAGCATAGGTGATGTTAATTCCATAGCCCTTGCCAACAAGGGTTCTGAGGGGTTTAATGTGCTGCATTAGTTTGTCACGAAGGCTGCCAACAAAGTTTGCATCACTCACACAAATTCCAAGACATTTATAAGAGCTACATAGTTCCAATGACATGCTGTTAATGTTAAAGTCAAGAGGCAGAGGGTGAGCAGGACGAGGATTGAGGACCCTCGTCTTGTCAACAGATATTATGAGACCACATTCCACAGTCCTCTGAGCAAATACATCCAGCAAGGCTTGGAGCCTGGGCTTGTTCTGTGTCATAATGCAGATATCATCAGCATAGCATATTACAGCCTTGTTTGGCTGAACTGGAATGTCAGCAATTAGCTTGTGTATCAGTAAATTAAGGAGAATAGGACTTAACACTCCTCTCTGAGGCGTTCCATGCTCAAATGCTCTTATTCTGGCACTTTTGACTCCCCTAAACAGAACACTGGCATACCTATTGGACAGATAACCCTTTATCCATGTCAGGAGGTTACCTTGGATGCCCAAATTAGCTAGTTGCTCAAATATACTGTCTCTATTAGCTACATCAAAGGCTGATTTAATGCCTATGAAGGCTGTTTGTGTCTTATCTTTTGAGTGAACAAGATATTCTGCAAAGCATGTCTGTGTGCTCTGCCCGGGCATGAACCCATACAGATTAGGGGCCAGTTTGTCTTTGACTTGTAACATGAGACGGTTGATAACAACTCTTTCAAGGACTTTACACATACAGGATGTGAGTCTTAGGCAGAATACCCTGTGTGAGGCTCTTTTGATACAGTTCAAGCAGTGGATGGTTAGGGACCTCATTTAACAATCTCAGGGTGTTATAAGTTATGCCATCCTCACCAGGGGAGGATGATTCACCTTTTATTTGTGCTGTTGATAGTTCGTGTTGCATTATAGGAAACTGGTCGGTAAGGTCTGGTGAGGAACAGGCTATTTCAATATTGAAACCCCCTATTAATGTGTGTGGTGTTAAGATATTGCTGTATGTCAGGAGGCAGGGAAGCTATTTGTGACACACTAGACCATTGGTCTAACAGCATGTCAGCATATTCTGCAGGGCAGTGATGAAGTTGGGCTGGGGTGGGTGACTTGGTAATGGCCCTAATTTTGTTCCACACTTCTGCTAGAGTGGTTGTTCTATTAATCCCCTGTAAGAATTGTTCCCAATAGGTGTTTTTTCACCTGACCTTTGAGTTATGAAATGCTCTGTTAGCTTTGAGGAATGCAGGAGGTTATCACTAATTTAATTTTGCTTATAAGTGTTGGCAAGCTGTTCAACCTTCTCTCCTTCTTTGGTGAGGATGGGGTCATGGGTCAACTGAGGTGGTTTAGTGCTGCCCCTCTTTCTCCTTGACTTAACCCAGGTGGTATAATATGTGGTAATGACATTTACAAGATCACAGCAAAGTTCATCTACTGACCCAGGTGTATATCCAGCATACCATATGTGGATGTAGGCCTTGAAGAGCAGTTTAAGATTATCTGGGATATTAATTCTGAGCTTAGGATGGGATTCACACTTGACATCAACAACAGTGTATTCATTAAGTATTGTATAATGATCACTGACTTAGTGATCTGAGATGACCTTCGCCTTGACATTACTGTCTACCAGGTTATATCCAATCACATAATCAAGTCTGCCCCCCAACAGATGTGTCACTTTGTCTGTGTCGTACACAGTGATATTATGATTATTGATGCAATTCACGAACACCTTCCCATTAGACTTACACTAGACATCACCGAGGACAGTGTGACGAGAGTTAAAGTCACCCATACACAGCATAGCATTGTTACCTGACGGCTTTGGCTCGCAGCTCATAACACCGAACATAGATGTTATACAGCGAAAATTGACTGTTTGCTGTCTTTACTGTAAATTGTTGAGAGTGAATACTTTCATCATTGTGAGTTTTGATCCATTTACGGACCCGGCCGACCATTCTTTACATAAGTGAGCAGGCCACTTCCTGCTCCACTATTGTATGCTGTAAACCCAACTATCCTGGGTGCAGCTTTCTTCTGGGTGCTGGACGTGTAAGGTTCTTGTAAACCAATTACATCAATGTTAAAAACTTTAACAAACAATTGTAGGTCATTAATTCTGCGGTTAACACTCCGGATGTTCCATGAAATGAACCCAAGCGTTTGTGTTACTCGTTTAACCTTGAACTGAGTGCAGAGAGTCGTGCGTTGGATTCATAGATCAACCTGACCTATCATCACCCCCCGGAATTCTTGATAATGCGCCTCACAGCCCTTATTCCAGTAGGATTTTTATACGCAGGTTCCTTCGTTAGTCCCGCGAGTTCCTCTTTCGAAATATTGGAAGAAGTACCGGGTTATGGACAGTTTTCAGACCTGGGGTTATTAAAGAGACCACGCTGGCAGTCTGGGGCTGATTCTCCCCATTCATGCTTCCATCACTATCCGTCTCACTCTGGCTACTCACCCTCAAGTTGGCATCATTATGAGAGGAGGCACCAGCTCCTTCAGAAGCTCCACTGACACTATCACTGCCATTGTTCACTGGTACACTTACTTGGCAGGCTTTAACCTGACCTGCATTTGCTAACAAAAGAGAATCACTGTGACTGTTGACTTCGGGTGGCTGAGGCGATCCGGCCGCGTTGGCATCACTGAGTGTGACCGCTATTGTGGGTGGCAGCGGCTGTAAGGGGGTAACGAACAGGATGATTGTTCGCCCCCTCTTGCTTGTTCGCGTCCCCTACTTGGGGGGGGGGGGGGGGGGTAGACGGAGGTGAGAACGTGACTGCCGCCTCAACACAGAGAGCAGATACTACCCAGCCGTCAGTACAGCTACACCTCCTCGCTGTTCGTCAAATTCTGGTTGTGATCTCATCATAGGTCCTGGACTCGTGGGCTATTTCCCCAAACTTTCACAAATCGACTGTCAATATCCGGACACCTACCCCCAACCACTACCGCGGCTGCCACTTCATCGCCAATTCCTCCACACCCTCTGTGCACCTGGCCAGTTCTCCTTTGTACCAAGTCATCTCCCGCAGTCGCTCGAGTGAGGAGCTGATTTGACTTTCCCCGTGAGAGTGGATCACTGCTTTCCAGAACCTTCCCCAGGGCCGCTGCTGTAGTAAATCTCTGTTCATTGTTTGACTCCCGTAATTGTTCGATTCTCTTAATTATTTGATTCCCTTAATTGCTTGACTCCCGTATTTGTTATTTGATTTTTGTTGAGTGGTGTCAGAGTTTTGTGTTATTTTTTATAGTAAAGGGATGTCAATCTCTAACGGTTGTTTGTTATCCCTTGGAGACCCATGGTCCTTGACTTTCCTTTTATAAGATCCTGATTAGGCTGGCAAAGTATTTCTATCCCTAAGTCCCAGGCCTTTACAGCGGCCTCCCAGGACAACCGGGGTTCCAGGCCGTCCTCCTCCATGCACCTGCGACACTGCCTCCCAGGTGTGGGGGGGGGGGGGGGGCTGCTCTCTTCCCTCCCGAGAGGCAGCTTCCTTGGTGGGGCAGCTCCTCGTGCTATGCATTCCTGTGCAGATGCCGCAGGTGGCTGTCTTGTGACAGTATTTCGCCACATGATTGACCCCGAAGCAGTCATAGCATACCACAGGGGGGGGGGGGGGGGAGTCCTCAGGAGGTGGTTCCTTCCTTTTCCAAACAATGATGATCCTCCTAAGTTGTGCACCATCCTTATAAAGTGTTCTTGCTCTTTGGACGCCCGGAAGTAACAGAGCGCCACTCGGGGGAATACCCTTGGGGAAGTTGGTGACAAGGTATTCCTTCATTTTTTGGGGTCAGGCGGGTTTTCTCGCTTAATGAGATGTAGTGAGCCGACCTTTCCACCAATGAAGCGTAGGATAGCATCCGTCTCCTCTCGGCCTACATAGACGAAATATGACCCCATCCTAATATAACCCCACCCTAATATGACCCCATCCTAATATGACCCCATCCTAATATGACCCCAACCTAATATGACCCCCATTTTAATATGACCCCCATCCTAATATAGCCCCCATCCTAATATGACCACCATCCTAATATGACCCCATCCTAATATAACCCCCATCCTAATATGACCCCATCCTAATATAACCCCCATCCTAATATGACCCCATCCTAATATGACCCCCATTTTAATATGACCCCCATCCTAATATAAACCCCATCCTAATATAACCCCCATCCTAATATAACCCCCATCCTAATATAACCCCCATCCTAATATAACCCCCATCCTAATATGACCCCTCCTAATATGACCCCATCCTAATATGACCCCATCCTAATATGAACCCCATCTTAATATAACCCCCATCCTAATATGACCCCATCCTAATATGACCCCCATTTTATTGTGACCCCCATCCTAATACAACCCCCATCCAATATGACCCCCATCCTAATTCGCCTCCGTCCTAAGATATCCTTGTAATCATTAGCCTCTGTGTCAATTAAACTTAGCACCTATTACGACAGTGTTAGGTGTGTTAGACCAGTCTCCAGGATATAGTCACTCGTCCAACTGTGACCAGAGTAAAATTTAATCACTATCAACGTCTCTAAGAAGAATCCTGATTA
The DNA here is from genome assembly GCA_958450375.1 of Homarus gammarus. NCBI lineage: Eukaryota > Metazoa > Arthropoda > Malacostraca > Decapoda > Nephropidae > Homarus > Homarus gammarus. The sequence goes on from CAUDMG010001867.1 coordinate 245,942, forward strand.
AAGCTCATTCGTTAACTTAATATGGAGAGAGAGAGAGAGAGAGAGAGAGAGAGAGAGAGAGAGAGAGAGAGAGAGTTCAGTAATAAGGTCGACGAGCGAATTTCATGTCGGAGGAATTTCGACTGTAATTACGGAATTATGTCAACCGTAGTTCTTCTTAAGGTTGGGAAGGGCAAGTGGAAGGGAGAGAGGAAGGGGAGGGGATGGTTTAGAGAGGGAGGAGGAGGGGGATGGGTAATGGGTAATGGAATGGGAGAGAGGGATGGAATGGGAGGGGGTAGTGGGAAAGAGAAGAATATAGAGGGGGATTATATGGGGAGAAAGGAGGAGGAGGTGGGAGAGGTATAGAGTGGAGAGGTGGGGAGGGGGGGGGGAGGGAAGAGCGGGATGTGAAAGGGGGAAGAGGAAGAGAGGGAAGAGGAGGAGGGAGAAGAGGGGAAATTGTAAAGCCTGGAAATTGATGACATTTTTGTACTAATTCTGATAAAAAGTCTTATTCTGATCTTATAAGACCCAAGAAAGTCTAATGTAATAACAGGCGAATAAAGACGGTTTAGAATGGTACAGGAAGTATAACAGACGTGTAGGAGTAGAACACAAGTCTAATAGGAGTGAAAACCGACGTCATAAGACTAAATAAGAAGCATAATTAAGGTAGTAGTGTAATATAAGACAACCATTCTGAGTCAATTACTAACGAAGATCTACCAAAAAATAATTACGAAAAAGTCTTATAGAAATCCGTCAGGTCAAAGTGAAACGCCTTGAGACACTATAAGACTCGAGAGCCGTCAAACAGATCTTATTATAATGCTGAAGGAAAAAAGTATTATTTAAGTTCTTCATCCGGAAATAAAAATGGGTGATTGTAAGAGATTGTAAGTTAGATACGAAGAACCAATTTATGTAACGATGCTATCACCTCCACCTCCACCCACCTACACCAACCTCAACCCATCTACATCCACCTACACCCACCTACATCCACCTATATCTACCTATACCCACCTAGATCTACCTCCACTCACCTATATCCGCCTCCACTCACATCCACCTACAGTTACCTACATCCACTTCCACTCACATCTACCTCTACTCACCTACATCTACCTCTACCCACCTACACCAACCTCAACCCACCTACATCCACCTCCACCCACCTACATCCAAACTCCACTCCTCCTCACCTCAACCCACCGACACCCACCTCCACTCACATCCACCTCCACTCACCTACATTCACTTCCACCCACCTCCACCCACTTCCACACACCTACATCCACCTCCACCCACCTACATCCAACTCCACCCACCTCCACTCACCTACTGTACATCCACCTCCACCCACCTACATCCACCTCCACTCACCTACATTCATTTCCACCCACCTCCACCCACTTCCACCCATCTACATCCATTTCCACCCACCTACATCCACTATGGTGAGTTTTGTCAGGTCAAACCAAACCAGTAGAAAAACATACATACCAGTATATATGAGGTTATTGTTTGTAAAATGGGAAGATGCACAACGCCCCAGGGGTTATGTTAGATACTGCACATGATATTACTGTCTATATGTGTCATCAGTTCTCTGGCATGGAAGCTTTGGTCTTGGCGGGAGGTGTAATGATTGTTTATCAGACCACAGCTTACAGCCCAGAGAAGAACAGCACATATAGCAGCGACCGGAAGCGCAGGTGTGTACAGTGTACACTGTACACCCACGTAAGTTGACCCACCCTTCGTAATTAAAGTGAAATTAAGACCTGACCCAAGAAGGGTCACGGTCACAATAAACCAGAATTCTCACCACTGCATCATTAGCTAACCCGGCGACATGACCGTGTTACTCGAGAAGCTACCCTCCAGCCTGTACACCTTTCACCTGGCCAGACACTCCCAGATTAGTGACGCCATCTTCCGGCTTGTCACCACCAATATAAGGAGCCTGCAGCTCCTTTCATAACAGGAAGGGGCCGACAGCTCCTTCCCAGAGTCAGACAGGGTGAGACAGAACTCAAGAGCCACGCTCGTCACAAGTCGAGGTTGGGTGGGAGAGTTCTCTCTCAAGCACCATGCCCCCAGTTATCAGAGTCTCACACAGAAGACAGTCCAGCACTCTCATCAGCAGCACCTGCAGACAACCCAACGCTGCCACCAGTATAAACAAGTATAAATTCGTATAGAAGATATAGGAAGAATTTATTAGTTGTAGGATTGTAAAGTGAGGAAAGTTTGGTAGCGTGGCCGATTAGTTATTTTAACTTGGTTTAATATTCGTAGGGGAAAATTTCTAAGCACCAATTCTAAGTACAGCTATAAATTAGTTAACTCAATGGCATGGAAACATTAACATATCATTATAGTGACATTACTAGACAATGACTCTCGGACACAAACTTGAAATGGATACACTTCCCACCATAAGTATCTCAGCCCACGGATCGCTCTGACAATTTCTCATGTGTGACCTGAAGGAGGCCCAACAGCTGGGGGATGTCTGCAGGTGCTGCTGAAGAGAGAGCTAGACTATGTCTCCTGTGGGAGACTCTGCGAGCTGGGGGCTCGGTGCTGGGGAGAGAAGTCTCCCTCCCAACCTCGACATGTGACGAGCGTGACTCTTGAGTTCTGTCTCGACCTGTCTGACTCTGTGACGCAGCTGTCGGCCCCTTCCCTGTTATATTAATAATGCCTCGTGGAAGGAGCTGCAGGCTCCTTATATTGGTGGTGACAAGCCGGAAGATGGCGTCACTAATCTGGGAGTGTCTGGCCAGGTGAAAGGTGTACTGGCTGGAGGGTAGCTTCTTGAGTAACACGGTCATGTCGCCGGCTTAGCTAATGATGCAGTGGTGAGAATTCTGGTTTATTGTGACCGTGACCCTTCTTGGGTCAGGTCTTAATCTCACTTTAATTACGAAGGGTAGGTCAACTTACGTGGTTGTACACACCTGTGCTTCCGGTCGCTGCTATATGTGCTGTTCTTCTCTGGGCTGTAAGCTGTGGTCTGATAAACAATTGTTACACCACCTACATCCACCTCCACATACTTACATCCAGCTACACCCACCTACATTCACCTACACCCACTTACATTCATTTCCACCCACCTACATCCACCTCCACCTACCTACATCCACTTCCACCCACCTACATCCACCTACACATATTCATCCATCCACCCATCCACATACCCATCTATCCATCCACCCACAAAGGATGGTAGGAGCTGGGAGAGAGGTTGGGGTGGTGGTGTTTGCTGTGAGTTGACGCACATCATCGATCAGTGTCAACTGGATTGAAAAACTTTACCTTAGGGAGGCTGTTACGCTATCGGGTGGGGGTGGGGGGGGGGTGCAATCTGCAGGGAAGGATGTGCTCTGGGGGAAGGGGAGGGAGGGGTAGTGTGTTCTCAATTTGAGACAATATCACACACACACACACACACACACACACACACACATACTGCTACTACTACTACTACTACTACTTTTTTTTTTTTTTTTTTTTTTTTTTTTTTTAACGTGGCCTCCAGCCTCCCCCAATAGCCACACCTTCGCCACCATTTATTTACCTCAATATTAAATATCCTAAGACATAAGAAGCTATCCTATCTGTGTTAAATTAGTTGAGCAGCAGATCCAAGCGGCATTCAGTGACTGTAGCCTCATAGTCAATATCTGCAGCAGTTGTCGGAGTAGGGGCAGAAGCTCTCGTTCCCCTGAGGCAGAGCAAAGCCGACCGAAGGAGAGAAAAGGACAGTCGACATCCCATCCAGGCTGTGACGTAACTTCTGGGCTGCTGCTTCTGTTCGGAGATCAGCTCCTCGAGTCTGGCGTAGAAACATCTTGCACTTGGGCCCATCCCACCAGAGGTTGTGAACACTAGAGGAGTGAAGCTGCCTTGATCAACATTTTGAATTCTCTTCCCATATGCCCTTCTCTTGTCGTTCTCGTTCCTCCTATGCCCAGCATCGAGAGCTAGGTTACGGTGACAAACGGCCATGGGATCAAAAATCCTGATGTCGAAGAAAGCTCGCTGTCCCCGCGTCCAGAATCCTCGAGCACTGACGTCCACACGGGCTTCGTTAGATGTGTTTGAAGTCCTGTGTTGGAGGATCTCGCCATCCAGTGGAAGGAGGGTCGGTTCTACCATGACGTCCCGGCAGATTTCCTTCAACATATTTGCTGTGAGATCCCTTACCTCGTCATGCCTCATGCATATGAAGCCCCCCTTCTTGCATACCATGGCGTGATCGCCATCATAGGAATAGCCACACACGCATTGGGAGGGCAAACCATCTACTGGCCAACCGTACCTTAGAGCAATGGCATCTGTAAATTCTTGTTTGTTAAGGCTGAAACCGTTTGCCCTTATCGGTAACGTAGTTAACCAGCTCGAGGCGCCCACCTCCTGCGCTATAGCTACTTTTTTGTCAAATTTTCTGGAACCTGCAGCAATAGTTGCTGCAACGTGTCATTTTGGCAGTGCTGCCGATCTGTTGTAATGGACCTACGGATCTTATTAACTTCGCTACTACTACTACTACTACTACTTTGCTGTCACACGGAATCGAGTGTGACGATCTTCCACCTATGATACAATGATATGAGGAATTAGGGATGTCACCTAGGTCATGGAGTAATCGACTCCCAGGTGAGGGTGTCGATTTGGCACTTTTACAGGTTTGTCTTAAGACTATCCCTATACCTTTTCAATTGCCCGCCGCTGTTACGTTTACTCAATTTAAATTTCAATTGTTTATTCCTTGATAGAGGAAGCGGGATCCTAGTGCTGTCACTAGGTACCCCTGCACAATGACACCAGAAGCATCTGGCAAGTGTGACAAGTATATACAGTATAAGTATTATAAAGGGGCTTACTAAAGCCTAAGGAAGGAAGGATATTCCTTTAACACATAATCAATGTTATTTACAAAATATCTGGCCAGTATGGGGAGGATCATCGTGTCTCCGTCAGGAGGTCGTGGAGTGGTGGTCCAGCAGGCGTAACGGAAGCGTTGTGTGTGGGGACATCTCAGGAGGTAGTGGATAAGGGTGCTGCTGTCGGGTCTTCTGCATAATGCACAAGAGCGTTGCTCAGGGGATGCGGGAATACCAATCTCCCAAGCAAAGTCATACCCAATGATGATACGGTCAGCAATCACGTCCCCTCTCCGCGACCCTTTCCCATAGACGTACGAGAGGTCAGGAAGTTTATGGAGGACATCTTACCAGGTGGGCGGGGAGTCCAGGGGGATGGCTGCTTCCCGAGCTTCTCTCTGTTTGCGGCGAATTTGGGTCCTAAGCTGTAAAGGTGTTCGAGGAACAACGGAGTCAGGTGTGGCCTTATTGCAGCCAGTCTTGGCAAGGCCATCTGCTGCCTCATTCCCCAAGATACCGACATGACTGGGTATCCATAGGAATGTCACAGGACGGCCTGCATCCTGAAGTGTGGATGTTAACCCCCGTATTCGGAGGATGAGGTCCGTATTTTTCCCTGATCCAACTGCGATCCCGTCGAGAGCAGACCTGGAATCGCAGCAGACAAGCAAGGGGCAGAAACCATCTGCCTCTTCCTCAGCGAGAAGGGCAGCAAGGAGGGTATTAGTTCAGCCTGAGTGGAGGATGCCCCGTCAGAAACTCTGAGAGACAGTTTGATAGGCTCAGGGGCATCAGGACGGGAGATGTAGAGACCAGCCCCGGCCCTACCTGTAGCGGGGTCAACAGAACCATCAGTGTAGAGGACGACCCTACCTGGGGACCAGTGGGCGATCCTGGAGAGGTGGTATTTGCAGAGAATAACAGGGTTCACCTGGGATTTCCGTAGCGGTCCACCTAGGGCAATCACTTCAGGTTGAAAATCCAGCCAGGGAGAAGGAGACGAACCAACAGCAGGGGTGACAACAATATCAGGCAGGAGGTCGTGTTCCTGAAGGGCTCGGATGAGTGACCCTCGCCACTGTCTTCTAGATGGAGGTCGGCCTCGGACAGCAGGAGTCAAGTTGGCTTGGACATAGTTGCCCCGAGGATCCCGTATAATGGAAACGGCAGTTTTTAGGTAAAACTCCTGGACACGATCCTGTAAGGGGGAAAGACCAAGTTCAGTATATGGAGAATTAGAGCGTGTCCACTGAGGAGCCCCAAGGATGATACGAGCAGCTTTCCTCTGGATAACTTCGAGACGATTGACAGCAGTCCGACTAATGTTGACGAGGGCAGGGGCGGCGTAGTCGACACAGGAGCGGACAAAGGACTTGTACATGGTGAGAAGTACAGGGATGGTGGCACCAAGGGAACCCCTGCACATGGTAGACAGGGGGGCCAGACGCCGAAAGCATATGTCTCGAAGATAGCGGACTTCAGGGATCTGACAACGTGTGCGAGTTACATACACACCCACGCATTTTGTCTCATTAACCCAGTCCAAGGGAGTTCCTGATAAGAGAATGGGTGGAGCTACAACACGACCGTGCCACATGGCTTTTGTTTTCGCAGTTGAAAGAAGGAAACCAAGTGAATCACACTCTCTGGAGACCAGATCAAGGGCTTCCTGCATGCTGAGGTAGTCAGGGGCATGGAGGAGGACATCGTCGGGATATCCTGAGTGGACAACTTCTGTCGGCCACGGGAGAGATGCAATGGAGTGCATGAGAGTGTTAAACAAGGTGGGACTCAGGACTCCACCTTGAGGGGTGCCGAGGTTCATTTCTTGAACAGGAGATATAGAGCCTTCAACGCGAACCCGGGCCTGACGTCCGTGAGGTAAGAGGCGATCCATACGTTTACTATTCGTTATGTGACCGTAAAGTAGCTGCTTTGACAGTATACTGTCGTCCATGCGGGTTACATGGCCAGGCCAGCGTAGTTGTTCATGGATAATGGTAACCTCGATGCTCCTACAGTTGGTGTCAGCAAGAATACTGGCATTTGTTCTCTTGTCTTCCCAGCGAACTCGGAGGATGAAACGAGACTATGTTGGTGACAGATTTTAAGTGCCTTGAGATGCCTCCTGTATGTGACCCAAGTCTTCCGCCATATAGCAGGGTGGGGAGGACCACTGCTCGATATACGTGCAGCTTTGTATATATTTTCAGCTCCCTACAGCTGAAGACACGATTTCGGAGTCTGCCAAAGGTTTGAGATGCACATCTGATCCGATGCTGAATCTCTTTATCGATGTTTGCGGTGGTGGACAGGTGAGAGCCGAGATACTGAAAGTGGGCAACATTAGAGAGGGTAGTTACCGTTAAGCTGGATGGATGGTGGAGGTGTGTCTGAACCAGGGGCAGATTGAAAGAGAATTTGAGTCTTATGTACATTCACCTCAAGGCCGAAGTGTGCATACGCGTCTGCGTAGGTGTTCAGGATATCCTGGAGGTCGTGTTCAGTGTGAGCAACAAGGGTGAGGTCGTCTGCACACTGAAGTTCAGTAATGGAAGCTGCCGACACTTTCGTTCTTGCCTGAAGTCGTCTTATGTTGAAAGGACCTCCCTTCACCTGGTACTCGATGTTCACCTCACTGGCTAAATTGGCACTGACACGAGTAAGGAAGGCAGCCAAGAAGACGGAAAAGAGAGTTGGTGCTAGTACACACCCTTCTTTAATCCCTGTTTGGATGGGGAAGAACTCTGACTGGGTGCCGTTGTGCAGGACACTGCCGTTCATGCCATCGTGGAGTTGCCTCACAATGGCGATGAATTATGGTGGGCAACCAAAACAGCTGAGGGTCCACCAGAGGGCTTCCCTGTTGACCGAGTCGAAGGCCTTGGTTAGTTCGATGAAAGCCATATACAGGTCACGATGCTTTTCTCTGCACTTCTCCTGTATCTGGCGGGCAGCAAAGATCATGTCAGTGGTGCCACATGATGGTCTAAAACCAAAATGAGATTCAGGGAGGAAGTTTTCCGCCTCAGGAAGAAGTCTGTTTAGGAGGACTCTACCGATAATCTTGACAGCTACGGACAGCAGTGAGATCCCACGGTATTTGCCACAGTCTGACCGGTCTCCCTTGTTCTTATAAATATTGACAATTGAGGCGTCTTTAACAGCTTGGGGGATATGCTCCTTTTCCAATATATTCTCCAGGAGAGAGTGGAGACGGCTGGTAAGCAAAGCTCCTCCTGCTTTATACACTTCGGCTGAGATTCCATCAGGCCCTGAGGCTTTGTTATTTTTCTTCTGTTTCATGGCAGTAGCTACCTCATCCAGGGATGGAGGATAGCTGAAGTGGGTCAGCTCTGGATGCTGAGGGACCTGCTGGGTAGTCAGGACATCCACATCGGTGTTTCGGTTGAGCAATGAATGGTAGTGCTCTTTCCAGTGCTGAAGGAGGCCTTCATTGTCTTTAATTATGAGGTTACCATCAGATGAGTGGAGGGGGCTGTGCCACGAGTGACTGGGCCATAAAATGTTTTAGTGGAAATGAAAAATTCGCGCATGTTGTGCTGATCTGCAAGTTTTTGTACTTCACATGCCTTATTTTTAAGCTGGTTGTTCTTTAGATTGTGAGGTTCCCGCTGGGTTGCCGCCTTCTTCTTGCCGATGGTATCAGCTTTGGTTCGAGACTAAGGGTTGTTCTGCCAGTCAGTAAAAGCAGCACGTTTATCATCGACGAGTACTTTGATTGCCGGGTCATTTTCATTAAACCAGTCCTGGTGTATTCTTTTGTTCTGGCCGAGGGTCTCACTGCAAGTTTTTGTCATAACAGTATTAAGAGTATCCCATTCGGCACTGGGATTCACATTTTTTGCTGTTGGGTTGTTTAAAAGCCCATGTTCGAACTGCTCTCCGAAAGCATGTGCTACCGCTGGATCTCTCCAGGAGCTTAGTATACAACTTCTTTTGGAGGCTTGCTGCCTTCGCCGTTTTGGTGCGACGTGAAGTGAGAGCTTGGATTTGACAAGTCTATGATCAGTGTCACAGTGGTCTGAGCCACCAATGGCACGGGTGATGAGGACATCTCGGTGATCTCTTTCTCTGACAATGATGTAGTCAATGAGATGCCAGTGTTTGGATTGTGGGTGTTACCACGAACCCTTAGAGATTGTGGGTCTGCCTAAACAAGGTATTGGTGATAGTGAGGCTGTGTGCAGCACACTTGCTAAGGAGGGGTAGACCATTGGGATTACACTTGCCTGAATCCGTTGGTTAATCCCCCCAATTAACCGGGTTGTTCACATATATTAGATATTGGAGTTTTAGTAACGAACCCAATTTAAGTTCTTTGTTTTATTATAAAAGGAATATGTCTATAATTCCTGAGTGTAGATCAACCGTAAGTGCCACTATATATGAGCGAACGAGAAAGAGGACGGAGTTTATGTAAATATAAACGTAGATCACGTCCGTTCGATATTAGTTGATCTGAGTGACTGACCTAGGAGGTTGCTGGTGCATGCTTACATAGATGCTGACATATGGGATTGTCCCTCTTGGGAAAGCTACCCTTCACGTGTTCAACTCATGTCTTACTCATAGACAGTGGAAAGTTACAGGGTGACGAATCTGAATATAATATCAGATGTATTGACCCATTTATATAATATGTTCTCTTGATGAGACAGGGGCCATTACATCGCTCGGTCACCTACCAGCCGAGCCCCGTGAGGCCTAAATAATCTCACAAAGTACAGTACATCCTAGACAACCCTAACCATGTTATAAACAGATGTGTAGACACTAAGCTGGTTAATCTACTACTGTAGGGGTATCAGCTACTACAGGGGACCTAAACTTTAGTGTCTTACGGGTTAATATATTATGAACGACGTTCATTTTGGATAACACTGCCTCATAATAACAGAACAGAAACATAATTGCCAAAATTAACATAATTGAGGGAATTGTAAGGCTTGGTATGGCAAATTCCCGTGATAGATAAAATGGCAAATTATTACTCAAATCAGTAAAATGAGTCTCTTTCAAGAATGCTAGAACTTTTGATTTCTCTGGAACAATTTGAATATCCTTTATAGTGAAATTCATGACAGGAAGTTGAATTAAAGCAGACTTGAGTTTTATATTTAAAGCAAAGTGCTGATGAGTAGGCAAGGTCCATAATGTACTACAATTGATTTCACAGTAATCCGGAGCCATGTAATGCCCATTCACAACTAGCTGCTTAACACCATCATGGCATTTTAAAATAACTGTAGTAAGATTTGGAAAGAACAAATACTGCACATTGTGAAGATGAGCGTGAAACACAGTTTTGAGACTAACTGGCCTATAACTGCATTGTGCAAGTGCTGTGCGTACATTGGTTTGTATGACTGCCAATTCACATATTCCCTCTGCAGCAGGAATAAACGCGAACATGTACGCTGGACATACGTGTAGGTGTAGATAAGACGACTTACACCGTGATAGTACCTTAGGATCCTCTATTGACAATAAAGAATAATCTTCATCTATTAGGAAAAGTTCTTTAGGCCTATCCAAAGTATACAGTGTGTCGTTAACAAACCAGGGGAAGGGTTCTAAATGCCATGCATGAAACTGATGTTGCCCTCGCATAGGAATGTGGATCAGGATAGCACTGTGTGTGAGAGTCGACTCCAACAGTGGGTAATAATATTCAACCTCATTGTCATTAAAAATAGGAGTTAATTGATACTGCAACTTGGCTATCTGTAAAGCGTCAAGAAGCGTCTGCACAGGCACACGCTTTGCATCTACACGTCCTATCCCGGCATCTACAATGCTGTCAATTAGTTCATTTTTAGAGGTTACAATCTTTTGAACTGAAATTTCCGCAGCATGCAAATATTCTGTGCAATAAAGGAGCCATTCTAACGTCGGGACTGTGTTCGGTAACCTATTAAAAATCCTCGAAACTTGGTTAGACTCCGATATTATTGCATTAACCTTTGATTCTAAAGCAGTAATCGCATGAAAGGGTTGAGAAACAACAAAATTCTGCTGAGCTACAGCCTGAACCACAATGTTCATTCGGCCCCCCAATTTAGCTACATCATCGGCCGTTGCCGTGCCAAACAAAGTGTTTTGGATAAGACCCACAAAATTAAAGAGACCCCGTTTTCGTCGTGTCTGAGAATGCACTTCTGTAGCAAGATCCACTTGAGACGCTGGTAAATTCTTCCCAACCTCGACGAGAAGCTTGCGAAGGTTCTGGAGACGAAAGTGTAGAAGATCAATAGTTTGTGAAACTATCGTCGATTCATTAGAAGCTGCGCTGAGACCATGAAGGATGTCCAATGCTGATTGTAGTTGGGCGTCGACGTTGTCCATCTGACGCGGAAGCTGGAGCAGTGGATGGAGTTCATACTTGATGTTCACCACGTCCTCAACTATGAGAACGCGTCCGAGAGGTGCAACTAGTGCACCAGGTTTGAGGACGGATGTGAACATGTCTGTCAACACAACGGTGCAACAACACAGTGATGTTCCAAGCCATTCTGTAAGAGATTACACACGGTTTAACATCTACTTGCAGAACGAAGTTTCATACAACAGTCATTAGGAACACTCTGCTTCTGTACAGTCTGTAAAGAGGTGTCTATCACATCATCAACTGGAGGTAATAAATTCTCATAGGTCTTTTTAAGACGGTCCGCATGCACGACATCTGCAATCTGTGCATTAGGCTTCCAAGTTTTAAATTTGTTGCCTGTTTCTTTAGCAATAATGCAGAATGGACCTGAAAATTTAGCCGAAAGCTTGGAGTTCCTTTCAGGTTCTCTTACCATAACAGCGTCTCCTACGTTTAACACGACAGGTTTAGCATGTTTATGTTGCTTGATGATCATTTCGGCGCGCGACGCCGCTAAATGTGATCGGACTTGGGTATGAATATCCGTAAAGACACGAATTTGTTTTGCCGCGAAATCATCCGTATTATAAACCGGGTATGGCGCATCTATAAGGATGTCGTAAGGTAGACGTTTATCTGTACCATAGATAATGTAGTAGGGTGATTTGCCCGTAGAGCTATTAACTGACCCATTTATAGACGCTGCAACCTGCGGTAACCAATCTTCCCATGAGAATTGCAAATCACTGACAATTGGATGCAGTATCTCAAGAATTTTGCGATTGGTTCTCTCAACAAGGCCATTAACCTGTGGGATGATAAGCTGTCACAAAACTTTGTTTAATTCCATATTGCGCACATATTTGCGCTACCAGCTGATTCTTGAACTCTGCCTCATTGTCAGAGAGCAGAACTTTAGGCGTAGTATATGGACATATAAGATTCATCACTAATGCATAGGCCACAGCATCGGCCGTTTTATATTTTAGTGGGGCCAAGACCACGAACCTGGAAAAATGATCCACACACACACTAAGACGTACGTTGATCCCTGATGACTCTTCGGGTGCTGTAACACGTCAATAGCGACTGTGTCAAACGGACGGTCTGGTGTAGGATATTGAAGAATCGGGGCTGGTGATCCTGTAGAACCTTTATGTTGAGCACATGCCAAACAATTAGCAATGTGTAATTCTATGTCTTTCTTCATAGTGTTCCAGAAACACTTCTTTCGTAATTCCGCTAAGCATTTGTCACGACCCTGGTGACCTGCCTGTGGGACATCATGGAACAATGTTATAACCGCTTTACACAACGTGTCAGGTACGACTATTTGAGAAACATTACCCTCTGGCGTCTGTTCCGATCTATGGAGTATGTTATGTCGTAATTCAAACTGACTTAAGGGAAGAATTAATTTGGGGAGTTTAACATCCTCTCCCGATTCGAGAGCAAAAATAACTGATGACCATAATGGGTCGCGTCGTTGCTCATCTTCCAGCTGCGAAAGAGTGAATGCTGATACAGGCATGACTGGTGCTATTTTTCTTGACAGAGCGTCGGCGACAACATTCGCCCTCCCGGGTAAATATCTAAACTCGGGGTCAAACTCTTGAATTGTCAGATACCAGCGTGCTAATCTGCCTGATAAGTTTCTGCCATGGAACAGCTCAGTTACTGCCGCATGATCAGTAAAAACAGTTATCTTATATCCAAAGATAATGTCTTTAAATTTCTTAATTGCCCACACAACGGCTAACGTTTCTATATGCGTTACCGAATAACGTGTTTCAGCATCAATAAGCTTGCGACTTGCAAAAGCTATCACTCTAAACTTCCTATGCGTATCCTCTTGCATGAGCACGGCTCCGACTCCAAGTCAGGAAGCGTCAGTACAGAGTGAAAGGTAGAGTGTAGTCTGGGAATGCTAGAACAGGGGCATTGGTAAGCGATATCTTCAATGCCGCAAAACTATTCTCGTGTTCAGCGTCCCATATAAACATTGTATCTTTTTTGAGCAACCGTGTTAGGGGCGATGCTAATGTTGCATAGTTCTTAATAAAAGAACAATAATATCCAGATAAGCCAAGAAAACTACGCTCATGATCAACTGAGGTAGGACGTGGGAACTGAGGTATAGCTTTGACTTTATCATCTACTGTATGGATGCCCTCACCGTCAACTACATGACCAAGGAAATGGATTCTGGATTTTAAAAACTCACACTTCGAAAGATTAATTTTAAGACCGTGGTACCAATCGATCTGGCAAACAGGGTGTTGATTATTCTTTGAAATGTTAGTGGGGCATTTCTGAGACCAAATGGCATCCAGAGGAACTCAAAGTGGCCCAGGGGCGTACTGAACGCCGTGACCTCTCGTGATTTCTCATCGAGTGGTATCTGCCAATATCCACTAAGCAAATCTAAGTTGCTAAAGACTGCATTATCCTTACCTAAGGATTGCAATATGTCACTCAAGACAGGCAAAGGGTAACTATCAGGGATTGTGTGTTCATTGACGCGCCTGAAATCTATAACAGGGCGCCATCCACCATCCTTTTTGGGGACGAGAAATAAGGGGCTATTAAAGGGGGATTTAGAATGTTTAATAACATTCTCATCCAACATACCCTGCACCATATCTTGCACTACAGCGCGCTGGCTATGAGGTAGTCTGTAAGCTGGTACTAGATAGGGTTTGTTCCCTCCTTTAATGCTATATGATGGGATGTTAAGTCTGTCTGACCTAGCTTTTCCCCTGGCAAGGCTACTATATTTCTATAGTCGGCAAGCAGCTCTAAAAGTCGTGTCTTGCCCTGAGGATGATCGATCACCTTAACATGTGGCGCTATTTGATCTATCCTGTCCTGCTGATTCTGTTGGTATTGCGTAACAATGTTACCAATTGGGAATTTTGTAGGCTGTACTTCGACATTGTTGTGATATACTAGAAAATCACATAAATAACATCCTTTCTTTAATATCCGTTGAACGCCTGATCTATTCAGAATCAGTACGTCGGTCAAACCACCTGGGCGTATGGTGCTCAAAGTAGATTCACACGATAGCCCTTTTACCTTGCAAGTTTCCGGGAGACACACAACATCTGTGCCCGTGTACACGTCGGGTAATTCGACAGTTGCTTTGGTGATTTCCTCATTCTGGTAATGGAGAGTACTCTTCAAAACTGCAGGTACGATCTTCCAACTATTGCTGCTATAATCACGCTGGGAAAGTGTGGGTTTGAGGTCATGAGGAAGCTCTGACTCATGATCCGCCTACCTCATAATAGGATTAGTGGACAACACTTTCGATCTAGCGGTGAGCATAGGTTCAGAATGACTCATAGCGTTGTAGGAACACCTTTAAACGTAATAGTATTATTACGTGGATGAACATCTATCATGTTCGTTCTAAGGGTTGGGAGACCAAGTAACCCGTCAGCTGGCATATTGAACTGCTGAACTACATAAAAGTCCGCGTAGAGGGGAGAACACGTCTTGAAAATCTGAGTGGTAACGTCACCATTCCATTAATGCTCAACTGAGTACCTGATACTCCTTCGAGCTCAGCGTTACTAGGCCTCCATTTGAAGTCGCTGTGAGGGAATTTACGTTGTAACTCTTGATAGGATGCCAAGGCCAAAACATTCGCGCAAGCACCCATGTCAATATCAAGAGCCAATCTTGTACTATCAACCCTCACCGGCACTGACAACATATCAACTTTGCTTAACGCCGCTACTAACGAGGCCGCTATAGAAGTGCTGTGAGGAGAGGCAGGAAATACTGTGCCTATCCCTTTCCGTGGTGTGATGAGCTCTGGTCTTCCCCGACGACCTGTCCTGGGGACTGTTACGAACCACGCCACCAATTGTCATGATCCACCTACCCAGCACTACGAACCACGCCATCTATTGTCCTGACCTACCTACCCAGCACCACGAGCAACGCCATCTAGGGACGAAACCCGAGTATGACTACTCTTAGTTACCACTCCGGGGTTTCCCTTCTCCATATCCTGGTTGTTGCGTCACCTCCTACAAGTCTTCTTCATCAGCTCCAGTTCGATGAGAGTTCAGTTCACTCTGGGAAGTGACCACAGGATCACCTATCCTGGAAACCTACGGCACAGTGACTACCTACCGTCTTCTACAGTACTCAGCCTTACTCGTCAGCCATCTCAGCTCCGCACTTAAGTATTTGTAATCTTATATTGCCTTCCCCACGTCCACTTGCTTCAAATTATTGTATGTTGTATAAATATGTATATTCTGTTAATGTTTAGGTTAAGTATGGTTAAGGGTAAATTATAGAAAGCTGAATATTTTGTTAAGGAATTTATGGTACTTTATTATACACAACAAAAACTCGCATCCTTTGTCTACCCTTTTATAGTCCGATTGTCTTTGTTTTTTTATTGTTGTTGCCTGTTGGGATCTGGGTAGACTTTTAACTATATTCTAAATCCCCAACTCGTAACAGGGACGCTTCTGCTTACGCTTGAATGACACCTGTGTTTCACTCAGGTCCAAATTCCTAGCCTTCATAACCAAGCCGCACTCTTGTGTATTATGAGTTGTCGACTTGTATAGTGCGCACCACTTGCGCACTTTCTGGGTAGGTGGAGGTGCTGCCTTAGCTGCCTCCGTGTATGACCTTGGGAAATGCTTGGCACCGGATGTGTCCTTGAATTTTGCACTATTACCTTGGAGCTGAAAACAGTCTTCTATTACAATGAGCACATCGTAAAGAAGTACTTTGTTTATATGTCCGGTGTTGAGGTGCAATCGGAGCCATTGGTGTATAAGGAGTTTGGGGTGGAGTCATGGGTGCCATCTGAGGTATCTGGGGTTGCGCCGTAGACGTGAAAGGCTGCGCTGTAGTCATGGAAGGCTGCGCCAATAGAGGACCTGTAGCCGTGGGGCAGTCTGTTTGCGTACTAAACCATATCCATAGGTGGGTCAAACTGTACCTCTTGTGCCAGGCTGTACAGGGGACGACGAATAACTAGCAAGAAGCTAATCAATTCTATTAATGTCTCCACTTTTGTCGCTGACATTTTACGATCTTGGTCGTACCAACCTGAACCTCTGAATTTCGCTTCCATATCTTGGCGTACTTCACCTGTGATGTCCACTGCGACGACAGGTGTCTGGGCGTGAACCACTGGTGTACAACGGTCCAACCATCTGAAGATCCATTGTAGTTCGCCTAACTGTGACCTACCCCCAAAAATTCCCGTAAGTGTGCATTTAAATTTTTCATAACTAGGGTCCTGTAACCCATACACATTTAAATGATTACCGGCGTAAGATCCCTGGGTAATATGGGAACGTACAAATGCTTTCTTTTCTTCGTCACTTGTTATTTTACCGGTGCGCATGGTATCTTCACATGCACGAATGAAATGCGCAACCCGAAAATCATCTTGGCCTGTAAAGTTGCGAACGTAGTCGCCACGCTGCATGATATTAATAACATTATCAGGTTTAGTTGCTGTGGTAGTAATATTGGTGTGAGGGTTAGAGGAAGTCATTGTAGTGTTAGTATTTAGCAAGTTAGTATTCTTACTCCTAACCGAAGGCTGGGTTAATAGGGGTGTTACTGACTTACAAACAGACACACTGTCACCTGAAACAGGGTTACCTGCCTTTGTATACTGAGGTGAGGTACTATATTTATTTCCAGACCCTAAGATACGACGGTTTAATTCGTCATATGATTCCTCAATAACTTTCTCACTTCTTCCTACCGAATCGACTGACTGTGTTTTTGACTCAAATTCAAAATCAGCATCTGCTTGATCGTCACTGAGTACAGTATCAGCAAATAGATGCGTTCTGCGTACAAGGTCGTCACCTTTAGACATTGGAAACTTTGAAAATTATCTAAGAAGTTCCGTGTGAGCCTAAGAATAATTAACGGTAAAAGCAAATTACTTGCCTCTCATTTACAAGAAATGATTAAAAATAATTGTAGTTAATATAATCAAACTATCATTGAACAGACACGATATAACCACTGTAAATTATAGCACTGTAGCACACTTAATATACATAAGACACTTTAACAATGAAATACTCCTATCCGACGTTCCTATCGTTGTGAAGATATCTCTCGAACGTGTTCATGTGTGTATAATTATGTAAGTTGAAATACCTATTACAGGGTAGAGTCGTCTGTAAAGAAAACGCGATCCTTCCAGGTGATGTCTGAGGTGGGGTGGGGTAGAGTAGGCGGGGCTTCGTCCTTGGATGAGTGCGCGCGCCTCCTGCTGGTTCCCTTGGCAACGAAAGATGACGAGCAACTACCTCGACGATGGGCGAGTCTGATGACACCGGAACTTATGTAATCGACGCTCGCGACACCACACAACCGTCCAGCTACTTATGAAATGTCAACTGTTAGTATAGATTATGAAACCATCTGCAACACTGTACTGGAGAATGCTGACTTCTGGGTTTCTTCACTGGTAATAACAGGATTTTCACTAAACTGGCAGTATGATATATTAATAATTCAGCACGTTTGGTATGTGACAGAAATGAGGAGCACTCACTAAGTATCGTATCGATACGGGACATAGTTTTAAACACTCGGATTATGTAACGGTTTGTAACGCATCACTGTTTTTTGTTTCTTTGTTTTCACAAAACACAGACGTCTTGTTATGTATACTAGTTTGACGTATTCGTTGACCACCAGGCTGCCACCTGTATGAATCCGTCGGTTAATCCCCCAATTAACCAGGTTGTTCACATATATTAGATATTGGGGTTTTAGTAACGAAACCCAATTGAAGTTCCTTGTTTTATTATAAAAGGATTATGTCTATAATTCCTGAGTGTAGATCAACCGAAAGTTCCACTATATATGAGTGAACGAGAAAGAGGACGGCGTTTATGTAAATAAAAACGTAGATCACATCCCTTCGATATTAGTTGATCTGAATGACTGACCTAGGAGCGTCGCTGGTGCGCGCTTACATAGATGCTGACATATGGGCTTGTCCCTCTTGGGAAAGCTAACGTTCACGTGTTCAACTCGTGTCTTACTCATAGACAATGGAAAGTTACAGGTTGGTGAATCTGAATATAATATCCGATGTATTGACCCATTTATATAATATGTTCTGTTGATGAGACAGGGGCCGTTATAGGAGATGTAAACAGGGAAACCAGATACCAGATGAACAACGATGCCATAGAGAAATCAGACTGCGAGAGAGATTTAGGAGTAATGATAAGTAGGAACCTTAAGCCAAGTAAACAATGTGTTTTTGCTCGTAACAAGGCTAATAAAGTACTTGGGCTCATACAAAGGAGTGTTAGTTACAAGACTAGAGAGGTTATCCTAAAACTGTATCTTGCTCTTGTGAGACCACACCTGGATTACGCAGTTCAGTTCTGGTCACCGTATTACAGAATGGATATAGAATCCTTGGAAAGAATTCAGAGGAGAATGACAAGACTAATCCCGGGCATTAGGAACCTTGAGTATAGAGACAGGTTAAAGCATCTTAATTTGCACTCCCTTGAGAGACGTAGAGCGAGGGGCTACCTGATAGAGGTGTATAAGTGGAAGGCAGGGCTAAACAAAGGGGACATTACAAAGGTACTCAAATTATCCAACCAGGAGCTAACTCTTAACAATGGTTTTAAATTAGACAGATTTAGATTTAGGCGTGATATAGGTAAACACTGGTTTGGAAACAGAGTAGTGGATGAATGGAACAAGTTACCAAATATCATCATTAACTCGAATACGCTGAATTGCTTCAAACATAGGTTGGATGCTCATATGAGCAATAGGGGTTGGGTGTAAACGGGACTGCCCAGTATGGGCCAATAGGCCCGCTGCAGTTTCCTCCATTCTTATGTTCTTATGTTGTTCTTATGCCTAGTCCATTTCTCCCTATGGTTCCCTGCCAAATGTTAGCATCTCTGCCAACTCTGGCATTGAAGTCGTCGAGGAGCACAACCTTGTCTTCTCTGGGGATGGAGGCTAGCACTCTGTCATGGTTGGCGTAAAAGGCCTCCTTGATGTCATTCTCTGCATCATGTGTTGGGGCGTATGCACTGATGAAGAAGGCATGACGTGAGTGATTGAGTGGGACTCGAAGCGTCATGAAGCGCTCGTTGATCCCAATAGGCATTTCAGTTGGCCTGTGTAGGATGCATTGGCGGATGACAAAGCCAACTCCATAAATGCGGTTTCTCTCCGCAGCAGCCTTACCCTTCCAGAAGAAGGTGTAGCCAGACCCCAGTTCTGTGAGTTGGCCCCTCATCTGGGAGCTTGGACTCACTGATGGCTGCTATGTCGATGTTATACCTAGCCAGCTCTTTTGCCACAAGGGCAGTTCTTCTTTCAGGATGTGCATTTGTGCCAGTACCCAGAAGGGTCCTGACATTCCATGCAGGAACCATAAGAAGTTGTATGGTTTGTTTTCGTTTGTATCTTTGATTTTTGTTGTTTTTGTCTGCTTAAGGATGACCTTACTGGGTGCGGTTGCCCAATCAGGTTGGGTTTTTAGGCAGGCTATGTTTAAGGCACCTTTTCTAGCCCCCTCCCCATGTGGGGTGAGCAGAGTGGCTCCCCAAAAAGGCTGCTCAGTCGCACAGACAGGGCTGGATTGCACTGCTGCCTAAATCCCAGTGCATAAACGACCATATTATCTGTGTCGCCCATTTGCAAAGTTGTGACTAGAGACTCCCGGCAGTCATCTCTGTCTGTCCCCGTCGCCACTCGTCCATCGCCATAGGACTTTTGGGGGTATAGGGGTTTTGATGGTGATAAGAGGTATGATAAAGTGGATGATGGCTGCACGTGAGTTGATTTATGTGGTGAGGCAGGAGCACAGGCTACAAACACACATCTTGGCTCTCCTTTTTCCTGATCCAGTGGTGCATGTGTTGCAACGACTGGGGAGAGGGAGAGTCGCAATGGACTGCCGACAGCGCAGCTTGTTGGGTTTCTCCTTAGTAGCCTGTCCATCAGTCATTGCCTTCGTCCGTCAGTGTAGTCGTTGGGTTTCCATGGTGGTCACCTCTTCCGCCTACACCACCGTCGAGGTCTTGTTGGAGGTCTGTAAGCAAGTCTGCCTCATGTGGGGCTCCACAGCAGATTTTTCGTTCAGGGTTTACTCTCGTAGCCTTATACCTACCAAGGTTAATCCGCAAGGCAGTGGGCCGGTGGTTGGTAGGCCCCAGGACGTGTCCACATGCCAGTAGGCCTATGCGCCATCCCTCTGGGGCCTACTGTTACTCCGAGATCCTCTGCTGTTCTAACCTGGCCCCTCGAGGCACCCAGTTACCGTTGTGTTGCACGAGGAGGCACAGCAGGAGTCTTGATGGTGGGGAGGCTGTGAACTGGCTGGGGAATACTTATGCAAGTTGGTTCCCTTTTCGCCACGAGGGCTAGCCAGCGGCGGCAGCTGAAAGCGAGAGGGAGCACGTGGTGCTTGCACCTTAACATTAACATAATGCTTCCACTCAAGACGAACTTTTCACCACCCTGTTTGTGGCTGCACACACACACACACACACACACACACACACACGGAACAATACCCGGCAGTGGCTCTTCCTCTGCCACCCACACCTCACCTGACACCCTGACTCATACTTATTGCCATAAAAAAAAAAGACATTATCCTGGCATGATACATAGTTGTTATCAGGAAAGAGTAAACCTACCCTTGGTATGATTAGTTTTTGTTACCAGAGAAAAGTCCAAGATATCGTGACTGTTAACGTCACACAAAACAAAACACAACTTGGAAGATAGGATGAGTTCTTTTGACCATTTATTTGTGTTAACTTCTCCTGCAGTCTTCCCTCCCGTATATCAGTTATGTCATTTATTTACACACTGGAAGATTTTAAAGCTACAGCGATCAAAAGTATGAACTAGTGTGAGTGGATCTCTTGTTGTTATATTTCAATGGAGATAATTGATGACCTAAATGGATGTACACTGTACAGTCAACTACTCATGAATCCGAGGCAATTATGGACAGAATAATGTATCAGTCTACTGCTTGAGGTTCAGGAGTCTGTATCTCGGGGTTCGTGGTTCAGGGAAAAGGCGAACGGACTTTTGTATTGACTGTACAGTACACATTAATTTCCACTCCAGCTCTTAATGATGTCATCGTCGACTTCACTGTGTTGTGGAAGCCGCGTCGTCTGGAAGAACGTTTATAGCTAATATTGTGTACAAGATGTATAGGTCAGCCGTCAGCTCGCCATTGATCCATATTGTTGATTGCGGTGGCGAGACAAAGACCTACACATGCCAACAAGGACGTGAGGGGCGAGAAATTTGGATGGTCAAAAGGAAGACTTGGGCCTGGTAAGCACTTATAGCATGAGGACGAGCAATCTCCTCCTCTGATGGTTCTCCTTCGACTTTTGTTAAGGCGATTTTTTTCCATGATGGAGTTTTCCTCACCTTCCCTGATTGTCAACCATTGTAGGGGCTGGTGGCGATGATGGAGGTGTGTGTGTGTGTGTGTGTGTGTGTACGGGGGGGGGGGGGGGGCGTCGCAGTGTGAGGCGCCATGAGTGTTGTAGTTGGAATCTGTGAGTTTTAAGATACCCAAAAGAGAGAAAGTCACCCCACTATCTGCCTGACTATCATGGATGGTGGCAGCAATTCTGGAAGGATGATGTGCGTGGCTGTGACGCCGCCCTAAACCTTTCCCTATACCCTCCCCTTCCCTGTCTGGCCGGGAACATTTGTAGGTAACTGGCTGGCCTTCCTTGTGGGTCGTGCACGGGAAAGTTAACGTATTCTTGCAACACAGATGACACGAGTATCGTACTCACTCACGTCCTCACCTACTGTTCCTCCACTTCCTCACCTACTGTTCCTCCACTTCCCCACCTACTGTTCCTCCACTTCTCCACCTACTGTTCCTCCACCTCTCTACTTACCTCCACTTCCCCAACTGATTCATGTAATCTTATCCACAAAATCACCTGACAGTGTCCCCTCCTTCTCACCCCTTCCCTCTATCTCCCTCCCTCTCTCCCTCCCTCCCTCCCTCCCTCCCAGCTTCAACTGGCAATGAAGACATTCAATCCAAACCAATGTGCAGGGTAATGGTGGTGGTGAAAGTGGTAGTGTAGTGTATGATAGTGGTAGTGTGGTGGCTGTGGTATTGGTAGTGTGGTGATGGCATTAATAGTGGTAGCATGGTGACGATGGTGGTGTGGTTATGGTGGTAGTGAGGTCGCAGTGAAACAGCCGTAGACTTTTATGTAGTTTTGTAGATACAGAGGCAGATGGAGGGAATTTTGAACATTTACTGTAGTAACGCAACTATTTCACTGTAACCTCATCTTAACCACTGTCAGGCTCTGTGCTGTAACTACGAAACTTGGCGGTTTCCACTATTTTTTCATCTCGACATTGTGGCTCAGAATTGTCCCAGGAATGCACCTTCCAGTTTACTGTACTCAATATATATTCATCCAGTCATTATGCCAGCACTGTATAAACTACTTTTTAATTGGCCCATTTAGTATCGAATTGTTTTTGCATATTTATGTATATTTTCATGATGTATTAGCAGAGTTATATGTTTAAATGTAATTTTTATTATAGAAAGAATTAAAGATGTTTGTGTGTGTGTGTGTGTGTGTAAAAGCAATAAAAATTTACGGTTTATTGAAAGAGCGTGGCAGCCAGAAGGCTGAAAATATACAGTTGCATAATTGGGGTATGGGTTTCATGATTGACAAATAACATACAAGTGATATAAGTGATACAAATATGATATATAATAACTAGGTGGGGGAGAAGGTCAAACTACAGGGCATTTTAACATAGTGACGGTGCAAAAGGGTAAGATTGACTGGGAGTGAATACACTGGTTGATTTCAAGTTGTTGATAATTTTTACAATTGTTCTTATAGCTCGTATGGGCTGGATGCGGTTGTGGTGTCGAACAGCAATTCTCGGACGAGGGATCTCTGGTGGTAGTAAAACCCGGTGTCGAGGATGGTGCAGAAGCTTCTAACCATATTTGCAGATGAGGTTGTGGTGATGGTCAGAGAGAGCCGAGAGGGTCAGTGTTTATTATATTATTATTTTTTTTTTTTTACTGGGATTAACCCACCCGGGCACAGGTCACTGACCCACATCGCGACCTGGGGAGCGAAAATGTATTAATAATAATAATTCATAGTAAATAAAAATTTTAATAAAAAGTAAAATAAAATGATAATGATAACAATAATAATAATAACAACACTAATAATAATAATAATACAGAAATACAAAAATGAAAAAAAATCAACAGTGAGAAACGCTCTATGTATGTATGTAAGAGAAACAATCAAGACCCTGCAATTGTGTGTAAATGGGGCAGAAAGACAGATCAGCAACCTGGGACTTGGTCACAATATTCGTGTGTTGAGCGTTTATTGATATGTGGAGTAGGAGGGGGAGAGAATAACCTTGCATGCCCTCTTTTGCACTTTTTCTAGGGTTTACGTTGAGTGGCATTTAGGGAGGAAGACCAGGCAGGGGAGGCATACGTGTGTGTGTCGCCCTGGCAATACAGAAGGTGGGGTGGGTGATTAATATGATCTGCTGTTGAAGGGGAAACGGTGGACGTCTCTTCTTGAAAGATGTAAGGGAGAGGGTGCGAGTGTGTGTGTGTGAAAGAAAGAGCCTAAGAATGGTATAGTAAAAATAGATTAAGAGAGAGAGTTAGAGAAAGCGGAAATGGACGAAAAAAAGAGAGAATTAGAAGGAACATAAGAATGGATGAAACTGCAGCAGGCCTATTGGCCCAAACTGGGCAGTCCCGTTTAGACCCAATCCCTATTACTCATATAAGCATCCAACCTATGTTTGAAGCTATTCAGCGTATTCGAGTTAATGATGATATTTGGTAACTTGTTCCATTCATCCACTACTCTGTTTCCAAACCAGTATTTACCTATTTCGCGCCTAAATCTAAATTTGTCTAATTTAAAACCATTGTTACGAGCTTGCACCTGGTTGGATAGTTTGAGTACCTTTGCAATGTCCCCTTTACTTAGCCCTGACTTCCATTTATACACCTCTATCAGGTCGCCCCTCGCTCTACGTCTCTCGAGGGAGTGCATATTAAGATGCTTTAACCTGTCTCTATACTCAAGGTTCCCAATGCCCGGGATTAGTCTTGTCATTCTCCTCTGAATTCTTTCTAATGATTCTATATCCATTCTGTAATAAGGTGACCAGAACTAAACTGCGTAATCCAGGTGTGGTCTCACAAGCCCAAGATACAGTTTTAGGATGACCTCGCTAGTCTTGTAACTAACACTCCTTTGTATGAACCCAAGTACTTTATTAGCCTTGTTACGAGCAAAAACACATTGTTTACTTGGCTTAAGGTTCCTACTTATCAGTACTCCTAAATCTCTCTCGCAGTCGGATTTCTCTATGGCATCGTTGTTCATCTGGTATCTGGTTTCCCTGTTTACATCTCCTATACTGAGCCCTTTACATTTGTCCACGTTGAATTTCATCTGCCATTTTTCAGATCATTCGAAAAATTTGTTTAGATCTTCTTGTAGTTTTGCCGAGTCCTCGTCAGATTTAATATCACGTCCTATTTTAGTGTCATCAGCAAATTTACTCATGTTGCTGTCTATGCCGATATCTATGTCGTTTATGTATATAACAAATAATAATGGTCCAAGTACTGAACCCTGGGGAACTCTACTAGTGACGTTGCTCCAATGGGACTTAGTGCCGTTAATGCTCACTCGCTGTTTCCTGTCCTGTAACCACGCCCTAATCCATTTAAGGATATTACCTTTGATGCCATGTGCTTCTACCTTTCTAATTAGTCTTTCGTGGGGGACTCTGTCGAAGGCTTTGCTAAAGTCGAGATATACCACATCATAATTGTGCCCTTCGTCCACCGATTCGAAAACTGATGAAAAGAATGTTAATAGATTAGTTAGACATGAACGCCCGCTTGTGAAGCCATGTTGGGAATCATTGATCAACATGTGCTTCTCAAGGTGGTTTCGAATAGAGTTTGAAATGATTGATTCAAGTAATTTGCCTACTATTGATGTTAGGCTGATTGGGCGATAGTTAGAGGATAGTGATCTATCCCCCTTCTTGAAAATCGGTTTTACATTCGCTATCCTCCAGGATTCTGATACTACACCTGTATTTAAGGACATGTTGAACAACTTTGCTAAGGGCATACTAAGCTCTTCCTTACATTCCTTTAATACTCTGGCAAATATCTCATCGGGACCAGGTGACTTATTAGGCTTTAGTTTATCTATTTGCTTACTAACATCGCTACTAGCCACTGCTATCTCGCTTAATTTGTTTTCTTCACTATCTCTGAATAGAGTCGGTGCCTCTGGTATTATGTTTACATTTTCGGCGGTGAAAACTGTTGAAAAATATTTATTCAAATTATTGCTCATTTCTCCGTCGTTGTCCGTGAGCTCACCGGTATCTGACCGTATTGGTCCAATCTTTTCTCGTGTTTTAGTTTGATATATTTGGTAGAATTCCTTGGGGTTTGTCTTCGCCTCCCTTGCTATCCTTACCTCATTATTCCTCTTGGCTTTCCTTATCTCGGTTTTAACCCTACTCGCCAATACCTTATAATAGTCCTGGAGGTAAATTTCGCCATGATTTATCCTTCTACCTATAGCCTTCCTTTGGCCAATGATGTTCTCTAAATAATTATTTATCTATTTAGGGGTCATTGCTGTCTGATCTGAGTTTTTTGTATGATATGTTCTGCCTTTGTACATTAAGTAACTCATTATTTAAATTGTCGTGGAACTCGGCTATCTCAGATCTCGTTATCAGGTCGGTGTCATCTGTCAGGTTCACAGCCAAGCGTGACACCCCCTCTCTCAGCTGCCTCCTTAAACTGTCAAAGTTTGCCCTTCTGAAATCTGGTACTTTAGTGGAATTTTCCTTACGTCTGCCCTGAAAATCTAACTGGAATCTAATTTCTTTGTGATCACTGTTTGCAAGTTCGTTCCCTACCTCGACATTGCTAATGAGGTTTTCTCTGTTCGACAGAACTAAATCGAGTATATAACTACCCCGGGTGAGCTCGGTTATATGTTGACTTAGGAAAAAGTCTTGGATCGTTTTGAGAAAATCCTCTGATTCTGAGTTACCGGTAAGGTCAGTCCAATCTATTTGGCCAAGGTTAAAGTCGCATTTCATCCCAGATAAGACTCTCATTGACTCTATCAAGATTGGGGGTCTACTGTATATATTACTCCTGTGATTAATTTTTCCCTACCGTCGATTAATTCTATCCAAATTGTTTCTGTATTCCGCTCAGTTTTTATTTCCTTATTTATTTCACACTTCAGATTATCCCTGACATAGATTGCTACTCCACCTCCTTTCCTGTTCTGCCTATCGGTATGGAACAATTTGTAACCTGCAATTTGGTATTTGACCGGTAACTCACGTGAGTCTAGGTTGATCCATGTTTCAGTGAATGCTATTATGTCGATTTTTTCGGTACATACTAAGGCCCTAATATCATCCATTTTGTTTCTCATACTTCTACTGTTCGCGTAGTAGACATTTAAGTTAGTCGTGTTCTGAGTCCTCCCTTTACCGCGTTTAGGTTTAAATTCCCTGTCTGCTTTAGTTTTGTCATCATTCCTAACACTATTTCCCTGTAATCTTTCACTTTGTTTACCCTCTCCCAATGCAGTCTCCTCCACCCCCGTGCCCTCATGTTCCCCTAGCAGTTTAAAGACTTCGATATCTTTTGAACTGCCCCCTCTAGAGACCCAGCCAGGGTTGCCACCCCCTCCCGAGACAGGTACACCCCATCCCTAGCCAAAGGTCCCTTCTGCCGTAGAAGTTGTCCCAGTTGTCAATGAATGGGACTGATATTGACTTACAATATCCGTCAAGACGGCCGTTGACACCAACTGCCCTTGACAAGCATGAGTGGAGGCTGTGAAAGAGAGCAGGGGGAGAGAGAGAGCACAGTATGTGTTCCACGTTTCCCACTGCAGCATGAATTACGTGTCACCAGCTAGACACGTTGTGACAAAATTGGTGGTCTAGTTGCCGACTCGTCTTAATTCTCACTTGACAACTTCCCCTGACTCCCTCCCTCCTATCTCCCCGACCCTTTCCTATCCCCCCTACCCTCTCCTGTTCCCACCTCCTCACCTTGTTATATGTTGTACTTCACATGCATTGTCATTACTGTGGTGTCTTCATTTCTTCAGGCTATTTATGTAGAAGAGATTGAGGCACAGTCTTCTAAATTCCATGTTTATTTCCTGCTCCCTTTACAGTGAGTCTCCATATAAATCCACCTCCCAACAGTGAGTCTACATATAAACTATCAACATTTAAAGTAAATAAATACAGTTGTTGTTGTAATAATATAAATCATTCCTTTATACAATTATTTGTACAGTAATATATAACAATATCCCTCCTTTTAAAACTAAAAATGTCACAAACTTAATCAAATGGAAATATATCCTAAAAAATTTAAGCTAAACTATCATCTAATTGTTAGCAAAATATAGCACAGCAATATAGGAAACTACAGTAATTGTAGTAAGTTACAATATAGTACTGTATATTATAAGTAGTAGACACTAAAATAAAATACAAGAATATTCAAGTTGTATAGTTATTTAGGTATCTAGGAGGGTTTCTTTGCCGTTCTGGATATCTCCTGGAAGCAACTAGTCGCTCATTGGAAGATGGTACAGTTTTATCAGGAGAACTTTGGAATTACCCCAAAACCTCTGAAACTGTAGCACTTGTATTTTTATTTTCACTTATTTGAGGCTCTACTTCTTTCATTATAGGATACATATCTGGAGGTACATTAGGAATAGAATTTGAGTATGAATTATTGGTTTCATTATTTGAATTTTCATCTATCGGTACTAAAGCCTCCTCAGGGACTATTTCCTCATTTACTCTTTGAGGACACTTCAGCAATTGGTCTATATGTCTTTTCCTTACATAGCCATGAACTTTCACTAAGTAATGTCTTTCTCCAAGCACTTTCTCCACTTTACCTTGCACCCATTTTTCTTTTCCTCTATAATTTCTCACAAACACTGAATCACCCAATCTCAACACACGACAGCCACGTGAAACAGTTCGGTTCGCCATGGACTCTTGTTCTACTTCCACTTTCTTCGTAAATGATGGAAATATTAAATCCAAACGAGTGCGCAGTTTCCTTCCCATCAGTAGCACAGAAGGGGCGATTCCCGTTGTAGAATGTGGCGTGATGCGATAGGAAAGCAGTATCTTTGTAGGACAGTCTCAATATCTTGCTTTAGTACTTCAGCTTGACGTAAAGTTGACTAAAGTACTTGAACTACTCTTTCTGCTTGACCATTCGTGGAAGGTTTATATGCTGAGGATGTACGATACAAAATACCGGTTGTTAAGCAGAAATCCGCAAACTCTTTTGAAGTGAATTGCGGGCCATTATCTGTGACTAGAATCTCAGGTAATCCGTGTCTACTGAAGACCTCACGGAGAACCTTTACCGTAGCCTCGGCCGTAGTACTTTTCATTTGAACTACTTCAGGATACTTACTGTAAGCATTGACAAGTACAAAGTACATCTTTCCCAAGACTGGACCTGCAAAATCAGCATGAAGTCTTGACCAAGGTTTGGATGGAAATGTCCACGGATGAATTTGTGCAGTAGGTGGATCTGCCCTCATGGATTGACACACTTGTTAGGAAGAAACAGCTCCTTCAATTTGATTGTCCAGATTGGGCCACCATACATAGGACCTTGACACTGCCTTCATTTTTTTCATGACTAGGTGTGTCTCATGTAGTTCTCGAAGTATGTCCCCTTGCGGTGCAGTGAGAATTATGACACAAAGTCCCCATAGAACACACCCTTGTTCAATGCTGATTTCATCTCGACTCATCAGTACTTGGCCATCCACACTGAGCATATTTCAGAACTTTGGATAATATTGGATCTACAGCAGTTTTCTTCTTGACTATTTGATGTGTTACACTTGCAAGGATGTCTGTTTCAAGGAGGAAGTAGCAATTTACAACCTCACTGTCACAGTTCACTTTTATAGCCTGAGGGACTCTTGATATGCTATCTGCATCAACATGAGCAGCTGTGTTACTATAGTCTATCTTGTAGTTGTATGAAGCCAACTTAAGTGACCATCTTTGCAGTCTGGCAGATGCATGTGGTGGAACAGGTTTCTCTGGGCTCAACAAGGAAACCAATGGGCGATGATCTGTAATCAACGTGAACTGTCGGCCGTAAAGGAACTGTCTGAATTTCTGAACACCATATACAATGCTTAGGGCTTCTTTATCTAACTGAGTATAGTTCTTCTGCGCACCTGTTAATATACATGAGGCAAAAGCAGCTGGTCGGTAACACCCATCAATAACGTGTGACAATACAGCACCAATACCATATGAAGAAGCATCACGTGAAAGAAACAATGGTAAAGAGTCATCATAGTGTACAAGAGTCATCATAGTGTAGCAGTAATATTTTTGCCTTAGAGAAAGCTTCATCCTCTACTTTGGCCCAAACCCATTGAACACCCTTCTTTAGCAATCTATTCAGGGGAGCGAGTACAGTGGAGCGATTCTTCCGAAATCTGGAATAAAACATTATCAGCCCTAGGAAGGATTTTAAGGCTGTTACATCTTTAGGGGTGGAGCTTGACTTATGGCAAGGAGTTTATCTTCTGTGGGATGAAGGCCCTCACCATCTATTCTATGACCAAGATATGTGACAGAATTTTGCTCAAATTTGCATTTGTTTTTATTTAATCTGAAACCTGACTTGCAACCTTTGCAGAACTTTACACAATGTATCTAGGTGATCCTTCTTGTCTTTTCCTGCAATGAGGATATCATCTAAGTGACATATAGCCTTTGGAATGTCAGAAAGCATATTATCCATTATTCTCTGAAAAATAGCAGGGCCAGAGTGAATACCAAAAGGCAATCTCTTAAACATAAAAAGTCCAATGTGAGTATTGATAGTGAGATACTTACTAGATTCAATCGCAATAGGAATTTGGTGGTATGCTTGTGACATGTCCAGTAGGGTGTCATACGGAGGCGATTTTTTTTTTTTGAGTTTGAAAAATCGGCCCATGGTATTAATGATGTAGTTCTATGTGCAGAATCATGTGATATCTTCAGATTTGAAAAGTTTTCATTTTTTGCTAGGTAAATTTTAACTTGAAATCTTATGAAAATTCAGTATTCCCACCCTTTTACCAACACCACTAAATAGCTTATTTAAAGTAAAGTAAATGTATCAGGTTAATTTATTAGGATGAAAATGATCCAGAATAGTGAAACGAATGATCTTGACACATTTATTAAATTTAATATTCCTTTAGAAAACAAAATCATCAAATACAAAAACCGGTTTTACTACTACGACCCGGTGTTGCTGCACACCATAGAGAACATGTCTTTCTTGCTTCTGTTTCTACTCATCACCTCCCTGCTGACCACCTGAGCTCGGATGTAGCCTTCCCTCCTCTCCTGGCTGTACACGTGACTGCTGGCCTCGCTCACTTGCTGTACACAACGCTCTATACTCTGGGTGTGCGAGGCCCAGGCAGGGACATGCATGGGGTTGTCCAGGAAAGCTCTGACTTGAACATTGGTGAGGCTGCAGGTAAGAGGGGGCTCACTGCCAGCCTGGATGTTATCCAGATCTATGAGATCAGTGAGGGTCTTGGCACCTAGATTGACTTCAGGAGTCTTCCTGACCCTGAAGGAATAGTTACCAACTGATTCGTCATGCCCAGATCCTCTCATAAGTCTCATATCCAAGATCTTTTTGACTGCCACTCTTCTCTCCTCCTCATCCTTACTGCAGAGCATTGTCTGCAGAACTGCCTCGGGATGAGCATACCAGGAAGATCTCCTCACAGTCTGCTCCACAATCTGAACAACCTTCCTTGGCTGACTCCTCAGGAGCTCAAGCTGGAAGAGAACATGCCTCGGACCTTCGGAGAACGATGACTTGACCTTGGTGTTGAACCAATTTGGCAAGTAGACACTCACGATGAATTGGACAATAAGTCTCAGGTTGTGAAGCTGGTTCCCTTTCAGTTTATGATGAGCGACCCAAATTCTGCAGAACCTGAGAGCCATTGTGAGCCACCTAGAATGTGAGACTGGACCTATCTGTAGGTAAGCAAGTCTATCAGGTATGACCCCAGTTTTGATGGTACTGCAAATCATGTAACCATAGTACTGGTCAGTACTCAGGTCGTCAATGACAGTATGTGCAAGCTCAACAAGTGGAGGGCCAACTGTGATTTTTTCAAAGCTCGGATTTATTTCTAACTCAGTGGCAGAGTCCATCATCTTGCCAAGAGGACCAGATCATCTGTTGTTTGAAAGAGTCTTGCCATCCAGCTCCTGGATCAGATGTCTGAGTGGCAACTCGTTGGTGTGGAGGTCACAAACAATCCAGACCAGCTTCCTCCCAATCTTCCACTCTATCCACTGTATGACCCCCCCTTGCCACCCTGTGTTCGTGTTGGTGCTGTCCCCTCCAATGGCCTGCAGGGTCTGGTCTACGTTCCTCTCTCTGAGCCAGTTCACAATGTTATCTGCCACTATCTCAGCTGGTTTCCTGATGTCATCTTTCTCTGGAGTGAAATGCCACAAATACTTCCCTCCTGGTTCACTGCAGCAGGAGTAGTGTTCCTCCTTCACCATGGCAGGGAACAACTTGTCAGAATCTCCAACTTTCATGAACACTTTAGTGTCATCCCTTCTCCCATCAAAGAACAAAACAATTGATTCCATTTTCTCTTATCCCCTTATCAAACTCCTCTTCTAGGTTACTGACAAGTTTCTCCTGAGCTCTCCTTACTTTGTTATGATCTATCACCAGGTGAACATCATCAGGTGTTATCAAACCACCGTCAACCCAGGCAGCTGTTGCTATCCCTGCAGTTTCTCTGAGACCAGTGTGGTGTCGCATGCTGGCCAGAGCTATGCTCGGGATATTTTTCCTATTTCGAATCTTATGCCTGGAAGGTTTGGGATCATTATTTTCTGGGCTAGGGACAAAGTCACCATTCTCCTGGTCAGCACTCGGATCAGCCATGGGGAAGTCATTAAACTCTGAATCAGCTTGACTCCAATCATCGGCCTTTTTTACCTCACCCTGGGCCTTCTCAATTCTCTTTTCCTCGGCAACTCTTCTCCTCTTCTGTCTCTCTGTGGCAGCCTCCTGTCTCTTGGACTCCGGAATATCTTGGCTCGAAATCATGAGAGCCCCTATACTGCCAGTCTTCTCTCTCTGTGCTTTGACAAATGCCAGTTCGATCACAGGAATCTTCAGTTCAAGCTTGTGGGCCTCGGATTTACAGTCACGATCGCATCCAAACTCAGGACAGAGAACAATTGGGCACTTGCAAGTAGTTATATCAAATAACTGGTCCAGTTGCTTGGCAAAGCTGTCCTTAACTGCAAGTTTTCCTCTCCCAAGAGAGACATTTCTTGCCTTTTCCCAACTGGCTAGCAGTCTCTCACTAATCTTCTTCTGACTTGTTATGACTGGAGGCTTGAACTGAGCGTTAGCCAGAGTGTACTGTGCCAAGACAGCTTTGGTCATATCACTGGCAATGTCTTTGTTTGTGTAAGTTCTTTGGTTCTTTTCACTGATTTGCCTGATTAAAACACCGTATCTCAAAGCATCTCTCAATGTAGGCAACTCCGACTTCAGGAGCTCTCTCCCAGACCCAAGATAGTGACTGAGATGGCTGGATTTTTGGTTCCTCGTCCTGACACAAGCAGCCATCGCAAATATTATCAACTTATAAATGCATCAGAATCTGAAACAGAAAAAAATATTGTTAGTTGGGTTGTTAAAGAATGAAGTCAGAAAGCAATGTTCACTATTTAATTGTAATGCACTAATGCAGCTGTACGTTAGATTTTCGATAAATTTCACGCTAAAATTTACCTAGCAAAAGGTTGCAAAATATTGAAACTGAAATTATTTTCTGTTTATATACACTAAAATCTACCAAAAAAGTGATGGGCCATTAGTTTTAGCTGATCTTCCCTCCTATGACACACCCTAATGTCCAGCACACTAAACACAGAACAATTTCTCAAAACAATGTAAATCTTCAACCTTTGGAATAGGGTACATTACTACATCAGCACATTGGTTGAAAGTCACACTAAAATCACCACACACTCTGATTTTATATGAATCTCTTTTATTCACAGACACAATGGGAGCAGCACCAACTGGAGCACATGAACTCTCTCAATTACTCCATCACTTTCCATTTTCAGTAACTCATTTTGTACTCTGGACTGAAAGGCATACGAAACTGGTCTAGCTTTGGGAAATTTTTAATTTTCTGAAGCAGTAAGTTCAACTTCTGGACCATTATAACATCCTAGTTCATCTTTAAACAATTTCCTGTAATTTTCTAGGATAGTGGAAACATCTGGAACATTTTTAGAGGCATGAAGATGATTTACAAAAAACACATCTTTCCAATCAGGTACCAGTTTGAACAACCAGTTCCTTCCTAGTAAAGCATATGAACCTTCTGGAGCAATCACTAGTGATCAATTGTAATCAATTGTAATCAATTTCCACTTCTATTTCACCTAATGGTTTAAGGTTTTCACCAGTATAAGTGAGGAGACGTACCTTTGATGGCTTTAATTGTAATCTAGAAAAATATTTCTCATACAAATCCTTAGGGGCAATAGAAATGGCACAGCCTGTATCTAACTGCATGGTAACATTATTCTGTTCAAGCCTCAAAGAAACATTAATGGGAGCATTTGCAGTAGTACTGGTATGTACAGAATTCACAGTGTTACCGCAAGCAGTAATGAGTAGGATGACACATTAACAAACACTATGTTAGGCTGTAAGTCATGTCATGTTTATTGGGTGTGCCTGCCCGTGTACAGTATGTAGAGTGTTGAGGTGGTTGAAAATGAGAGACCCAGAGGAGGTGAGGTGTTGGGTGGTAGTAAGGGAGCTTGTTTGTGTATAGTCACCTGACTCAGCAGCCCTCACCCATCGAGAGAGGGTTGGTTAGGCGGCAGGGTATGGGCACTGTAGCTATTCAGATCACAGAGGCAACACCTAACCTGGTTTCTCTTGAGTCTTTCAACACGTAAGTTTAACTGGTACTTATTGTGTACACAGGTAGACTGTGTCCATTGCTTCGTTTATCATTGTGATGACATAAAATTATGGAAACTTAAGTACTGATAAGTGTTAAGATTAGACTGATTACATAGCTATGTTTGTTATGTAAATATATATTGGATTAGACATTTATGTGATTGCCTATGTATAATTAATGTGAAATACTAAAAGGAATTGTATCCAACAGGTTTGACCAAATTATAATGTTTGAGTCTGACGTCACAAGTTTCACTAAATCCTTTAATCGCCTGAATGGCGGTTATAGGATGTATTTGCTCTTAAAGTTGTAGAACATCTTGTACTTCATTGTCTTCAACCTTTACGGTGTGGATATTCTTCCTGTTACATGCTGCAGCGATGTGTACCTTGTTACACACATAGTCGTGGAGTCGGCAATTTCCTCTCTGATGCCCGGGTTTTGCCCAAGAGAAGCACTTATATGTGTAGAAGGCTTGACCTGAAGAATTTCCTTCCCTAGCCGTGGAGTGGTTATACTGCTTGGGCATGGCCCTAGCATTGCGCACTGGCTGTGGTGACTTTCTTGAACACAGGACTTGATGAACCGAAACTTCTTCATCACTATCTGCTGCTTGAACTTGGTGAACAGGCGCATTTTGATTCCGGAACTGCTGTATCTCAATGACAGCAACCTCATGAGCTTGGGCTATTTGCAGACATTCTTTAAAAGATCTTTCGGTAGTAATCAGCTTCTTTTGGGTCTCAGCACTGTGGATCCCACTTACAAACTGATCCCTCAATGCTCTGGTGAGGAACTGGCCAAAATCACATGTTGCAGCCATGTGTCTTAGCCTAGCACTGTAATCTGCAATGGACTCATTTGCTTCCTGAATGCATCTGTGGAATTTAAAAGTTTCAGCAGTGTGAAGTCTTTTGGGCGTGTAGTGGTCTGTCAGTAACTTAATTAGTTAATCAAAAGTCTGTTCCTTGGGTAACTTTGGACTGCGTAAATCTTGTAGTAATTTGTAGGTACTCTTACCCAGGACAGTTATCAGGACAGCAACTTTTCTTTTACTAGCAGCATGACTTGTGGCATCATTGGCATCAGCTGGATAAGTGCACAGAAATATTGCTCTAATCTCTCATTGTAACTTGTGAAATCCTCTGTGGAAGGTTCAAAAGAATCGATATGGCCAAGCAAGTCCTGAACTGCCATTTTGGGGTAGCACAAATGTTTAGAATCAGGCTAATTCTTCTAACTCACCCTTCTCTCCTTTATGCTTTAATTCACTCTTCTAAAGTGACTCTGGTTTTACTGTAAGCTTAACTGTACAAAGCAATCCCATCCTCGTCGTCAAATTATGTGGTGTCTTCATTTCTTCAGGCTATTTATGTAGGAAAGATTGAGGCACAGTCTTATGAATTCCATGTTTATTTCCTGCTCCCTTTACAGTGAGTCTCCATATAAATCCACCTCCCTACAGTGAGTCTACATATAAACTATCAACATTTAAAGTAAATAAATACAGTTGTTGTTGTTATAATATAAATTATTCCTTTATACAATTATTTGTACAGTAATATATAACAATTACAAATTAAATTTTCCTCGGGTAAGTGAGTGTGTTTACTTTTTACTACATCACTTGCCAAGTCAAATCCAGTGGGATATTACAAGTCCGACATCCTATTGGCGAAAGCAGCTCCTGTGACCATAAGCAATGTATCAACGCCATAATACTTGAAGGGGCTGACTGATGCTCTTGTTGAAACTTGGGAAGACGATGGATGTGTCTCCCTAAAAACTCAAGCGAATTGCATAAACGTCATGATCAGATTAATCAACCCAGGGAATTGTTCTAGGATACAGCGGGTGTTCGACTTAAACCTACCGACATAGTGCTTAAGAGTCGACAACATTGATTACATAATGTAATCAATGTTGTTACCTTAGTTAGGCTAGTTTGGGTTAGGTTAGGTTAGGCCAGGCTAAATTTAATTGGTTCTAATAAACACCAACCAAATCTAATCTAACCTAAGGTAAGGTAACCAAACCTCCCTCTCTCGTTCACTTCTTACCCACCCACTCCCTCCCTCCCTCCATCCCTCCCTCCGCCTTCCTTCTCTATATCCTTCCTTCCTTCCCACCATTCATCCTTCCATCTCTCCCTCCCTCACTCCTCCAGTTCATCACTGGCCTGTCCCCATTGGCCTCCCCCCCCCCCCACTTGTCCTGCCGCCTTGGCCTTCCCCTGACGTAAGTTCCCTTTGTTCTGCCCCCTGGCCTGCCTCCTGGCCTACTTCCCCTTGTCCCGCCCCTGGCCTGCCTCCTGACCTACTTCCCCATTGTCCCGCCCCTGGCCTGCCTCCTGACCTACCTCCCCATTGTCCCGCCCCTGGCCTGCCTCCTGACCTACTTCCCCTTGTCCCGCCCCTGGCCTGCCTCCTGACCTACTTCCCCCTTGTCCCGCCCCTGGCCTGCCTCCTGACCTACTTCCTCATTGTCCCGCCCCTGGCCTGCCTCCTGATCTACTTCCTCATTGTCCCGCCCTTG
Organism: Homarus gammarus; assembly: GCA_958450375.1. NCBI lineage: Eukaryota > Metazoa > Arthropoda > Malacostraca > Decapoda > Nephropidae > Homarus > Homarus gammarus. Next base: position 282,946 of record CAUDMG010001867.1, read on the forward strand.
GCCTGCCTCCTGTCCTACTTCCCCTTTGTCCCACCCCTGGCCTGCCTCCTGACCTACTTCCCTTTGTCCTACCCCGCAAAGAGGAGAGGACTCGGTAAATCCTCCAATAATTCTTAAAATATCTTGGTTGAGGATTATCGCTCATAAATCCTGTGTGTATAAAACGCAAGATAAAGTGGGATCCTTCGCCTTACTCCCCTCCCCCTCTACCTTCCCTCCCCCTCCCATCTCTCCGTTCCCTTCCCTTTTCCTCATCCCCTTCCATTTCCCCCTCTCCCTTTCTTTCCATCCTATCTTATCTCTTCACTCTTCCCTCCCCTTCTCCCTCCCACTCGTCTACCTCTCCCTTCTTTCTCTTCTCTTCCCATCCCTCCTTTCCCACCCCCTATTGTGCCCCTCCCCTCTATACCGTCCCCTTGTCCCCCTCTCTATATCTTCCCTTTCCTCCCCCTCTCTACCTCCTACCCCTTCCCCTCCCACTGAGAAAAATCCCATTTTTATTCAGTCTTTGTGGTGGATAAAAGGAAGAGATAGAAAATATATCCACTGAGCTGGGAGAGGGACCAAGTGCATAATCCCCCATCCCACTCCTTCCTCCCCTATCCCACTCCTCCCTCCCCATCCCTCTCCTCCTCCCGCCTCTACTTCCCTGACCCCTCACTCCCCCACCCCATTCCTCACAGAGGGAGGGACGTGTTGTGTTGTTGCTAGCTGTTATGAGAGTCACGCCCAGAGGGGAGGGGAGGGGGGACTATACTGCGAAACACACACACACACACATTTACATATACATATAACCAGACACGATTCCAGACTCTCAGACACAGATGTAGACACAGGAGAACAAGTACACATTAAAATGCAAACATATGCAGAGTATTGCACACACACACACACACTTCTTCCCCGAGAAGTCTGTCAGATCTCACCTAGCTGACTTGCCCTGGATCACACCTCGGATCAAAAGACTTATGCAACAGAGAGACAGAGCCTTTCATCTCAATGACCACATCCGCTACAGGTCACTTCGCAACCGAGTCATCCGCGAAATACGCACTGCAAAGAAGTCCCACTACCCAACCAAATTACAACACCTGAAGCAGACCAACATCAGTCAATGGTATGGTAAGCTTAAAGAACTCTGTGGACTAAACAATAAGACACACCCCCTCCCCTTCTTTAGCCATCTCACTAGTGTTGACGCAGCTGAGCAAACAAATAACCATTTCGCTACTATATGCCAGACGCTCCCACGGCTTGACACAACCACTCTCCCTGCTTACCTACCAGCCCCCCTTCCCACTGACTTAGTTGAAGAATTTGACGTAGCAAAACGCCTGGACAAACTAAAATTAAAACGCTCTACCACCCCCATTGACCTACCAATGAAACTCTTCAAGGAGTTCTCCCCGGAGCTTGCTAAACCCCTCTGCTCCATCATCAATGCTTCTCTCAGTCAAGCCAGATGCCCAGCTGACTGGAAGACCTCTTATGTATCACCAGTGCCCAAGTCAACCAGCCCACAATCCCTAAATCAGCTACGACCTATTGCAATCACCCCAATACCCAGCCTAATCTGTGAAAGTTTTGTGTTCGACTGGGCTTATGCTGATATTGCAGGAGTCGTAGACCCTCAGCAATTTGGCAACATGAAAACTTCCTCCACCACTCACTGTCTTGTCAGCTTTCTCGATTACATATACCGCCATCTCGAGAAACGAAAAACGTCTGTAGCTGTCGCCTTCATTGATTTCACTAAAGCGTTCGACCTAGTCGACCACAATATAATCATCAACAAAGCTATTGACCTCGGGCTTCGAAGAAGCCTCATACCATGGCTTACAGACTTCCTCAGTGATCGACGCCAAGCTGTACGCTTCCGAGGGGCTGTCTCCACCTTTCAGTCACTCACCTGTGGCGTACCCCAAGGCACCAAGATGGGACCACTCTGCTTCCTTATGCTCATCAATGATGCCCTAAGAGAAACCCCTGCTCGCTGGAAATATGTCGACGACTCCACCATTGGGATCAGCATCAACAATTCTGCTCCCAACTATACCGCCCTTCAGGATTTATTGAACAGTCTCCAAAACTGGGCTACCAACAACCATGTCACCATCAACCATACCAAGACCATGGTTATGCACATCAACCTCTCCTCCGACATTGTCCCACCTCCTTCCATTACTCTAGGTCCGAACACACTCCAGGTTGTAGATTCCACGAAGCTCCTCGGCGTCACCATAGACAACAAACTAAATTGGAAACCACACGTCAATGAAGTTGTCAAATCCTCCAGTTTCCGTCTCCACCTCCTCCGCCGACTCAAGTCCCTCGGAGTTCCTGCACACGAGCTCCTCAGTGTTTTCACAACATTCATACTTCCCAAGCTCACCTATGCCTCCCCCACCTGGTCTTCCTCCCTAAATGCCACACAACGTAAACACCTAGAAAAAGTGCAAAAGAGGGCATGCAAGATAATTCTCTCCCCCTCCTACTCCACATATCAAGAAGCGCTCAACACACTGACCCTTTCGACTCTCACTGACCATCACCACGACCTCATCTGCAAATTTGGTAAGAAGCTTCTACACCATCCCCGACACCGGCTCCTACTACCACCCGAGGTCCCTTGTCCGAGAATTGCTGTTCGACACCACAACCGCATCCAGCCCATACGTGCACGAACTGATCGCTATAAAAACAGCCCAGTCCCAACCATTGTAAAAATTATCAATAACTTGTAATACTGTAACACTGTCACTATGTTGAAATGAACTGTAGTTTGAGCTTTTCCCCATCTAAGTTATTATATGTCTTATTTGTGTCACTTATGTTACTTGTATATTATTTGTAATTCGTAACCCATTCCCCAAATATGTAACTGTATATTTTCAGCCTTCTGGCTGCCAAGCTCTTTCAATAAACCGTTAATTATTATTATTATTTTTATTATTACACACACACACACAGTGTTGAATAGTTGTGAACAGTGCTAAGTAAGTGAAAAACAACTCAACAGTAACAGGTAAGTCTTACCCATGCTAACCTTCACACAGTGAGGTCCCAGGTACCCAGTGATAACTACCCCTGAGACCCAACAACACCAGCTATGTGTTAATCCGTCCACGATAGGAAGGCCTGGGACCACACCTCACTCACTTGAGTGAGTGTGGTCCTGTGACACCACACCACGTGGTGTACCCATGATGCTACGACACCACTAAGTGAATGAGTTGCTACAGCATAATGTGAGGTCCCTCATAACACCATCTGTGAGGGAATTACTACACCACGTGATGCCCCTCATAACACCATCTGTGAGGGAATTACTACACCCTTAGATGTGCTAGATCGTATGTGTTACACCCCCTTTACCCATGGTGTCCACACAATACTCCCTCATATCGATCCTGATGCCTTTCTACAAAACTCACTGGGTTACACCAACCCAAACTGACTCTCCCGAGTTTAGTTCTAGTCTTCTACGACCTCATTCCTTCTCCTTGATTAGCCATAACATCAGCAGTATTCCCCTTAATCTAGGTACCTTTTTAGATCAGTGTATATCTTCTATTGGCCACAAATTTGATGTACTTGGGTTCTGTGATACCAAACTCACTAACGATATTGTCCATTTGTATAACGTTCCTAGTTATAATAGACACTGCGTCAACACATCACGACTCAGTGGTGGTGTCGACCTATATGTTGATATCAAGTATAACACTTCTGTAAGAGGTGTTCAGGAGGAGTACATGGAGAGAGTTTTCACTGAATTACGTAACGACACACGAAATATCCTAGTAGGGATAATCTACAGAAGACCCCACACTAATGGAAGGAATTTTCTTGATAATTTTCAGAGCTTATCTCTATCATAAGTTCAGAGAAGAAAGACTGTTACATCACAGGAGATATCAACCGTGATCTATTAAAATCAGAAACCGACATCTCAGTATTAGACCTACTTGCTACCTGTCATTCTAAACTCTTCTTCAACACTATAACCAAACCCACTAGAGCAGTGGTTCTCAACCTTGTTTGCCCCATGCACCCCTTTCACCATATGTCAGAATGTCATTCCTCCCTCCTTTCCAAGATTGTCTGCCTCAAAAAGTGCATTCCAAATAATATGCATATAATACTGAAAATCCTTTATTTTTTCCATATCAGTATCAGTTCCCCCCCCCCCCCCCTGAAAACCTGAGGGGGGAAATTCCCCCTGGTTGAGAACCCCTGCACTAGAGTAACTGCCACCTCTGCCACTGTGATAGATCATATCTGGACTAGCAACACTCCTAACAACCTAGCAAGTGGAATTATTTATAACAATATATCAGATCACTTCCCAGTTTTTGCCATGTATAAAACAGCCACAAGACCTGAAAGGTCAGGTAGAGTCTCAATTCAATACAGAGACTACTGCGCCGACAACATGCTCCTTTTTGAAAACAACCTAATGAATGCTAACTGGGATCTTGTCTATGCCTCCAACAACCCTAACCTGAACAGCAGTAACTTCTCTTGCATCTTCAATGCTTGCTTTGATAAATGCTACCCGCTCAACACTAATTCAGTGAAAACTGTATCCATTTCCAAACCCAATATCACAAGCGAAATTTAGATAATGATAAAGGAAAAACACAAACTCCAAAGGAAATTTGCAAAAAAGACCCATAACTTTCGGTGATGCTTACCGAAGTATCAGAAATAGAGTAACACAAGCAGTTATAAATGCCAAACGTAACTATTATACAAATAAACTCCAGTCAGCATCAGGCGACAGTAAGAAAACCTGGAATGTCATAAATTCTATTCAGAACAGGAACACTCAGCCTTCGGCCCCCCACTGAGCTTTTATGATAAACAATTCAGTTATAACGGAACCCTCCCTCATTGCCAACCACTTCAATGAATATTTTATTAATGTTGGCAAAAATCTTGCAGAGAGCATCCCTGATCACCATGAGGAATTGAGAGCCTACCTGCAAAACAGACAGCAAAATGAACTATTCTTATCCCCTGTCACAGCAGATGAATTGTTGGCCATCATAAAAATGTCCAAAGATGCAGCAGCAGGCGAAGACAATATACCAATGAGCATCATAAAGAAAGTGGCCCACTTATTACTACCTGTTCTCCTCCACATTTGTAACTCCTCCTTCACTAGTGGTGTCTTTCCTGATAAACTGAAAACTGCTAAAGTCCACCCAGCATATAAAAAATCCGGGGACAAAGGTCTCTTCAAGAATTACCGCCCCATATGAGTCCTCCCAGCCTTGAGTAAGATACTGGAAAAACTAGCATGTAATAGACTTAATTCCTTCTGCAATGCCAATAACATCTTTAAAGACTCCCAGTTTGGCTTTAGAGCTAGAAGGTCGACTGAGAGTGCTCTGCTATCCTTTACTAATGACATCTTAAATTCCTTTGATGACAGTCAGTTCACAGTCGGTATATTCTTGGACCTTTCTAAAGCCTTCGATACTGTCGACCATACCATCCTCCTTTGAAAGCTTGAACATTACGGTGTTAGGGGCCTGTCCCACAATTGGTTTACTGCATATCTGTCCATCAGGATGCAGTATGTCTGTTATAATAACCACCAATCTGACTCCTCGCCAATCTTGTATGGAGTCCTCCAAGGTTCAATTCTCGGTCCAGTACTGTTTTTGTTGTCCATAAACGACATAGTCCACGCCTGCTCACTCATAAAATACAACTTATTTGCAGACGATAGTAATCTCTATGCCAGCAACTCAGACCTCCATTCCTTGATGAGAACTATGAACACTGAATTAACTAAAGTCGGGACCTGGGTAATACGTATATAAACTGACCTTAAACCTTGAGAAAACCCACTCCACGATCTTTCACAAAAGGAAAAACTTACCTCTAGACTTGAACCCCCTGTACCTTGGTAATACAGTCCTCAAAAGCGAAGAAAATACTAAATTCCTCGGAGTTATTGTTGATGAGAAACTTAACTGGAGAAACCACATATAAGCCATTCACAGTAAAATCAATAAACAGTACGGTATCATGTATCACACTCGACAGTTACTCACTCTCACAGCAATGAAAGAAATCTATCATGATCTTGTTTACCAACACCTGATACACTGTCACACACTATGGGGGGCCTCTGGCTCTTCAAAAACACAATCTCTGGTTACTGCATAAAAGAGAGCTGTACAGACAATGACCTAATTGAAAAAAACAGATCACACAAACGAAAAATTTGCTATATTGAAATTTTAAAAATTTTAGGATATTAACATTTACTGCTGTGCCCTCTTTGTTTACATATCTATCAATCACTTGCGTGACAATAATTACTTCCAGTTCCGGAATAATCAGAGATACAACTTAAGGCACTACTACGACCACCCCCTATGTTCTCCTCTCAGTCCCAGACCTCCATAAAATATCATGGTGTGAAGGTGTGCAACAACTTACCCCCACCCATCAGAACAAAGATTACGCTCCCATCGTTTAAATCATCTCTAAAAATATATCTATTGTCGAAGTATTAATATGTCTTGTAACACCTACTATATATTTACAGTACCTGCTTTTATTGTACCATCAAATCCGTTTTATCGGAACTTCTCATGTAAATAAATAAGTAATTACCATTGCAATAAACATAATTGCCAACTAGACATAATCCTGAAAGTTCTGTCCTCTTGTTCAACCTTATTACTGTACATCCCAGGTTGTTCTGCTCCCCCATTATACTTATGTTTTTAAATTCCACTCAAATTTATATATATATATGTAACCGGTCGGAATTTACTGGACTTTAATTTCTCACTTGACTTGGGGTTTATTTAAAATTAATAGATGGTAATGGCAGTGGAAGCGCCCCTTTGAGAAAAATCCCGAACCAGCACAAGAACACTTAAAACTACTAAACAAAATAAATTGTCCGTGACCCGTGGAAGGATAGCATCTGTGACTGGGATGAATGAGACACACTGTTACATTTAGACACTTATATTCCCTCCAACACTACAAACACAATCCAATAATGGTACACCAGTATGCGCACCTCTTAACTTGAACTTAAAACACTACTCTGGGGAATAAAAGTTATACATGATATAAAAATTATTAGAACCTCAGGCAACAATAAATTTGAAGTAATAAGAACTGTTCCATGCACACATGAAACAGGCCTTAAAGGCTTTCACACAATAATATCAGTCACTTAGGTACCAAAAAAAGATATTAACTACTCTACAATGAATAGGCCTTAAGGGCACTCAACAAAATTATATGTCACTGAGGAATGGTAATAAAAATGAGAAATTAAATACTCTACAATGAATAGGCCTTAAGGGCACTCAACAAAATTATATCAGTCACTGAGGAAATGGTAATAAAGCATGAAATTAAATACTCTACAATGAATAGGCCTTAAGGGCACTCAACAAAATTATATCAGTCACTAAGGAAATGGTAATAAAATATGAAATTAAATACTCTACAATGAATAGGCCTTAAGGGCACTCAACCAAATTTATAGCACCCCAACAGATGCACACTTCCTAACCTAACCTAACCACTACTCTGGGGAACAAGGTTATACCTGAGATCAGAATTATGAAGAACAATCAGAGGCATTAAAAGAATCAAATCACAGTATCACTCTGGTTCCACTTGATGGCACAAACATTCAAAACAATATTATCAAAATTATCTAGAAACTATTAAACTACACCCGTAATAAAGGAGGGAAAATGTTCCTCCTGGTATCTCCTAGAGACCTAGACTCACGGTCTCAGTGTGTGACCATTAGTCTACTCAGATAGCCTCAGTGTACTCCCAGTGCGTCCATAAAGCGGACGGGAGTGAGCCAATCAGACCTTGTACAGTTGAGAGAAGCTTTAGCGTCCCGTCGTTTAGTTGTCGGGAGCACTCGTTCACTCAAGAGATCCTTTGCTACCCCGCTAAACAGTGACAGGCCTACTTTGATCGGTCCAATGGCGACAATCGCCACCCTCAATCCTCAACGGCAGTCTCAAACGGCAGTCAATCTCAGGTCAACTCCAGTCAACTTCAGTCAAGTGGGTTCTCACGGAAACCCTGAAATGAACTCACTGTTAGCTCTAGTTTACTTTATCACTGCCCTATCTAACCCTGTCTGAGATCGAATGAGACTTACTTGTTATACTGCAATATTTCAGCGCAGGTGACTAGGCCACGTGACTATTTCTGGGACAGACGCGCAGGGACGTCTTGTTCGTGTGAGTGCTATCCGGGACTGAGAGAGAGCCCGCTTCGTGTCCTCTCAAGGCGTTAGCTTAGGCCTACGTGACCTATTTTCCGCCTAACTAATAACTCCTTGGGACACCCTTTAACATTATTCAGACTGCTAAACGATCTATAATAATTTCAAATTCAATAATAGTCCCTTAACTTCATGAATCGCATCATTATTAATCCGGTAAATTACATTTAATATCATATAGGCCTAGTTCCGCAATCTCCCACTATGTGCGGGGAGCGCTCTCTTCCCTCAGACGACCTTGAACGCTCAGTACCGCTAATGGCGGGGCATTCGAAATTACTCTGAAATTTCTGAATATTACAATCGACCCCCCTAAAAAAAGACAGCACTGTCCTCATGTGCTGAGAAGACCATTCATACGACCCCCTAAAATTTGTTCTAAGAAACTGCATCTTACCCCTTTTGCTAAACGCAGCATTCCCGTCTTCTCTTCTCTCCTGCTAACACTCGACCCCCCTAAAAGAAAAACAGCACTGCCCTCATGTGCTGAGAGAACAACTTAGACCCCCACCTTCAACTCTGTACTATTCCACTCACAGCTAACAACTCCATTTCTTCCCCATTTCTTCCTAGCCCAACTCATAACCAACCAGAACATCACGCTCCCCTTTTGCCTGGCCCTTAACTAGAGAACCAATGTCAAAATTAATACCAGCCCAAACAAACATGCTCTCCTTTGCCTGGCCCTTGAACTAAGAGGAACCAGTGTCAAACCAATACTCAGTCCAAAGCAAACATGCTCTCCTTTTGCCTGGTCCTTGAACTAAGAGGAACCAGTGTCAAACAATACACAGTCCAAAACAAACATTCTCTCCTTTTGCCTGGCCCTTGAGCTAAGAGGAACCAGTGTCAAAAAAATACTCAGTCCACGTCTCCGAACCTCATGCCGGCAGACCAACCCTCTGACAATGTACCAGTCCATGTTAGTGAGGCCCTGGACATTACAACTGTACTCTCAATCCCGCTCATGACAGCAACCACTACTCAACGCACATCTCTGACCTAACCATCTCTCCAATCCCCCCTGCCCTACTCACAACTCCTCCAACTCACCCTCGACAACCTGCCCCTTCTCATTACCCTGCAACCTAAACTGTAATTTGTCGGCTTCGTCTTTCAGTTGCAGGCTCGATCGACCTCTCTGAACTACTTCTCCATCTCGCTCATCTGGAGTGGGGGCTCCTCGTCTTCCTCCTCAGATTCATCCATCGCTGGGTCTCCCGGATGCCTTAGGGTTGGAGCAGCCTTCAAGTTGCTTCGGTTTTCCACTCTCGCTTCCAGGTCTTCTTCCCCACTGGGCGCAATGCGATATAAACCAGGCCTTGGATTTAGGACCTCAACAATGTGCCATCTCGTATCAAACCAATGGTTTTGCAGCTTACACCGGCCTATTTTTACATTGTTCCTCAGCAAAACCTCCTGGCCCACTTCCCAGCTACTCTCGTGGGCTTTCTCTTCTCTTTTTCTTCTATTTATTTCCTTACGTCTCCGAACATTGATCTCCACTGCTTCCTGCAATCGTCGTTGCCGGTCTCTAATCACCATCACCCACTCATCTACCGGCTCTGGGTCTAGTTCCGGCCTAAGGTCAAACGGCAGGTTTGGTTCTCTCCCGTAAAACAACAGGAATGGGGAAAACCCTGTCGTGGCATGCGGAGTCGCGTTGTATTGTGACACCACTGCCGGCAGATGCTCTGGCCACCTATTCTTTTCCTCTGCCTCGAGGGTGGCCAGCAGACCGTGCAGGGTTCGATTGAACCGTTCCACCATGCCATTTCCCTGTGGGTGATATGCTGACGTCCTTATTTTCTTCACCCCAAAGGTGGCACAAGTTTGTCGGACCAATGCACTGCCAAAATTCCTCCCCTGATCGGTCAACAGTCGCTCAGGTGCACCCACTGCCAGGAAGATTCGATTCACCAGGATCTTTGCAATCGTCGCGGCTTTCTGGTCTTTGGTGGGAAAGGCCCAAGTGTAACGACTGTATATGTCAACCATTATCAGGACATTCTCCAATCCTTGCCGCTTGTCCAGCAAGGTGAAATCTGCGGCCAGTGTCTCTAATGGTTTGGCAGCTTCAATCGTCCCTACATGCAGTTGGGGTTTCGGCACTTCATCTTTTGCTACTCCACACCTCTCGCAGCTGGCTATGTAGTCTCGCACTGTTTCTCCCATGCCTGACCAGAACCCTCGCTCCTGCACCAGCGACAGGGTGCGATCTCGCCCCTGGTGGCCAAACTCGTCGTGGCAGGCTCTAGTCAAAGCCTCCTGCAAGTTTGGAGTTAACACTGGCACCTCCCTCCATAGATTCTTCCCTTCGGGTCTTCTATGCCAGACAACGTCTTCTCTTACGATCAGGGATTTCCTAGCTCGGTACATCTTGCGGAAATCATCATTTTGGAGCTCTACCTGTACCTCATCCTCCGGCAGCTCTCCCACCAACCATCTTCGCAGTTTTGTCATATAGTCCATGCCTTCTTGCTCCTTACGCAGCCCATCCATCGTCCACAGTTCCTTCCTTCCTGCCCCGTTCTCCTCTAGTACATGCATCGCTGTATACTCTTCTTCACTATCTTCCTCCTGTTCCGCCGGGATTCTAGATAGAGTATCCGCCACAATGTTGTTCTTCCCCGGCTTGTACTCTATAGTAAAGTTAAACTGCTCGAGATCCGCATTCCACCTACTTTCCACGGCACCTAGTTTAGCCTTCTCCCGGTGACTGAGTGGGTTGTTATCTGTATAGACTGTGAAATGTTTCCCTGCCAAATAATCCCTGAATTTATCCACGACTGCCCATTTGAGTGCTAACATCTCTAACTTACGAGAACTATAGTTGTTCATGTTACGTTCTGATTTCCTCAGGCCCCGACTCGCATAGCACACCGGATGCAGCCTGCCATCCTTCCGCTGGGACAGCACCGCACCTAGCCCACGAAAACTTGCATCTGTTTCTAATATAAACTCTTGAGTGAAATCTGGGCAAGCCAACACTGGTGTCTGCGTCACCTTGTCTTTCAGCTCCTCAAAAGCCTGTTGCTGTTCCTCTCTCCATTCACTATCTACCCGATCCTTAGATTTCCCATGCATCAACGCATGCAGTGGAGCAGCTATTTGGGCAAACCCTTTAACAAATTTCCTATAAAATGATGTGAACCCTACAAAAGACCGCACATCTTTCACCGTCTGAGGGACTGGCCAATCTCTTACTACCCTAATCTTCTCAGGATCAGCTGTGATGCCTTCAGCTGACACCTGATATCCTAAATAACTTACTTTTGAAGCCATTATTTCACACTTTTTAGGTTTAAATCTTAAGTTATTCTCCCTCATCCTGCAAAATAATTCCCTCAATCTGACTATATGTTGATCTATTGTACTTGAAAACACCATCACATCATCAAGGTATACAAGCAACGAGGAGAAGATCTTATCCCCTAAAATCCGCTCCATGTATCTCTGAAAGGTTCCCGGACTATTTGACAATCCCATAGGCAGTCGCCTGTACTCAAAGTGTCCGAAGCTTGTGCTGAAGGCAGTCTTTGGACGGTCTGAAGGTTTTACTTCTATCTGGTGATATCCCGCCGCCAGATCAAACGTTGAGAAAAACTGGGCCCCCGTCAGAGATTCTAGAGTTTCATTTATCCTAGGCAGAGGAAACGCATCGCGTACCGTGACCTTATTTAAGTCACGATAGTCAATGCACAACCTCAGCGTCCCGTCCTTTTTCCTCACTACTACAATGGCGGCAGAGTACGGACTCTCACTATGCTGAATTACTCCCTGATCTAACAGCTGGCTAATGTGCTGCTTCACCTCTGGTACCTGGTTTGGAGGGATCCTCCGATATGGCACCCTAACTGGCCTGTCTGTGGTCACTGGGATCTCATGCTGAACCCCAATAGCCTTTCCTATGGGCTGGCCCTCTTCTTCAAAAATATCACTAAACTCTTCTATTAAACACCTAACTGCACTCTCTTGTCCCTCATTCATTTCCTCCGTGTGCACTTTGACCTCCGTACGGGCATCCGGTTGCACTGTCCTCACATTCACCTCTTCACTGATGTCTTCCTCGACTTCCGTCCCCGAAGCCACTTTCCCAATCCGCCAATTGCCCCTCAAGCTCCTACGACTATCAGACAGATTTGCCACCAACACCTGGGTCATGCCTCTCACCACTCTTACAGCTGTCGGCAACACTATCACACCCTCAGGCATCCAACCTTCATCCTCTATTGTTAGAGGTTCAATCACTACTTCTTTGTTAGCTACCTGGCTTAATGAGGGAACACATACTGACAGCAACCGAGTACTCCGGGGAGGAATGGTTGGTCTTTCCTTCCTCTCTGTCATACAATACCCCAGGCTGATGGCCTCTATTGCACATAACTGCCTAACCTCATGCAAGCAATTTTCCCACTGAGCGGTGCTCCTGGCTTCCCTGCACAAGTGATACATGTGCGGCCAGATCTCCGCAACCTCCCCCAGCACATTCATCCCCAACAACCCGACATGAGCTTGCCCCTTACCCTGGGTCTCAATCCCTGGACAAACCAACATCCCCACATCAGTGACTTCCACCCCACATACGACCATAGTGACCCGAATGCACCCCACACACGGCACTGGAAACCCTGACGCCCCTTTTACCCTTATTCGAGTGGGCTGCAACACCACGCCTGCAGGCTCCAGCTCCCGACGGTAGAAAAGTTCATCAATTAGCGACACTTCTGCCCCAGTATCTGCTAAACCCCACATTTCACGACCCGCTACCAGCACCGAGACCTTAGGACACTCTGCTTTCAGCCTTAAGGTACCTTCTGTTGTGATTAAATTTGTCATGCGAACCACGCTTGACCATGGGTCCGCTCTCTCTTGGCTCATAACATCGCCGGTGGAATCTATTGGTGAGGCCAGGAACGGTTGGCGGGGACTGCCTGGCCTTGGCCATTTCCCGACCGCCAGTTCCGATTGTTATTTCCAACTCGATACTGGCCATTGGCCACGTATCCCCTTGGGACACTCTCTCCTGGTCTGGACCCGTTTGTGCAATTGAAACTGAAATGGCCCTCTTGTCCACACGCATAGCACCTCGGGGGAATCGAGCCTCCAGTCTGCGGCTCGTTCTCTCTTCCTTTAGTCAGCGGTACCTCCCTCAAAGCTTCTCGTTTTTGTTCCGCCTCTCTCAGCCCCGTGATCCACTCGTCTAGACTGTGGTGAGGATACTTCTTGATCTCATCCACTAACCACATACGGCTTTGTTCCTCCTTGAGCCCCCGAGTGATTGCATCTCCCAACAGGGCCTTATCATATTTATGATCATGGTGGTTCAACTCATCGTTTAAATCTAGCATAGCGTCATAATATTCAAGAAGCGTTTCGTTGCTCCCTTGTTTCCGCGTCATCACCTTCTGAATGGCGTCGTACGTGGCCGTCGGTCCGCCATATTGCTGCTTCAAATAACAAGTTAACTCATCTACGGTTTCCCAGTCTCTGCGTGCGTTGTATACGCGATCTGCCGCAGGCCCCGCAAGATGCCTTATTATGAATTGGATTCGACTGACTTCGTCTCCGTCTAGCAGCTTGAGGGTTCGGTCAACCTCTCTTAACCACTTTCCTACCTCTATTCCTGGCCTACCGTCGAACTTAGACATGGTCAACCCGGCCCCGAGACTAATTCCCTCTCTACTATTGTGTCTCCTCATCTCCCACATTGTCTCCTCGTGCTGTATTTTATACTGTGTCTTTACCCTATCTAGTGCATCCCCCAACAGAGCTAAGTGTTGTTGGTGTTCCGTCTCTAACTGTTGCAATTGTGTGTGGTACTCCCCCCTTAACTGTTGTGCATATACCCCATACTCCCCCCTGATTTGGTTCGCCCATGCCTGACATTCCCCATTGATCTTCCCTTCTAACTGTTCCAATCGTTCCTGGTACTCTCCCCGGATTTTCCCCTCTAGCTTCCCAATACGTTCCACGAACTCTTCTCTCAACTGCACCAACCCCAGGCTGTCTCTCCTTTTCTCCGAGTAACCCCGCACCGTCAACCACAACAAACCCATTCCCACGGTGAGCATGAGTAGAGTTGGGGTCACACTCTCTACCGTTTCCATCCACTCCATTATTACGCTCATTATCCCAACCACAGAACTATCAGTCACGAAATAAAATTAACCACGCTCTGCTACCATTTGTAACCGGTCGGAATTTACTGGACTTTAATTTCTCACTTGACTTGGGGTTTATTTAAAATTAATAGATGGTAATGGCAGTGGAAGCGCCCCTTTGAGAAAAATCCCGAACCAGCACAAGAACACTTAAAACTACTAAACAAAATAAATTGTCCGTGACCCGTGGAAGGATAGCATCTGTGACTGGGATGAATGAGACACACTGTTACATTTAGACACTTATATTCCCTCCAACACTACAAACACAATCCAATAATGGTACACCAGTATGCGCACCTCTTAACTTGAACTTAAAACACTACTCTGGGGAATAAAAGTTATACATGATATAAAAATTATTAGAACCTCAGGCAACAATAAATTTGAAGTAATAAGAACTGTTCCGTGCACACATGAAACAGGCCTTAAAGGCTTTCACACAATAATATCAGTCACTTAGGTACCAAAAAAAGATATTAACTACTCTACAATGAATAGGCCTTAAGGGCACTCAACAAAATTATATGTCACTGAGGAATGGTAATAAAAATGAGAAATTAAATACTCTACAATGAATAGGCCTTAAGGGCACTCAACAAAATTATATCAGTCACTGAGGAAATGGTAATAAAGCATGAAATTAAATACTCTACAATGAATAGGCCTTAAGGGCACTCAACAAAATTATATCAGTCACTAAGGAAATGGTAATAAAATATGAAATTAAATACTCTACAATGAATAGGCCTTAAGGGCACTCAACCAAATTTATAGCACCCCAACAGATGCACACTTCCTAACCTAACCTAACCACTACTCTGGGGAACAAGGTTATACCTGAGATCAGAATTATGAAGAACAATCAGAGGCATTAAAAGAATCAAATCACAGTATCACTCTGGTTCCACTTGATGGCACAAACATTCAAAACAATATTATCAAAATTATCTAGAAACTATTAAACTACACCCGTAATAAAGGAGGGAAAATGTTCCTCCTGGTATCTCCTAGAGACCTAGACTCACGGTCTCAGTGTGTGACCATTAGTCTACTCAGATAGCCTCAGTGTACTCCCAGTGCGTCCATAAAGCGGACGGGAGTGAGCCAATCAGACCTTGTACAGTTGAGAGAAGCTTTAGCGTCCCGTCGTTTAGTTGTCGGGAGCACTCGTTCACTCAAGAGATCCTTTGCTACCCCGCTAAACAGTGACAGGCCTACTTTGATCGGTCCAATGGCGACAATCGCCACCCTCAATCCTCAACGGCAGTCTCAAACGGCAGTCAATCTCAGGTCAACTCCAGTCAACTTCAGTCAAGTGGGTTCTCACGGAAACCCTGAAATGAACTCACTGTTAGCTCTAGTTTACTTTATCACTGCCCTATCTAACCCTGTCTGAGATCGAATGAGACTTACTTGTTATACTGCAATATTTCAGCGCAGGTGACTAGGCCACGTGACTATTTCTGGGACAGACGCGCAGGGACGTCTTGTTCGTGTGAGTGCTATCCGGGACTGAGAGAGAGCCCGCTTCGTGTCCTCTCAAGGCGTTAGCTTAGGCCTACGTGACCTATTTTCCGCCTAACTAATAACTCCTTGGGACACCCTTTAACATTATTCAGACTGCTAAACGATCTATAATAATTTCAAATTCAATAATAGTCCCTTAACTTCATGAATCGCATCATTATTAATCCGGTAAATTACATTTAATATCATATAGGCCTAGTTCCGCAATCTCCCACTATGTGCGGGGAGCGCTCTCTTCCCTCAGACGACCTTGAACGCTCAGTACCGCTAATGGCGGGGCATTCGAAATTACTCTGAAATTTCTGAATATTACATATATATATATATATATATATATATATATATATATATATATATATATATATATATTTTATATATATATTTATATTTATATATATATATGTGTGTGAGTATATATGTATATGTATGTGTATATGTATGTATAAATAAATAAATAAATAAATAAAATATAAAAATAATAGATAATAAAATAAATAAATATTGAAGTGATAACCGTGGTAACATTATGAGATGTTGTTATTACCACCATGCTATTGTACTATTCCAGATGATACTAAATGTTACATAATACTTCCTTGAGATAAATGTATAGTATATATCAGGTGCCTCAAAGAGAGCTCAGGTTCTCAACTGGCTCAGCCATGTTAATATTGTTATTATTATCCACTCTGTATCTGTATTTTTCTGGCTAAATAAAATGTTTCAAACAATCAAACGTGAGGCCCCTCATAGTCCATCTGTGAGGGAATTACTACACCACGTGAAGTCCCTCATAACACCATCTGTGAGGGAATTACTACACCACGTGAAGTCCCTCATAACACCATCTGTGAGGGAATTGCTACACCACGTCAAGTCCCTCATAACACCATCTGTGAGGGAATTGCTACACCACGTCAAGTCCCTCATAACACCATCTGTGAGGGAATTGCTACACCACGTCAGGCCCCTCATAACACCATCTGTGAGGGAGTTACTACACCACGTCAGGCCCCTCATAACACCATCTGTGAGGGAGTTACTACACACACACACACACACATGAATACACTGAGGTATAAACACACACACACACACACACACGCACCATCTCAGTAATGCTGGGTGTTGGACAGGAAGACAAAAATTTCCATCCAGGAGGCCGAGAAAAATTAAATAACTATACCGAGTTCTTAAAAGTGTTTTGCTGTTGAGAAAAATATATATACCGAACTATTAAAAGTTGTTTGCTGTAGAAAAATTGTTAGATCTAATTTTCAAAAGTATTTGCAGTTTAATATTATGTTTATAACGTATTGTTGAAAGTTGTTTACAGGGGGAAAAACTGTGGTAACAAACGGTGCATAATAGTCTGCTAGTCTAGACTCCCTACAACAACATCATCTTCTTCTTCTTCTTCTTCTTTTTTCTTTTCTTTTTTCTTTTTCTTCTTGAGACTGAAGGTGTCTTAGTGAAGCCCTGGACCTGGTGAAACCCTGGACCAGGCAATGAACACCTCCATCAGCGACAGGAACCCCACCAGGTCACCTGCCGGAAGCCCCGAGACAGAGATGTGACTTTGTGTCTGTCTCGGGTCCACCAAACTTAATCTAACGTAACGTAACTTAATCTTACCAAACTTAACCTGACCTAACTTAGCCTAACTTAACTGAATCTAGCCTAATTTAAACTAAGCTACTTCGTCTTAAATTCTCTTAAGTTTGGTTGGCGCCGTTTCTCGCTCACTGTGCATGTGTGTGTAATAATAATAATAATAATAATAATAATAATAATAATAATTGACGGTTTATTGAAAAAGTTCTGCAGCCCGAAGGCTGAAAATATACATTGGACATAAATGACTTAATACATACATGGTGGTTTAACAAAAGCCTTCATTAGAGAAAGGTAAAGGAACATACAGTGAACATACAGATTAATGTAGGTGTTGAACAGCAAAAACGTAACTCCATCCCAGATGGTGTTAGGAGGAACCTGACATGGTGTAGTAATTCCCTCACAGATGGTGTTATGAGGGACCTGACGTGGTGTAGTAATTCCCTCACAGATGGTGTTATGAGGGACCTGACGTGGTGTAGTAATTCCCTCACAGATGGTGTTATGAGGGACCTGAAGTGGTGTAGTAATTCCCTCACAGATGGTGTTATGAGGGACCTGACGTGGTGTAGTAATTCCCTCACAGATGGTGTTATATGAGTGAGGTATGGTCCCAGGCCTTCCTATCGTAGACGGATTAACACATCGCTGGTTGTTGTTGGGTCTCATGGACAGTTATCACTGGGTACCTGGGACCTCACTGTGTGAAGGTTAACTTGGGTACGACTCAGCTGTTACTGTTGAGTTGTTCTCACTGACTTAATCACTGTTCACCACTGTTCACCTCTGTTCAACACTGGTTCCATTCCTTTCCTAAATGAAATATTAACTTCTGGCGAGAACTTGTTAATATTCCGGTGGGGAGGAGGGTTCAGGGGAGGGAGTTGGTATGGGCCAACTTAACAGTTGACCTGGCTGCTCCCAGAGGAGCGCCAGGTACGTCTTGACCCTTCGGTGGTCAAGTATGTAGTGTGTGTGTGTGTGTGTGTGTGTGTGTGTGTGTGTGTGTGTGTGTGTGTAACTCTATTCAGACTTTGTCACTAAGTTGTTGTTGCGATTTGTTGAAGACTTTCCTTCCTTCTTCCGTGTCCCCCCATCCTTCTCCCCTCTGTTCTCTCCTCCTCCTCCCGTGTCCCCGTACCCTGTGTTCTCCTCCTAGTGCCCTCCTCTTCGCTTCCTCTTCCCCACTTCCCATCCCCACCCCCTTTTTCTCACTTCTCACGCCCCCTCCTCTTTCCTCCTTAAGAAACTGCTTTTTGGTAGGGGGGGGGGGGTTACTATCTGTCTTCGGGTAAAGAAAACAGTTCTACTGCTCATTGATAAAGGTCCAGCTTGTCAATGAAGTTGTTTGGGCTTTTTTCCTTCACAAAAAGAAGGTAATTTTAGAGTCTGGGTGTGAAAGGAAAGGTAGAGGCAGTACTCTCTCTCTCTCTCTCTCTCTCTATCTCTCTCTCTCTCTCTCTCTCTCTCTCTCTCTCTCACCAACAGCCATATTTGACGCCTCACTGCTACAGGTTTATCACTGCTGATAATTTAGACGTTTTTCCTCCATAACAACACTCAGGCCAATCACTATCACTATGTTTCTGTGATTTTGTTACAGATAGTACCATGAGATCTTTTCTCCCCACAAAAACAAGGAGAGAGAGAAAGAGAGAGAGAAAGAGAGAGAGAGAGAGAGAGAGAGCACCTATATGAACTATTTCTTCCTCATAAAAGAACTTTCGTCGTCAAGCCGCGAACGATTCAAAACTTGAGGCATTTTGGTGAGAATTTTCAGACGACAGAAAATACAAAAACAAAAAATAATCAGTGGGAGGCAGCGGGGAATTCTGTTATCGTATTGTGGTTGTCAGTTCGAGGTAGAGAAATGTTTTGGTTACATCTCATGAAATTTGTTAAGATATTACGATAGTTTTAACCCTTTGAGGACGATGGTTTAACTCTTTGAGGACGTTGGTTTAACTCTTTGAGGACGATGGGAGGAGGAGGGAAACGGACAATGGACACATGGGTGAGAATCCTCCTTTATATCCCGAGACAATATCTAGCGAGGTGGCGGCCAGAGGAAGGAGTCCCTGGCTCTGCTCAACTCCTCACTTGACCCCTCCTGTTCACTCGCACTGCCATCACTACACTCAAGTTTTAAATTGGCAAAGACGCTGAATGAGGCACTTGGCATTGTTCAGCGTCAGAGCCTCTCACAAACAAAAGTTAAGGAACTTCTTGTTCACAATTGGTCACACAAATATTATGGGCATAGTGATGGCCTTTAGTGCCAGGCCTGCCTCCCCCCCCCCCCCCCATTGGCCGAAAGAGACAGTTCCCTTCCAAACAAGGACAATTGGTCGCTTGATGTATGGTATGAGGCGAATCGTGCCTGACAGGTTGTTATAAGGATTTGGCCACGTGGGTTTATGCGCACCCATGGGTAGCGTGGGCTGTCGTGCTGGAGGGAGGCGTGGGCTTATTACTGAATGTGATATGGGCGGCTTTTTCTTACACTGAAAACATAGGCTCAGCAAATGGAACCAAATGCCACCTAATTTGAGGACGTCATTAAAGGAATCTGATAAGTATAACACGATGCGTTAATACACAAAGTCCTTCAGTCAGGACTCAGGACTCCCGGCCAGTATCGGAAAACTGCCTAGTAACTTTCTGGACAACAGACATGCTAAGCTGAGAGTGCAACAGCACGCAGGAGACTTTGCCACTCGTGAGCGGGGTTCCTCAGCACAGCGTCGCTCCCCGACCCTGTACTGTAGATACTGTATATCCTCTACACAAGTAACACCCCACTATCCTTCCTCCTACCCTCACCCCACTACTCTTCCTCCTCCCCTCACCCCACCCCCTTCCTTCTCCCCTCACCCCACCCCCTTCCTCCTTCTCTCACCCCACTATTCCTCCTCCCCTCACCCCACTACTCTTCCTCCTCCCCTCACCCCACCCCCTTCCTTCTCCCCTCACCCCACCCCCTTCCTCCTCCCCTCACCCCACCCCCTTCCCTCACCCCACCCCCTTCCTCCTTCCTCTTGTCTGTTTCAAATACAATTGAGAACAC
This sequence comes from Homarus gammarus, assembly GCA_958450375.1. Lineage (NCBI taxonomy): Eukaryota > Metazoa > Arthropoda > Malacostraca > Decapoda > Nephropidae > Homarus > Homarus gammarus. The sequence goes on from CAUDMG010001867.1 coordinate 303,623, forward strand.
AGAAGTTTGAAGCATTTAGTGTCACGTGTCAATCCTGCTTCTGTTGACCTAGAATCCTTTTGCCTATTTTACCAATTACCTTAAGTTAGGTTCGGTTAGGTTAGATTAGCATAGGTTAGGATAGGTTAGGTTCGGTTAGGTTAGGCTAGGCTAGATTAGGATAGGTTAGCCTAAGTTAGGTTAGGTTAGGTTATATTGTGTTTGGTTATGATAAATTAGGTTTGGTTAGGTTAAGTTATTTTAGATTTGGTTATATGTGGTTAAATTAGGTTAGATTAAGTTACATCAGGTTAGGTTAGGTTAGGCGTAGACGAAAGACTTCGCCCTAAAACCTCCTCCCATGGACTGATTTACAAGCTAATGAGGTTGTAGCCATGTAAGAGCGCCATTAGCGGCAGCAACGTGTACTAAATCTCACCTTAACCTTCCTGCCTAAATTAACTCTGACCCCCCCCCCCCCCCCCACTCTTATAGAACCACCCAGGAGCCTTTCAGAACGTAATAGAACTAACCATTAGCATTATAAAACCCCATGACCCTTATAGAACCCTACGTGAGCCTTATAGAACCACACTGGAACCTCAAAGAACCATTCAGAGCAGTGATGGTCAGGTTACTGTATCGGTATTGGTTCACAGTGACTTGTTGATGACCTGTGTGTGAGAGGAGGAGGACGAGGAGGGGGGTAGAGGTGGAGGATAGAGGGGAGAGAGAAAGGGAGAAGGAAGAGAAGGGATACGGGAGAGAAGGTATGGATGAGGGAGGGAGATAGGGGAGAGATAATGTGTGGAGAGTAGGAGTGTGATAAGGAGAAAGAGAGGGAGACGAATGACAGGAGAAAGAGACATGGGGGTAGGGAGGGAGACAGTGGGGGAGGGGGGGGGGGGGAGATTGCGAGGAAAGGAGAGAGGGAGTGAGAGAAGACGTAGGTGACACACACACACAAACAGTATCTAGGCAACCACCACCGGCCTGTTAACACGCGAGGTTGACGCGGATTTCCTCTGAATTCTCAAATGCTTCCTACGCTCAATAACTTCCCGGTATCTACAAATAACTCACAAAACCAAACGCCTCCTACCTAACTGGCTCATTTATACGTCACCAAACTTTAAAAATGGCGCCGAGATTACACAGGGACTCTAAAAACTCTATCTCTTACAATGTGAGAGACGAAAGAGATATTTTCAGATGGGGAAAATATGTTATCGGTGAAGCCACGAGAACCTCGACCTTCACGATGGCGCCACTTCCGGGAGGAGTGACAACTTAGATGGCAGGTCTCTCTCTTCCTGCCTCCCACTTCTCTTTCTTTTTCCTTCATCCCTCTCTCCCTGCCTCGCTTTCCTTCATCCTTTCTTCCCTCCTTCACTTTCCT
>CAUDMG010001867.1:310000-360000 GCA_958450375.1 Homarus gammarus
TGCTTCACGTTTGCTCTGCTGGGTCTTCTTGACAGGGCCATTGACCTAACTTGTAGCTGCAGGCTTGACTATACCTTCTTTGGAGATGAAATCTTCAATGTAGCTTTCCAGACCTTCCATCAGCACACTCCTCCAATGGTCGCTAGTTTCTGGGTCTCGGCTAGTTCCCGGTTCGGGTGACTCGTGCCTATAGCTGACAGTTGGTGCACTTTTCAGTTCATCTTGCTCTTCCGTTGTGGGGCCAGCGAATAGTGGTTGTCCATCATTTTCCACATCTAGATCGATTTCTTGTGGCCACTTATTGATTCTATGTCCGCCATTTCGTCCAGTTGGGTGCAGTTGTTTGTGATTTGTGGTGGTGTATGGGCACAGTTCAGCTGGCCCTGGCAATAGCAAGGAAGCACATGCTGGTGTGTCTGGGAGCTGGTTTTGGCAATAGCAAGCAAATACATTGATGTGTCTGGGGGCTGGTTTTGGCAATAGCAAGCAAATGCATTGATGTGTCTGGGGGATGGTTTTGGTACAAGCACACACTGTGCCTTGGGAGTTGGTACACATGATTTAGTCGAGTATATTAGTAATTTTGTGGGTAACTCCGACGATCATAAACCTTCTACCCGTACACGCCAAGTAACCAAACACGTCTCCGACGCCAATATATACCACTTACACACACACTGGGAGATCCAGTCTGACTGACCGCAATGATCACTATTTCTCCCGCTCGCTCGTACTAATGATTCTAACACCAATACCACGCCTTTCTGAAACAGATCCGTGCGGCAGATGGCGCGCCTGACCATAATGAACACTTTAAAGCTCCTGCGTACCCGACCGAACAGTTTTGGTACTGGATCACTCTATTCTGACAGGTCCGTGGGGCGGACAGCGCGCCTGGATGAAATGAACATCAACACTCCCGCGTGCTCGTCCGACTATTTTGCCACAGCGCTCGCTCTTCGTGCTCCGCTTGTCCAGGCGCCGGGTTAATGCGTCGACGTAGAAGCAGCAGACGTCACAGGGTCCCCTAAGTCGACTTCTTCCGACGATGGTATGATCCCTTTCAGCAGCTCCAACGATGACGCTCCCCCATCGGCTTCGAAAGCTCCGACTATCTTTTGATTTTAATTGCTGATTGGTTCGACAGTTAAATGACGTCACGTCTTAAGGGTGAGAGAAACCCGCAACGTAGACTCACTCAACGTTTATTGATTGATATGGTCAAAAACCTGCAGAGAACAAGGCGTCCATTAGTATTACATGGTGATCCATCTGATACATAATTTGTTAGTCTCACACAATTTTATCTTAACTGCATAAGAGTCATTAAACATAGTGACATAATACAAAGTACATAACTCTATTAATCTTAGTTGTGCTTCATTCCACATTGTCTCATTGCTCCAGAAAAGGCAGAAAACGAGTAGGCATAGATTCTATACCAACACTTTATTACGAGCATAATTAGTCCACAAAATTTCAGTACTGAGGGGTACGTGATCACGTAGGCTGTACTTACAAGTGCGGGTCGATGTAAATCAGTATGGTGTTCCAAGAGACAATAGTCCTGCGTAAAATGTCTTAGCACAAAACTCAGGGGCAGGATTGTGAGTTGGTGTCTTTATTACACTCGAATGAGCGGGACGATACTGTGTGCCAGAGGTGTCCCGAGCCCTTATCTATGGTCATAACAGCGAAGAGCTTGTTCTATGACTGCGCTGCTTACAAACATCTGGCGAGGTCACAGGTCACACGGTCACATGGAAGTCACAACACCTCTACAGTCTACAAGTGAGGTCACGGCGTACATGGTCCTAGGCTGAGAGATTTATGTTTGTTTAGCTAAGGTGACACTCGCTGACGGCATATCGGTGGTGGTGCTAGGAGGCACTCAATGCTGAATGGAGGCGTTGAAGGCAGCAAATGCCAGCACTGTGTAGCTGAAGCCAGCGGCGATAACGCTCCCAGCGCTGGGCAATCGCCCAAGATTTTACAGTGTGGCGTATTCAAGAATACATACACGCATCACTGGCCTTCGGAACTCCCCAAATGCGGTTCGCACATGCACCTGGCACACTAGACCATCGGCTCCTAGGACTGCTGCCGTGACCCTGCCCAATGGCCATTTGTTGCGAGGAAGATCTTCTCCGGTGATGAGGACAAGGTCGCCTTCCTGGAGATTACGGGTTTGGTTGTATGTAGACCTATGTATTTTGCGGAGTAGTGGAAGGTACTCCCACCCCCCAGCGTTTCAAGAAGCAATCTGTTCAGAACTATTTGTGCCGCTACCATAGTTGATATGAGTCCTTCAGAAGACATCCTCCCAGTGGCAGATCAGCATGTGGGCCACCGTGGAGGATGTAGGCTGGGGTAAGCACTTCCAGGTCTCTCAGGTCACTCGAGGCAGGGGTGATGGGTCGACTATTTATGATTGATTCAACTTCACAAGATAGCGTCTGCAGTCGGTATTCATCCAGGACTTGGGTTCCCACAATTGCTCCGAGAACTTTTCTGACTGTTTGGATTTGCCATTCCCAAACTCTTCCCATGTGCGAAGCTGCTGGAGGGTTGAATACCCATTTTTATCTTTCTTCTGAAAGTGGCTGCTTATGCATTTATTGTCTTTCCAACTATGCACTGCTGTACAGAGTTCCTTGCAAGCCCCAACCATGTTGGACCATTGTCTGAACGAATACGTTTCAGCGTTGTACCCTTTCTAGCGATGAAGTGGACAGTAACATTTAGGAGTGCATCTGTATCTAGGGACTCCAATACCTCTAGATGCACTGCACGAGTAGCTAGGCAGGTGAATAGGCAGCCATATCTCTTGGTACTCTTTCGTCCCTGTCTTACCGTGAACGGGACAAAGCAATCAGTGCCAGTGTAAGTAAAGGGACGCCCCCGGGCGCGGTCCGGTCTTTGGGCAGCATGGCTTCCCTTTGCCTAGTGGGCTTTCAATTGTTACGGCTGCAGGTGACACACTCCTTGATGACCTTGTCGAGCAGAGGGCGGCAACGGGCTATCCAGAACTCATGCCGGAGTATGGACAGTGTATGTTCTCTCCCGGAATGGCCAGCGCCCACCTCGTGCGCTTCCCGCATTATAAGCTTGGTCACTGTATGATCTTTGGGCAGTAGTATTGGTCCAGCTCTTCTTTTGGCATCTTGCAATCTTCCTCCTACTCTGAGCAGCCCGTACTGGCCTAAGTATGGCTCCAGTCGGTACAGTCGACTTTGCCGTGGCAGTTGTCTGTGCTGCAGGAGGCTCATCTCCTCACCATAGGCCTCCCGCTGTAGGCGCCAAATGATGGCCCACTTTGAATTCTGCAGTTCAGGCAATTCCAATGGCTTCGATGTTGCACCACGAAAGTTGTGCTTCAGGATGCTGGAGACTCGCCTGAACCAGGATACACCTCTCTGCAGCGCATACCACGAGGAGTACCTGCTCCATAACTGTTGCATGATAGCATCAGCGTTATTTCTTGCTGTGGTCAATGACACCGCCTCGGGCTTAACCTCGGGATCATTCTCAAGTTCGTGTTGGATTTTCGGTTCTCTCTGCCAGTACTCCTCAGGTAGAGGCAAAAAGGAGGGACCATCAATCCATCTGCATTCCTTAGGCATGTCTTCAACAGTATGCCTCTTGTAGCATCATCTGCCGGATTCCATCTTGATCGTACAAGTCTCCATTGGGCCTTCTCCGTGACTTCATGTATAGCCGAGATCCTGTTGGCAACGAAGGTATGGAAACGCTTCTCTAAGTTGGCGATCTACTTGAGCACAATCATACTGTCCGTTTGTTTGTTAACTGCATAGGCCACTTGTGAGGCGTCACAATTAGTGATGAAGTTGCGATGAGGTGGCACGACCCAGCGAGGAACTTTGAAGTTTTGCAGGGATTTCAAATCTTCAAGCCAGCGCAACCACTTGTGAAGGTTTTGTTTGGCGATGGGTTCGTCCCAGTCCTTCTTTCGCCTGCATTCATCTTGGAAAATGAGCTTGGCTTTGATGGTGAAAGGGCAGATGAATCCTAGAGGGTCGTACACCGAGCTTACCACTGCTAGGAAGCCCCTTTTCATCACCGGTCGGGTGGGAACCTGAACCTTTGCTGCAAACTGGTGTTCATTCAGGTCCCACATCACTCCCAAGGCTCTTTCTGTGGTTAGGTCTTCACACCCCATGTTCACTTCTTTCACTCCAGTATGTCAACTTTCAAATGGGATAGTGTTGAGGACCTTTGTGGTTGCTGATCTATTTTGTGAGCTTGAAACCTCCCAGGGATAGAAGATGTTGCAACTGCCGAGATATCGTAATTGCTTCTTTGGGTTCAGTTACTGACAGGAGCAGGTCGTCTACATAGAAGTTTGATTTTGCCTTATTTGCGGCATCTGGGAAGCCATCTCCGAAGTCTTGGAAGGTCCGTTGTAGAACATAGGCCGCGCACGAGGGACTCCACACTCCTCTGAAGAGATGCACTGTCATCCTATATGTCGTCGGCGTTTTTGACCAACCTCCATCTTCCCACCAGAAGAGCCGTAAAGCGTCTCGGTGTTGTGGGTATACCTTGACTTGGTGGGACATCACTTCAAACTCAGCCATTAGTGCGATCGTCTAAATCGCATGAGTACTCCAATCAATTTGCTGTTTAGGTCAGGTCCTTGGAGATCTTGGTTATTGAGTGAAGTCTGCGTGAAGGCTGCTGCACAATCGAAGATTATCCATAACTTGTCTAGTTTGTTGGGGTTCAGTACTGGGTGATGAGGCAAGTACCAGCTGCTTCCACTGGACTTCGATAATTGCCTTAGTGGCACCCTTTTGCAAAGCCTTCGTTGAATAGCTTTTCCATCTCTTCCTTGTACCGGAATTTCAGCTTTGTGTCTCTCGACAGACGTTTCTTTTGTCCCAGTAGGCAACGCTTAGCGAGTGCTCTGTTGTCAGGTAGACAGGGCGGTTGGCAGCGGAATGGGATGGGGAATTGGTAGTGTCCCTCCACTCTCTACCCAGTCGACGACCAAAGCTCGATGACCCGTTTATCCTGCACTGATGATGGAGAGTCATCTCCCGTGGTCTGGTGCACTGCTTCGTTCTCCCAGAAGTCTCACCTGCTCTCCCAAACTAGTTTTTTTCTGTAGAGGCGGTCAGTATTGTAAACCTGTGAGTTAAAGTGCCCATCAGGGGCCCATTAATCGTCCAACCCAATCTTGTCCTTATTGCAAAAGGTGCTCCATCCGGCCCTGTCCGACACTCGAGGGAAGTTAGGGCATCTGGGCAATCTTGTCCAATCAGTAACTCTGCGACTCGTCTGCTTGGTGGAAGTGGAGCAAGTCCTCGAAGGTGTCCCCATGCACCTGTGTCTAGGGCTGCAACTGTCGAGTTTTCTAAAGAAGGGGCAGTCTGTCAAGTACTATTACCTTGGGAAGGGATATGGGGCACTTCGCTCTTCGGGTGATTATTCCTCTTGCTTCCAGATCTACTTCTGTGGGTTAACATGTTTATGAAGAGTGATGTCGGTTTCCCTTGCATTCCTAGTCTTTCGACCAGTCTCTTGGCACAGTAAGACCTGTCGCTGCCTGTGTCCAGTAGCGCTGTAGTTCTCTCCGATCCTGCGAACCCTTTTCCTACCACTTGTACTTCTAGTAGTGGGAGCACGACCTTATTTTGGCTTAGTCATTGATCTCCTTCTTACAGTAGTATTCACATAATTCACATATGCTCTCTCTCCCTGCCTGTCGTTGGCTTGGTCGTGGTCCTTCAGCTCTGGAGGGACAACTTCTACCTTTGGGTCTCGGTCACCTTCATCCATGTTCACATTTCCCTTTCATCGCTCTGGATCCATTTCCACTACCTGTTGTCCTTTTATTGAGATTTATTTGCAAAAGTTTGTTCGATGAACCACTGCTCACCGTCTGTATTTGCATTCGGTGGTGCACCTCGATGCTTGTATTTATGTTTGACGATAGATCACTGCTGGCTGCTTAGGGTATTACAAGTGGCAGTTCACTGCAGGTTGCTTATGGTGTTTACAAGTGGCAGGTCAACGCCGTTTGTTTACGGTGTTACAATCGGTGTGATATTAAGTAAATTTAATCGCACTTAACGTGTACTTCATTGAGTTGGTTATTTGTTACCTCAAAACTAGTCAGTTGTCCATTATGATCACTGGCGCACGTACGCACACTTATACTCACTGGGAGGGTGGGCTTGCCTGTCTGAAACGAACGCTAACAACCCTGTACACTCGGACCAAAAATTTACGACACTGTCCGAGTGTTCTGAACCTTCGTTCACTGGGTTTTGTGGGCTCACCTGTCCGAAACGAAGGCTAACAGCCCCGTACGCTCGGACCGAAACTTTATGACAACACTCAAGCATTTAAACAATTCTCTCGAACACACAACACTCCGCATCGCTGTCTTCCATGCCGACGTCCCACGTTGTCCCACTATGCCCAGCGTTGCCCTCCCAGCGGTCGCGGCGTCCAAGTGGTCCAGCCATCGTCCTCCTGGCGGTTGAAGCCTTCCTTCAATGCCCCCGCATTTGTTTTTGACGGTAACCGCCTTAGTTAAGGACGGTCAGGTGATGGGCAAGTCCAAGGGAATGATTAAAACCCGCCTTTTGATGCACTCATTTATTGATATAGTCAAAAACCTGCAGAGAACAAGGCGTCCATTAGTATTACATGGTGATCCATCTGATACATAATTTGTTAGTCTCACACAATTTTATCTTCACTACATAAGATCATTAAACATAGTGACATAATACAAAGTGCATAACTCTATTAATCTTAGTTGTGCTTCATTCCACATTGTCTCATTGCTCCAGGTATGACAGAAAGCAAGTAGGCATAGTATTCTATATCAGCAAAATTAGTCTACAATATTTTAGTACTGAGGGGTACGTGATCACGTAGGCTGTACTTACAAGTGCGGGTCGATGTAAATCAGTATGGTGTTCCAAGAGACAATAGTACTGCGTAAAATGTCTTAGCACAAAACTCAGGGGCAGGATTGTGAGTTGGTGTCTTTATTACACTCGAATGAGCGGGACGATACTGTGTGCCAGAGGTGTCCCGAGCCCTTATCTATGGTCATAACAGCGAAGAGCTTGTTCTATGGCTGCGCTGCTTACAAACATCTGGCGAGGTCACAGGTCACGCGGCTACATGGGCATCACAACACCTCTACAGTCTACAAGTGAGGTCACGGTGTACATGGTCCTAGGCTGAGAGATTTATGTTTGTTTGGGTAAGGTGATACTCTCTGACGGCATATTATCGTTTGAGGTGCTGGGAGGCACTCAGTGCTGAGTGGAGGTGCTGAAGGCAGCAAAATGTAGCTGAAGCCAGCGGCGATAACAATAATAATAACAATAACATCATTATCTTTTAGTTTAACTAATTTACTGACAAAGCTTGGAGTACAGTTTGCTTATTCTGAGTACAGTAATTCAGTCAGATCTTGACAATGAGGGTGGTATCACATCTCACTGCCACGCAGGACAGAGGATCATACACAAAGGGATAGATCTTAATCATTAACAGTATATATAGGTCAGAGTCATGTGGGTGATGTCACTATTCACTGCCACGCAGGACAGTGGTTCATATACATTGGACGCCACATTCTAATTGTAGACTAATCAGTGTGGGCTAGCAAATTTTGATTAAACAGCAAGAATGTCCTGAAGCACCCCTGATTCAATGTAGTAATTACAAAGTTCATGAAACAATAAGCCAGGTGGCCTGAAGTATTTTGCAGTGTCACATTCAATAATATAGTGCTTATGTGTATGCTTTAAAGATTTATCACAAGTTTACATGCCGAGTGTTCCGGTATGGGTACAGCGTCACTAACTTGCCAGATGTGTCTGTATCCTAGCCTAATTCTGGCCACGACTATATCACATTGTCTAGTTCTGTCCTTATGCTGGCCATACCGGTACCTCTTGTCACAATATTTGTCATATTTACTAATGCTACAACTACCAGGTCTCTCTGCATTTCTCAGTTCTTCTAGATCAGAGTTCATGATCCTGACTTGAATGTTTTTAAGTACAGCATTGGACAGGCCAAGGTCACGGTCAACATTTTCTTTCTCACATGCCTCATTGGCGAGTCTATCAGCACAGTCATGATACCTAATTGCAACACGGGACGGAATCCACACAAATTCGATACGAGAGTTCTTCTCATTGGCAGTTATTACATTTCTTTTAATATCACATATAACTTTAGAAATAGAACCTGACGGGCTGTTCATTGATTTCAAAGCACTATGAGAGTCACAGAATATCACCCCACCTCCATTTTCGTTAAGGTAGTCTGTAGCTAAGTAGATTCCAGTCAGTTCAGTTTGTGTTGTGCTGGCCCAGTTGTTCAGCCTTTGCAAGTTTGACACCACCATCTCTTTTTCTTTATATATTACAAGTGCACAGCCTGTTCTACCTGTATTTGTCTGCACAGAACCACCAGTTAAATCATAACGTTCACTTGATTTAGTACTCTCTATGTGTCTGTTAATAGTTTCTAGTGTGACACATCTCATCACATCGGTGTTTAACATTTGCTTACAACCAACAGGAGTGTAATTAATAGGAACTGATATATCCAGCCAAGGAGGAATGGCATTTATGGGTTCGTCTGGGGTGATTGAGACATTCAGTTTCAAGAGATCTGCAACACTTTTATGAAGCCACGCCCCAAAGAGAGTCGTTTGTGGAAGGTTAGCGAGATGGTCGGGATTACTTAGACAGAACATCAACTCCGTTTGAGCTGTAGTTTGGGGATCATTGTTCTTCAAAACTTTGACACAAAACACGGTATTAAGTCGAGCTATCCTCTCAGATAGGGAGGGCAGCCCGATATTATGAGACCACATTCCACAGTCCTCTGAGCAAATACATCCAGCAAGGCTTGGAGCCTGGGCTGTCGTAATGCAGATATCATCAGCATAGCATAATGCAGCCTCGTTTGGCTGAACTGGATTTTTTTTTTTACGGAGATTAGCCAACCTGGCCACAGGTCACTGACCCACTTCGGGTCCTAGGAGCAAAAATGTAATAATAATGCTAATAATAATAATAATAATAATAATAATAATAATAATAATAATAATAATAATTAATAATAATAATAATAATAATAATATTAATATTAATAATATTAATAATAATAATAATAATAATAATAATAATATAATAATAATAATAATAATAATAATAATAATAATAATAATAATAATAATAGTAAAGAACCTTAAAGCAATAAAAAATAAAAAATCAAGAGTGAGAAACAATATATGTATGTTGTGTTTCAAAGTAAGAGAAACAAATGAGACCCTGCAATTGTGTGTAGATGAGGCAGAAAGTCATATTAGCAACCTGGGACTTGGTCACAATTTTCGTGATGCCATATAGCTGCAGGGTCTACCATTAGACAATACATTATGCTTTCAATATCTTCCCAGGCGGTAGTACCTCCCTGTTTGTTAGCTGCTTACTACATACTAAATGTCAGCAATAAGCTTGTGCATCAGTATATTAAAGAGCATAGGACTTAACACTCTTCCCTGAGGCGACTGAGGCGTGCCAAGCTCAAATGCTCTCATTCTGGTACTTTCGACTCCCCTTAACAGAACACTGGCATACATGTTGGACAGATAACCCTTTATCCATGTCAGGAGGTTACCTTGGATGCCCAAATTTGCTAGTTGCTCAAGTATAATGTCTATTTGCTACATCAAAAGCTGATTTAAGGTCTATGAAGGCTGTTTGTATCTTATCTTTTGAGTGAACAAGATATTCTGCAAAGCATGTCTGTGTGCTGTGCCCAGGCATGAACTCATAAAGATTAGGGGCCAGTTTGTCTTTGACTTGAAACATGAGATGGTTGAGAACAACTCTTTCAAGAACTTTACACATACAGGATGTGAGTGAAATGGGCCTGAAGTTTGGAGAGTTAGACATCTTTTCCTTGATCTAGATAAGTCATGGAAGAAAAGTAATTTGGATCATAAAAGGATTTCAGATCGGGGTTATTCCAACGTAAAATATTAATGTGAATTTCCTGAGTGTTTGAGGCGATTAGTGGACACGAGGCGAGATTATGAACCCCGTTAGGTATAAGAAATGGTTATAAAAGGGGAGGGAGAATGGATACATTATGGGAAAGAATATTGGAAAACATGAAAGAGGGAAGGAAGGGAGGGAGAGAGAAGGAGGAAAATAGAGAATTACGTGCGTGTCAGAAAGTGATGAGAGACTGGAATTGTCCGAGAGAATGGGAGAAAGATATTAAGGGAAACGTACGTGTGTGTGTGTGTGTGTGTGTGTGTGTGAGTGTCCCATTACCCCTCAGTGGATAAAAAAATACCATTAAAACCACAACAGAACTCTACTCAAAATACGGTTCCTTCATTGGGTAATAGAAATAGCCCCCCACCCTTAAAAAAAACAATAAAATCTCTCATCATGTGATAAAAAGAACGAGGCAGGAAAAAAATTTCCCTCCGTCCTCGTCAAAGAATACTCGCTAAAAATAAGTATTTTTCCTGTGACACACAATGGCACTATTTGGCTATACGTTTCACACCCTAGTATTTTCTATGTGGCTTGTGTGTACATGGTTGCGTGAATGTGAATCGTATGTACGTGGTTAAGTGTGTGTGTGGTTCATGTGTACGTACGTGGCTCTATGTACTGATGCGAGGCAACAGGTATGGCGAAGGGCGAACAGGTGTGGCGAGGAGCGAACAGGTGTGGCGAGAGGCGAACAGGTGTGGGGAGGGAGGGGGTGCTGGAGGGTGGATGAAGGGGTGAATATTTTACTTTATTTACAGTTTGTTATTTACTTAATTTATAAATTACAACATTGTATAAAATATGTAATCTTTACTTAATGAAAGCAATAGTTTCATAATATGTGGTGGTAAACACACACACACACACACACACACGTCTTCTGGAAAACCCGCTCAGGGAGATTTAAGGTTGTAAATGACGGTGTGGAGGGAGGAGGGGCGAGGGGGAGAGGGGGGGGAGTGGAAGGGAGGAGGAGGGAAAATGGAAGGGAGAGGAGTGAGGGAGGAAAGATGGAGGAGGGGCGGAGGGTATAATAGCGTGGAAGGAAGGCGGAGGAAGGGAGGGGGAGGAGGAAGGGAGAAGGAAAGGAGGGGGAGGAGGAGGGGAGAAGATAGAAGGAAAAAAGTGAGGGAGTGAAGAATATGAAGAGAGGAGGAGGGGACGAAGAAGGGAAGAGTGAGGGAGATGATAATGATTGAGTGGCATATAAAAATTACGTGAAAGACGATAAATTCTGGAGAGAGAGAAAGAGGGGCGGGGGGGGGGGGCACAGAGGAAAAGAGGAAGAAAAGAGGGAGGAAGGAAGGAAATTTTAAATAACTGGAGAACAGGGGGCAGGAACGGAGAGAAAGGGAGGGAGAGAAAAGTAAATGTTGAAAAGACGAAGGAAATTAAGAGTAGAAAGAAGGTGAGGAGGAGTGGGGGGGGGGGGGTGCGAAGAGGAGTCGGAGGAAGGGGAGGAGGACTGGCAGCTGGAATAGTTCACGAGTTTTTTCATCCTGGCAACAATGACCCTGTATGTGAACATCCCCCCTCCCCCCTCCTTCATATGAACAAGACCACGTTCATGTTCCCTTGTGAGTTTCTCAGAGTAATTTCCTTCATTTCCTCAAGTATATGATACAGTTTCCTGTCAATATTACCTCCAATAACCAAATTTACTTGACTGCGCCATGCATATGAAGGACGGAGGTACATAATTTAACTATTCAATAAGAGAGGAGTGAATATCCCACAGTGTAAGGTGGTGGTTAAGTGTTCCGACGGGAGAGCGAAGTAGTAACTACAGGGAATGAGATGAATGATGGTATGTATGGTCCGACTCGAGGGAAGTTGCAGGGAGTATAGGGACCGCGTGATGATTAATGGTATGTTGCTACTAGTGTTGAAGAAATGTGGAGTGTTAGATGGAACACGCATACCTACGTCATGGAAAACATTCAGGTGACCATAACCCAATCTATACAGTTTAAAGGCTTTAAATATTAACTACATCGAACAAGTAAACGAAAAAGTTCTCCTCCTTTACCCAGAATACGAAATCAAATCACCATTACAAGACACAATATAAACTCTAGAGAATTTTGGTTCTTGTATATATTCTCCAGCTTCTCCTTGCATGAATTAACGCCAATGTATATTACGTAAATTTATTCCTTGTTCCCTGTTGGAGGTTAATCTGCATATGTAAAATGTTCTGGAGAAGCTGGTGGTTATTAGAGGTGGTGTGTCCCTCTGTTGATGGTGCTACGTGGGAGACCAGCTGGGGACACTAGTGTCTCAACTTGGCCATAGGACCTAACCCAACCTTACCTAACCCAACTTAACTTAACTTTACTTAACCTAACCACCTAACCTAAGTCGAGTAGTGGGTGTCAAGTATAGTTGTCGAGTATAGTTGTCGAATAGTGGTTGTCGAGTATAGCTGTCAAGTGTAGTATAGGTCATCTCAACCTTACCTGTCGAATAGTCAAATGAGGAGGATTTCGACCCGGTACAATGTGGAGGTGAAATTTTCATGGGAGTCGACCGACCATGTGTAACACGATCTTGCTCTGAAAAATATATTGCAACATTAAACTGCGGCAACATTCAGTGCAACTATGTGACGAGTGAAATATACAGTCATTAAAGGGAGACCGGATCATTGAGTGGAGACGGGAATCCATAGTACAGTTCCGTGAAAGATAATAATAATAATAATAATAATAATAATAATAATAATAATAACTAACGGTTTATTGAAAAAGCTCAACAGCCAGAATGCTGAAAACATTCATTAGACAAAAATTAATTATATACAGAGACACGGGGTAGCTGGGTCGTTTAACAAAGTCTTTCATTACTAAAAGGAGAAGGAACATGAATTGAACAAACAAATTATAGTTTACAGTTGATGGCATGACCTGGTCTCTTGCCCTTCTGTGTGAGGTCACGATGTTAGTAAGCAAATAGACAAGTGTTACAACACAAAGCAAGTTTTTATCTCGCCCCTTCCATAAATTCTACAACCCATTTAATAAGGAAAATCACCTTAAAGGTTCAAACTTACTATTTATTTACAAAACTAACGAACGCTGATGACAGAATTTTATACAAAATATATACAATAAAAGAAATCAGCAAACTCTTAAGTAATAATAAATGAACTTTAAATCTTAACCATCACACTAATAATATATAATCACTAAATCCTAATCTCACCATATAATTACTCTGGGGGTCTGGAGCAATAAGAGTACAACACTCGATACTTATGGCTTAGGAGTCAGGAGACCAGATGTTGACTTCACAGCCTATACTCAGTAACTTGACTCTGGAACACACCAAATTTTCCACCTCCGGACCAGGACCAATCACAGGGCTCCACATAGTATGATACTAAGACCAGCCAGTGATACCACCAATACAGTTATACATGTCACAAGGTACTTCTTGAAAGAGCATCAGCTGTGATATTATCCTTCCCCTTTATATGCCTTGTTTCCAAATTAAGAGGCTGCAACTCTAGAGACCATTTCAATAACCTATTGTTCTTTCCCTTCATTCTATTCAGAAACTAATGGATTATGATCACTATATATCACTAATGGAAATGAAGGAAAATGAACATACACTTCAAACTTTTCTCGTGCTAAAATTATAGCCAAAGCTTCCTTTTCAATGGTCACATACTTTCTTTGATAACCTTTCAATTCTCTTGAAAAGTAACACACTGGATGCAAAATTGTATCTTTATCTTATTGCACTAGCACTGCTCCAACCCCCAAATCACTTGCATCAACCATAAGACTGAATGGCAGGTAGAAATCTGAATGGCTGGTAGAAATCTGGAGCTTTCAACACTGGAGATATAGACAGGAAATGGCATATTATGTTAAATGTCAACTGACACTCTGTAGTCCATTCAAATGGTTTCTTTGGACTTGCTAAATCTGCGACAAGCATATAATAACTCTGGGGTCTGGAGCAATAAAACTACACCAACACTCAATACTTATGTGACAGGAGACCAGATGTTGACTTCACAGCCTATACTCAGTAACTGACTCTGGAGCACAGTGCACATCAGGTTTTCCACCTCCGGACCAGGACCAATCACAGGGCTCCACATACTATGGTACTGAGACCGGCCAGTTATATCCCAGGCTGACTGATGGCCAGTGCCATCTTGTGACCATAGTCTTCCCTATTGTTACGACCCTAGGCCTCTTAGGGTGTAACAAAATTACAAATTCAATTTCTCTTTATATTATAGGTCCAAGGAATAGATCCCACCAAAATCATCACCTCATTACTATGGGTTATATTGAAATACATGCAGTAGTTTTAATTACAGAATATATTAACAAATAAACAATAAAATAAATATATCAGTATGTACAAAAATAAACAAACACAAGTTAAATCTGATCAAATAAATGATTAAATCTGATCAAATAAATGACTCAACCTAGTGACAAAATAATGAACACAAAAGTAAAAACTTATTTAGTCTAGAAACTACGATGAACAACGTGGTCTATCCACCACACGAAACCTCATAAATAAGTAAGTTATTTTCCGTGGAACTCCAAAATATGATTAACAATAATCTTTCACAAATAATACTTTACTTGGTGTTATAAAAATCGAGCAAGGTTTACATGTTATACCACTAGAAACATACTGTGCAATAAGAATGGAGATACTCTGTACTTAACTTAACACTGCTGGGCCCATACTAAAGTAAACAAAGCGAGTGGACGCGGGCAGAAATGACGTCACAAACATCTCCCCCCTTAATTTAAAAGTTTAAGAAGCTCTGAATAAACTTTTACTCAACACGAGATAGAGTGTCGGCAATAATATTATCACAGCCCTTTATGTGTTTGATTTCTATATTATAGGGTTGAAGAGCTAATGACCACCGTAATAGTCTTTGATTCTTATTTCTCATATTATGAACAAACTGAAGTGGATTATGATCTGTATAAACTATCACTGGGTAAGGTGATCCACTTACATACACCTCAAACTTTTTCAGAGCTAACAAAAGGGCCAATGCTTCTTTTTCTATTGTTGCATATCCACGTTGATGCTTTTTCAGTTTGACCGAGAAATAACAGTTCAGGTGCAATATTCCATCTTTTCCTTTTTGCATTAACACAGCACCAACTCCTGTATCACAAATTGTTTCTTAAAGTCTGGGAGTTGCAGTACAGGTGCCGTCGCCAACAATCCACGAACCTTTTCGAATGTTGTCTGGCATTCATTAGTCCACACAAACTTTCTTTTTGGGCTGACCAAATCTGTCACGGGAGTGACCACCCTGGCAAAATTTGGACGAAACCTCCTGTAGAATCCAACCATCCCGAGAAATCTTCTGAGAGCCTTTCGATTGTGAGGTGCAGGTAAACTGAGAATATCGGCAACCTTGGCATCAATTGGAGCAATTTTCCCTTGTCCAATGACATGACCAAGGAAGATTAAGGTGGCATGTCCGAATTCACTCTTGGGTAGGTTTACGGTGAAGTTGAACTCTGCTAGACGATTGAAGAGTTCACGGAGTCGGCCAATGTGTGCTACCCATGTGTCACCGATAACGACCAGATCATCCAGATAGGCGTACACTCCAGGCAGGCCTGATGTCACTATATGCATCGTTCGCTGAAATGCTGTTGGTGCTCCTTTGAGGCCGAAGGGCATAACTTTGTATTGCCACAGCCCCTCCACAGTGACAAAAGCTGAAATCTGCTTTGCTTCTTCCGAGAGTTTGATTTAGTAGTAGACTTTGAGAAGATCCAGCTTGGTGACAAATGATGCTTGACCCACACTATCGATGATGTCGTCGATGCGTGGCAATGGATATGCATCAGCACGTGTCACCAGGTTGACCTTCCTGTAGTCAGTACACATGCGTACACTTCCATCGGGTTTAGGCACCAGCACACAAGGTGACGTCCATGCACTACTGCTCCTCTCCATTAGGTCATATTCCAGCAGATACTCCACCTCCTGCTTCAGCTTCTCCCGCTTATCAGGGCTCATTCGGTAGGGTGCTTTCTTGATGGGAGATGTGTCAGGCAGCAGTACCAGGTCGTGCTCCAGCAGAGAACACTGGCGTGGCACATCGTCGAAGAGTGGCTTTAACTCCTGCAGCAGTTGTACCACATCCTGAGACTGCTGTTGTGAAAGATGGGATACTTTAGAGGTAGGGTCACACAATATACTGGAATTACAGATATTTATGGGGATATCCACTTGGAAATCAGTGTCTGGGACCACCTCCTCTCTTCCTGTTACTGAACAAACCACTTCACTCCTACCAAAATACGGTTTTAACCTGTTGATATGAGTCAAACTCTCCAATTTTCTCTTGTCTGGAGTCGCTATGACATAGTTGAGGTCATTTAATTTCTTAACTATAGTGAATGGACCCTCATATTTAGCTTGAGGGGGATTTCTATGCAGGGGTATGAGTGCAAAAACCCTATCTCCAGGCTTAAATTCTCTAGCTTGACAATGCTCATCATATTGCTTTTTCATTTTCTCCTGTACTTTTGACAGATTTTTACAAGCAATCTCACCTACTATCTTCAGTTTCTCTTTAAACTTCTCTACATACACTGATAAAGGGATTTTAATTGATTACTTATCCAACTTTCCTTCAACACAGTCATAGGACCTCTTACAGCATGACCAAAAATCATTTCAAAGGGACTGAATCCTAGGGAATCTTGGGGACTCTCTCTTATGGCAAACAACATAAGTCGTACTCCTTCATCCCAATCCTTATCAGACTCCATACAGTATTTCATAAGCATTGATTTAAAAGTCTGGTGGAACCTCTCTAGGGCACCTTGGGTTTGAGGGTGGTACGCAGAAGCTAAGTATTGTTTAATACCCAATTCATTCATCACCTGCTGGAAAAGGAAAGAAGTGAAGTTAGCACCCTGATCCGACTGTACAATTCTAGGAATGCCATATTTAGTGAAGAAGTTAGTCAGAGACTTTACCACACTCTTTGCTTTGATGCTTCGCAGTGGTATAGCCTCTGGGTACCTGGTGGTAGTACACATGATTGTGAACAAATATTGGTGGCCACATCGAGTTTTTGGGAGAGGACCTACACAATCAAATATAACCCTGCTAAATGGCTCATCTACCACAGGTATGGGTTTTAGGGGAGCAGGTTTTATGACCTGATTCGGTTTACCAGCCATCTGACATTCATGGCAAGTTCTACAATATCTGGCAACATCACCTTTCATTCCAGGCCAGTAAAAATGAGACAAAATCTTTTTGTATGTTTTCCTAACTCCTAAATGTCCTCCCAAAAAGTCGTGTGCTAATTTCAAGACTTCTCCCCTGTGACATCTGGGAATCACAACCTGATGCACAACATTCCACTCATCAGCAGGATCAGATACAGATCAGAACTTCCTCTAAGTAACCCTGAATCCATGTAGTAACAAACAGGCATGCGAGCGGCTTCTTCCATATCCACAGCCTTTCTACATAGTTCAGCTAATTCGGAGTCACTCGGCTGATCATCTATCAGTTTTTCCCTAGTGACAGGTACTTTCTGAATGGTAATGTTGTCACCAGAAGAGAGATCAGCTTCAGATTTTGGAGAATGAATGTTAACTGAATCTTTAGCTTCACTCACATCTCTCCCACCAAAGTCACTATCAAATGAATCATCCTGACTGTCAAACAGATTCTCAATACCTAAATCATTTTCCTCATTGCCAGGTGCACTGCTATCAGTAATACAAAGCTTAGGGTCAACTAAAGGAACGGTCTGTACCTTATTCCGAAGAGTCTGGCTCCTTGTAACTGCACATAAAGGAAATAAGTCAGGGTATTCTTCTTCAATTAAACCGGTATTATTCTCCTCTGTAGGAGTCGAAGATACCACAGGATCTGACATCACGCTGGCTCCTGCAATATCATTACCCAGCAAAAAAGTAACCCGTCACAGGAAGAGAATCTTGAACACCAATAGTTACTCAACCAGTCACAACTGGAGTTCTCAAAAACACCCTACACCAAGGAACAGTGATCACTCCACCGACACCCTTAAGCACCAAATGCTCTCCAGTATAGGAATCTTCCACGCAGGGAACAGATCCTTTCAACAGAATACTGTGAGAAGCACCAGTGTCACGCAAAATCTTCGCAGGGCACTGATCACCTGATTCTTCAACTGCAACTGAACCATCAAACATGAAAGGTTCAAAAGAATCCTCCTTTGGGCGATTTCTCACTAAAGTTTTGTCAAACTTCTCCAGAGGTTCGAATGAGAGCACTGGCTCTTCCTTCTTTGCTTCCAATTTAGGGCAATTCGCAATCACATGACCTGGTTTCTTACAGTAAAAACAGACAAATGCTTTAATCTTGGCATAGGTCTTGGAAAGCTCACCTGAGTTTCCACGAAAATTTACTTTACTAGAAGAAGCAGAACTACTATCCTGCCTACCACCCTTTTCCTTTGTTACAAAACCCTTTCCACCTGACTGATTTTCAGATTTAACAGGATGCATTTTGTGAGTAAGGGGATAGCTATCAGCTAATGCAGCAGCTTTATGAACATTACTAATATCTCTCTCTCCTAAGTACAATTGTATATCTCTTGGAGTGGCTCTTTTGAACTGATCTAAAATCATCAATTCAACAAGTTCCTCAAAAGTTTCTACCTTGCTAGACTTTATCCACCTTCCACACATTTTACTCAATGAATAAACAAATTCTATATATGACTGTGCATCAGTCTTTCTCATAGTCCTAAATTTCACTCTATATGTTTCAGGAATGAGTTCATATGCCTTAAGAATATCTTCTTTCACTAACTTATAACTACGACAAACTTCACTTGACAAAGACAGAAATGCTGAACGAGCTGACCCAGTGAGCACACTTTGAATCATAGCAATCCACGACTCTTCAGGCCCCTGAAAAGACTTTGCAATTTTCTCAAACTGCAAGAAAACGCTTCTGGGTCCTCCTCGTCAAAAGCAGGCATAAGTTTCAAATGTTTTGTCACATCAAACAATTTTGTCTCAGATTCTAAAGACAATGCCTGTAAGTCTTGTTTTCTACTGCTAACCTGTGCTAACGCTAATTCGTGCTGCCTTTCACGCTCTCTTTCCTTTTCTTCTCTTTCCTTCAAAGTCAACTCGTGCTCCATTTCTAACTTTCTGATGTCTACAGCTTCCCTGGGGTCAAATGAACGCAAAGTCAGTGCCTCCTTCGGTAGCACCTCTTCATTCACAAGTTCAGTTAATACTGCATTTTGAATTTCGGACTTCCTTTGACTACGTCGATACTCAGTTTCATATGTATCAGCAAGTTTCATCCAATCATCCTTTCTTAAAACACAGTCTTTCAACATTTTCACGGATGGATTCTCAACAAACTCCTCAACATCAAAAGTAGCCATGATTAATCAATAAAGAATCTCTATATCTAAATATGCCCAATAGTTAATGAGTGATAAAGGAATCTATCCTGGACAAGGTCGTCAATTTTTGTTACGACCTTAGGCCTCTTAGGGTGTAACAAATTGTTACGTTTTAAATGCAGGAAAGTGGTTTTCTTACCGTAGAACTCGGATACCTTCACACTGGTTACTCACCCAGGAGATTATAGTGTATCACTACATAGAAATTCACTCTGCTTCCGGCATTCAATGCGTTGTGTACTTGATAAATGAGGATTTAATGAATTCCATTAACTTCCAACATCCATCTAAGTTATTGGTTATACTTTGTCATAACCAATCAGTCATTACCCTTGGTAATAATAATAGAGGGATCACAGATACGGGCAGATGATTGCACTTACGTTTATTTGGCACAATTCCATACACTGGACTTATAATTTGCATGGATAGGTCAGTCACTCACAATCACGCCACAGTACCGTAAGGTATAAGGGAGTTTGCCAACTTGGAGAATTAATCGTTTAGATCTATTTGGCCGGCCTGGAGTGCTCTTGTAGCAACCAGGTCCTCACCATTGATCACTTCCTTTACAGGATGTGTTAACTTGTCGCTGGACTTAACAACAATCTCGGGGATTTGCACACACAGACTCGTAGCACTGGTAGGACTGTATGGCCTCTGTTCTTAAGTCCGCGGAGCAGGTCTTCTCTAACCCAAGGTCTAAAACCCACTGACTAAATTGTTTTTTTTGAGGCGTGAAGTGATGAACAGTACACCACTGTCTCACTGACCTGCCACCCCTATCGGCTGGCTAACATACCACTAATTGAAAACATGTCCCAGTTATGGCTGGCCGGTTGCCTTATCTCTACCGTAAACAAACATTTGGGATGGGTTGTGCGGGAGGCCCAACGCAACCCATGACAATCGCCCCTATTAAGAAAAATTTTTCTCTTGGAGAATAAATTTTCAGCACCTGTATACAATCAAGAGAATGCCTAGTCCAGACACACAATTCGACATTCACGCTGTGGTGTGTGTGTAACACTAACACTGCAACGGAATGGAGTCGCCAATCGCCACTGAGGGAAAATCTCAACATTTACTTTAGTTTTTCTGGCTGGAGGAAAACTCCGCGGCGAGCGTGACAATTCCCGAGCAATAGTTCATGCTAAGCGTAAGCACGCTACATTTACATTAGAGCAACGTGTTGTGTGGTGTAGGGTATGTAGACATTTTTTAGGAGGCACAGATGTTGTGTTATGTTCTCAAGTGTAGAAAGGTGTGAGAAAATTATACATAACATATGACGAGCCGCCAGACGCTGGAGGCTCGAGTCGACTGGAGTCTAGACCAACTCCACACTCATTAGGGAAGGTGATCTCTCAATCAGTTGCTCTGGTTCCTCCACAAGTCGAGATAGGAGGTCAGCCCCCACATTCAGGCTGCCCTTGATGTACCGGAGGACGAAGTTGAACTGCTGGAGATACAGTGCCCACCGCCTCAGACGAGCATTTGCATTCTTAGATGGTCAGAGACTGGTGAGCGGCATGTGGTCTGTCTCCAACACAAACTCACCTCCGTAGAGATAGTAGTAGTACTTCTTGATGCCTTCCACCACTGCCAAAAGTTCCTTCTCAACCGTGCTGTAATTCCTCTCCGCAGGTTTCAACTTCCGACTGTGATACGCAACTGGAAAAACCTCGCCGTCTGCCTCTTGTAGTAGCACTGCGCCAACCCCATCCTGTGAAGCATCGGTCCGGAGGATGAAAGGCTCTTCCTTCCTCACCAGTTGAAGGATGGGTGGCTTGCATAACAGGTTCTTGAGGGCACTGAAAGAATCCTCTTGTTCAGGTCCCCATTGCACCTTGTTAGATGCATGTCTCTTGTGCAGGTCAGATAAGGAAGAGCCACCACGGCAAAGTTTGGGATGACGTTCTGGTAGTACCCTACGAGGCCCAGAAATGACCTCACTTGTTTTTTTGTAGTGGGCCGTGGTGCATCTTGGACCTTTTTGATCTTCTCATTCTGAAAGGTGCAGCGTCCTCCGCCGACAGTGTGCCCGAGGAACTGTACTGCAGCCTGATCGATCTCACACTTGCTTGGTTTCACGGTCATGTTTTTTTGTTGGAACCTCCGGAACACCTCCTCTAAGAGTTCCAGGTGTTCCTCAAATGTTGCTGAATGGACTAACACATCGTCCACAAATGCCTCAACTCCCTTGATGCCGTTTAGGACTTGCCTTATGACACGGTTGAAGACGGCAGGGGAGTTTGTGAGACCAAAGGGAAGGACTCTGTACTGATAGAGACCCCCTGGCGTACCAAACGCTGTGATCTGCCGACTCTTCGGGTCCAGTGGGATTTGGAAGAACCCCTTGGTCTGATCAAGTTTGGTAAATAACTTCGAACCAGCTATTCTTGAAAAAATAGTTTTCTGATCACACATAGGTTCAGCATCCACCTGGGTAATGGCATTTACTCTCCTATAATCCCCACAGATCCTGGCACCCCTATCCCTTTTTCAGACGACTATCATAGGACTACAGTATGGAGACGATGATTTCTCGATGATTCCTACTGCTTCCATTTCCTCAATTTCTTGTTTGACAGTGTCCAGTAGTCGCATAGGTATAGGATAGGGCTTTACCCGAACAGGTGTATTGCTGGTCAGTTCAATAGTGTGACAGTCGACCCGGGCAACTCCTGGCTTATCAGAGAAGATGTCCTTGTAGCGATGCAACAGAGAGCCAATGGCATCTCGTTCCTCTGCTGATAGATTTCCGTTCACCTCAACGTCCGTGAAAGTCTCACTCTGGCGGGACCGTGCAGTGACAGGCCCATCCTCCTCATCACTGACAGAGATCACTGTGGCAGCACAAGTTACCCCTGAATCACACTGGGAAGGCTCGTCCCTGTCTTCCTCAGTGGAGACTGTACCCTTGATCGGTGACTGGAAGTACTTCTTCAGCATGTTCATGTGGAACTTCTTTCGTCGAGATCCCACCTGGACGATGTAAGTCAGATCCGAGACACGCTCTGCAATGTCGAATGGACCTTTCCACTGAGCCAGTAGCTTATTGCGCATCGTAGGCAACAGAACCAGGCACTGGTCACCTGGCTGGAAACAACGAAGCTTGGCCTTCTTGTCATAGAAAGTCTTCTGGACCTCTTGAGCCTTTATCAGCTCTTGCTTTGCTAGTTGACAGGTGTCTTGGAGACGATCAGCTAAGTCAATGACATATGTATAAGTGGCCTTGACTTCCAGATCTGATTCCTCATCATCCCACAGTTCCCGAAGAACCTGTAGTGGTCCCCGGACGGACCTGCCGTACATAAGCTCGAAGGGAGACACCTTGAGTGAGCTCTGTGGCGCCTCCCGGTACGCGAACAGACGTGGGGCAATGTAGCGTGGCCACTCCTTAAGTTGTTCGGCTGCCATCCTCCTGAGTATTTTCTTCAGCGTCCCATTAATTCTCTCACAGAGTCCGTTGCACATCGGGTGATAGGGTGTTGTCTTTAGCCCCTTTACCGATAACAACCGCATCAACTCCTCCATCATGGCAGAAGTAAACTGGGTCCCCCTGTCACTGAGGACTTGTTTGGGAACACCAACCCGACAGAAGATTTCCAACATGGCTTCTGCAACAGTCGTGGCCTCAATGTTCCTCAAGGGCAGAGCCTCGGGCCACCTCGTGCTAAAGTCCACCAAGGTGAGGATATACTTTGCCCCATCGCTCACCCTTGGGTTTATCGGCCCTACAATGTCCACCGCCACCCTCTCAAGGGTTCAGAGATCAGTGGGAGGGGCCGTAGTGGTGCAGGCGGAACTCGCCCTCGATCACTGGTTTTCTGGCACACATCACAAGAGCGGACTAGCCTGGTGATCTCCTGGCCCATCCTTGGCCAGAAGAATGCTGCACTGATGCGATCAAAGGTCTTCTTTTTACCCATATGACTGCCAAGAGCAGTGCAATGACCTAGCTTGAACACAGTGTTACGAGTTGGGGATTTAGAATATAGTTATACGTCTACCCAGATCCCAACAGGTAACAACAAAAAAACAAACAAAGACAATCGGACTAAAAAAAGGGTAGACAAAGGATGCGAGTTTTCGTTGTATATAATAAAGTACCATAAATTCCTTAACAAAATATTCAGCTTATACACTACCCTTAACCAAACTTAACCTAAACACGAACAGTATATACATAGCAATAAAACATAAAACAATAGTGAAGCAATGTGGAGGGGGGAGAGGCAATACAAGATTACAAATACTTAAGTAAGGAGCTGAGATGGCTGACGAGCAAGGCTGAGTATGGTAGAAGACGGTAAATAGTCACTGTGCCGTAGGTTTCCAGGATAGGTGATCCTGTGGTCGCTTCCCAGAGTGAAGTCTTCTCTCCTCGAATTGGAGCTGACAAAGTAGACTGAGGCGGAAGTGACGCAACAACCAGGATATGGAGAAGGGAAACCCGGGAGTGGTAACTAAGACGAGCCATACTCGTGTTTCGTCCCTAGATGGCGTTGATCGTGGTGCTGGGTAGGTAGATGAAGACAATCGGTGGAGGGGTTCGTAACACACCCCCCCTCCAAAGACCTTCGTAGCGCGGGCGCGAAGGAGGTGATCACCTGGTGCGTCTGGAGAGTAGCTGCTACATTTCCACTGGAGCTCGGGATAAGGAGTCTGCAATCAGGTTTTCTCTCT
The DNA here is from genome assembly GCA_958450375.1 of Homarus gammarus. NCBI lineage: Eukaryota > Metazoa > Arthropoda > Malacostraca > Decapoda > Nephropidae > Homarus > Homarus gammarus. Next base: position 334,217 of record CAUDMG010001867.1, read on the forward strand.
CCTCAGCCTTCTCCATGTATGCAACCGCCTCAGCCCCCTCCAGCCCGAGGGCACGTGCTTCCTCTAAAGCCGCTGCACGAGCTGACGTGGTGTAGGTGTGGGCGATACAATTGTGCAATCATCCACGGTCTGTGTCCCTGTTCGGGCGCCAATTGTTAAGTTTTAAATGCAGGAAAGTGGTTTTCTTACTGTAGAACTCGGATACCTTCCCACTGGTTACTCACCCAGGAGATTATGGTGTATCACTACGTAGAAATTCACTCTGCTTCCGGCATTCAATGCGTTGTGTACTTGATAAATTATGATTTAATGAATTCCATTAACTTCCAACATCCATCTAAGTTATTGGTTATATTTTGTCATAACCAATCAGTCATTACCCTTGGTAATAATAATAATAGAGGGGTCACAGATACGGGCAGATGATTGCACTTACGTTTATTTGGCACAATTCCATACACTGGACTTATAATTTGCATGGGTAGGTCAGTCACTCACATTCACGCAACAGTACCGTAAGGTATAAGGGAGAGTCGCTGGACTTAACAACAATCTCGGGGATTTGCACACACAGACTCGTAGCACTGGTAGGACTGTATGGGCTCTGTTCTTAAGTCCGCGGAGCAGGTCTTCTCTAACCCAAGGTCTAAAGCCCACTGGCTAAATTGTTTTTTTTGAGGCGTGAAGTGATGAACAGTACACCACTGTCTCACTGACCTGCCACCCCTATCGGCTGGCTAACATACCACTAATTGAAAACATGTCCCAGTTATGGCTGGCCGGTTGCCTTATCTCTACCGTAAACAAACATTTGGGATGGGTCGTGCAGGAGGCCCAAGGCAACCCATGACAACAGTCTTTCAACATTTTCACGGATGGATTCTCAACAAACTCCTCAACATCAAAAGTAGCCATGATTAATCAATAAAGAATCTCTATATCTAAATATTCCCAATAGTTAATGAGTGATAAAGGAATCTATTCTGGACAAGGTCGCCAATTTTTGTTACGACCTTAGGCCTCTTAGGGTGTAACAAAATTACAAATTCAATTTCTCTTTATATTATAGGTTCAAGGAATAGATCCCACCAAAATCATCACCTAATTACTATGGGGTATATTGAAATACATGCAGTAGTTTTAATTACAGAATATATTAACAAATAAACAATAAAATAAATATATCAGTATGTACAAAAATAAACAAACACAAGTTAAATCTGATCAAATAAATGATTAAATCTTATCAAATAAATGACTCAACCGAGTGACAAAATAATGAACACAAAAGTAAAGACTTATTTAGTCTAGAAACTACGATGAACAACGTGGTCTATCCACCACACGAAACCTCATAAATAAGTAAGTTATTTTCCGTGGAACTCTAAAATATGATTAACAATAATCTTTCACAAATAATACTTTACTTGGTGTTATAAAAATCGAACAAGGTTTACACGTTGTACCACTAGAAACATATTGTACAATAAGAAAGGAGATACTCTGTACTTTAATTAACACTGCCGGGCCCAAACTAAAGTAAACAAAGCGAGCGGACGCGGGCAGAAATGATGTCACAAACAAAAGACGTTCACGTTGCGAATCTACAACCAACGATGGAACGCTCACTCGTAACACCTACACAAACTGAGAAGTAGTTTATCATAACACAAGCTAAAGCCTAATAAGTCACCATGTCCTGATGAGATATTTGCCAGAGTATTAAAGGAATGTAAGGAAGAGCTTAGTATGCCCTTAGCAAATTTGTTTAACATGTCATTAAAAACGAGTGTAGTACCAGAATCCTAGAGGATAGTGAATGTGATACCGATTTTCAAGAAGGGAGATATATCACTATCCTCTAACTACTGTCCAATCAGTTTAACATCAATTGTAGGCTGGAAGCAATAATTTCAAACTCTATTCGAAGTCACCTGGAGAAGCACAAGTTTATCAATGATTCCCAACATGGCTTCACACGTGGGTGTTTATGTCTGGCTAATCTATTAACAATCTTTTCAGCTGTTTTCGAATCAGTTGACGATGGGTACGATTATGATGTGGTATTCCTCGACTTTAGCAAAGCCTTCGACAGAGTCCCCCACGAAAGGATCTTGGAATTGGAGGAGATATTCTAAAATGAATTAGGGCGTGGTTACAGGACAGGAAACAGCGAGTAAGTATTAACGGCACTAAATCCGATTGGAGTAACGTCACTAGTGGAATACCAGAAGGATTAACACTTGGACCATTACTATTTATTATATACATAAACGACATACTGTAGATATAGGCGAAGACAGCAACATAAGTAAATTTGCTGCTGACACTAAAATAGGGCGCGTAATTAACTCTGACGAGGAGTCCGCAAAACTACAGGAACATCTGAAATTTTTTTCGTATTGTCTGAAAAATGGCAGATGAAATTTAATCTGTATAAACGTCAAGTACTTAATCTAGAAGAAGTAAACAGAGAAACCAGATATTAGATGAACAACGCTGTTATAGAGAAATCGGACTGTGAGAAATATTTAGGAGTAATGACAATTAGGAATCTTAAACCAAGTCAACAAGGCTAACAAAGTACGAGGTTATCCTAAAACTATATCTTGCGCTTGTGAGACCTCACTTGGATTACACAGTTCAATTCTGCGTTAAAGCATCGTCATTTACACTCCCTCGAGAGACGTAGAGTGAGGGGCGATATGATCGAGGTGTATAAATGGAAGTCAGGCTAAACAAAGGTGATATAACAAAGGTACTTCAACTATCCAACCAGGGGCGAATTCGTAGCAAAGGTTTTAAATGAGACAAATTTAGATTCAGGCGCGAGATAGGTAAACATTGGTTTGGAAATAGAGTAGCAGATGAATGGAACAAGTTACCAAACATCATCATGAACACGAATACGCTGAATAGCTTCAAACATAGGTTGGATGGATATGTGACCTGTAGGGGTTGGGTGTAGTAAAGGGACTGCCCAGTATGGGCCAATAGACTGCTGCAGCTTCCTCCATTCTTATGTTTTTATGTAGGCCACGTGGTGCAGTAACTCGTCCGTAGGTGTGTTGATATGAAGGACCTCACTTATGTAATAATAATCATAATAATAAACGGTTTATTAATAGAATTGCAGCCAGTTGCTGAAAATATGCATTTACAGGGCTGTACAGTACATAAATCAGGAGTTGCTTTTTATTTTAACAATAGATGGGATGGTGCTATTCTTATATCTATCAATGCCGGCTCTTATGGGCTGAATTTTGTTGTAGTGGCGGACTGCGCGAGGTGGGTGGGGGACTGCCGGTGGCAGGAGGTGGTGATGACGAGGATGGTGCAGTAGTCCACTGTCAAACCTTGCTAATGCTTGGTGGTGGAGGTCACTGAGGGATTAGGGTGTGTCATAGGAGGGAAGATCAGCTAAAACTAATGGCCCATCACTTTTTTGGTAGATTTTAGTGTATATAAACAGAAAATAATTTCAGTTTCAATATTTTGCAACCTTTTGCTAGGTAAATTTTAGCGTGAAATTTATCGAAAATCTAACGTACAGCTGCATTAGTGCATTACAATTAAATAGTGAACATTGCTTTCTGACTTCATTCTTTAACAACCCAACTAACAATATTTTTTTCTGTTTCAGATTCTGATGCATTTATAAGTTGATAATATTTGCGATGGCTGCTTGTGTCAGGACGAGGAACCAAAAATCCAGCCATCTCAGTCACTATCTTGGGTCTGGGAGAGAGCTCCTGAAGTCGGAGTTGCCTACATTGAGAGATGCTTTGAGATACGGTGTTTTAATCAGGCAAATCAGTGAAAAGAACCAAAGAACTTACACAAACAAAGACATTGCCAGTGATATGACCAAAGCTGTCTTGGCACAGTACACTCTGGCTAACGCTCAGTTCAAGCCTCCAGTCATAACAAGTCAGAAGAAGATTAGTGAGAGACTGCTAGCCAGTTGGGAAAAGGCAAGAGATATCTCTCTTGGGAGAGGAAAACTTGCAGTTAAGGACAGCTTTACCAAGCAACTGGACCAGTTATTTGATATAATTACTTGCAAGTGCCCAATTGTTCTCTGTCCTGAGTTTGGATGCGATCGTGACTGTAAATCCGAGGCCCACATCTCCTGTATTTGCAAGCTTGAACTGAAGATTCCTGTGATCGAACTGGCATTTGTCAAAGAACAGAGAGAGAAGACTGGCAGTATAGGGGCTCTCATGATTTCTAGCCAAGATATTCCGGAGTCCAAGAGACAGGAGGCTGCCACAGAGAGACAGAAGAGGAGAAGAGTTGCCGAGGAAAAGAGACTTGAGAAGGCCCAGGGTGAGGTAAAAAAGGCCGATGATTGGAGTCAAGCTGATTCAGAGTTTAATGACTTCCCCATGGCTGATCCGAGTGCTGACCAGGAGAATGGTGACTTTGTCCCTAACCCAGAAAATAATGATCCCAAACCTTCCAGGCATAAGATTCGAAATATGAAAGATATCCCGAGCATAGCTCTGGCCAGCATGCGACACCACACTGGTCTCAGAGAAACTGCAGAGATAGCAACAGCTGCCTGGATTGACGGTGGTTTGATAACACCTGATGATGTTCACCTGGTGATAGATCATAACAAAGTAAGGAGAGCTCAGGAGAAACTTGTCAGTAACCTAGAAGAGGAGTTTGATAAGGGGATAAGTGAAAATGGAATCAATTGTTTGTTCTTTGATGGGAGAAGGGATGACACTAAAGTGTTCATGAAAGTTGGAGATTCTGACAAGTTGTTCCCTGCCATGGTGAAGGAGGAACACTACTCCTGCTGCAGTGAACCAGGAGGGAAGTATTTGTGGCATTTCACTCCAGAGAAAGATGACAGCAGGAAACCAGCTGAGATAGTGGCAGATAACATTGTGAACTGGCTCAGAGAGAGGAACGTAGACCAGACCCTGCAGGCCATTGGAGGGGACAGCACTAACACGAACACAGGGTGGCAAGGGGGGGTCATACAGTGGATAGAGCGGAAGATTGGGAGGAAGCTGGTCTGGATTGTTTGTGACCTCCACACCAACGAGTTGCCACTCAGACATCTGATCCAGGAGCTGGATGGCAAGACTCTTTCAAACAACAGATGGTCTGGTCCTCTTGGCAAGATGCTGGACTCTGCCACTGAGTTAGAAATAAATCCGAGCTTTGAAAAAATCACAGTTGGCCCTCCACTCGTTGAGCTTGCACGTACTTCTCATGGACGACCTGAGTACTGACCAGTACTATGGTTACATGATTTGCAGTGCCATCAAAACTGGGGTCATGCCTGATAGACTTGCTTACCTGCAGATAGGTCCAGTCTCACATTCTAGGTGGCTCACAACGGCTCTCAGGTTCTGCAGAATTTGGGTCGCTCATCATAAACTGAAAGGGAACCAGCTTCACAACCTGAGATTGTCCAATTCATCGTGAGTGTCTACTTGCCAAATTGGTTCAACACCAAGGTCAAGTCATCGTTCTCCGAAGGTCCGAGGCATGTTCTCTTCCAGCTTGAGCTCCTGAGGAGTCAGCCAAGGAAGGTTGTTCAGATTGTGGAGCAGACTGTGAGGAGATCTTCCTGGTATGATCATCCCGAGGCAGTTCTGCAGACAATGCTCTGCAGTAAGGATGAGGAGGAGAGAAGAGTGGCAGTCAAAAAGATCTTGGATATGAGACTTATGAGAGGATCTGGGCATGACGAATCAGTTGGTGACGATTCCTTCAGGGTCAGGAAGACTCCTGAAGTCAATCCAGGTGCCAAGATCCTCACTGATCTCATAGATCTGGATAACATCCAGGCTGACAGTGAGCCCCCTCTTACCTGCAGCCTCACCAATGTTCAAGTCAGAGCTTTCCTGGACAACCCCATGCATGTCCCTGCCTGGCCCTCGCACACCCAGAGTATAGAGCGTTGTGTACAGCAAGTGAGCGAGGCCAGCAGTCACGTGTACAGCCAGGAGAGGAGGGAAGGCTACATCCGAGATCAGGTGGTCAGCAGGGAGGTGATGAGTAGAAACAGAAGCAAGAAAGACATGTTCTCTATGGTGTGCAGCAACACCGGGTCGTAGTAGTAAAACCGGTTTTTGTATTTGATGATTTTGTTTTCTAAAGGAATATTAAATTTAATAAATGTGTCAACATCATTCGTTTCACTATTCTGGATCATTTTCATCCTAATAAATTAACCTGATACATTTACTTTACTTTAAATAAGCTATTTAGTGGTGTTGGTAAAAGGGTGGGAATACTGAATTTTCATAAGATTTCAAGTTAATATTTACCTAGCAAAAAATGAAAACTTTTCAAATCTGAAGATATCACATGATTCTGCACATAGAACTACATCATTAATACCATAGGCCGATATTTTTAACTCTAAAAAATGAAATTCGCCTCCGTATGACACACCCTACTGAGGGATGGCATTTCCAGGGTGGAGAGAGCGTTGTTGTAGCCGGAGTAGTGTACGCCGAGCATGATTCTGAAGGCCCTTTTCTGTACCTTCTCCAGCTGACGTTGTTGGGTAGAGTTGAGAGAAGACGACCAGGCTTGTGACTCATACTTTAATTTGGGGAGAATAAAGGCATTGTAGATAGTCCTCAGCTTTGGCGTGGGTGCCCCAAGTAGCATGTAGAGTCGGTACGAGGCTGCCTTGATTGTGTTGTTTACATGGACCTTCCAGTCCAGTTTGTGGTCTATGGTAACACCCAGGAGTTTGACAGACTGCACTATGTAGTGATGGGTTGTCAGACCACAGCTTACATCGCGAGGAAAGCCAGACTTGACCCGACATTAGCCAGGTCAAAAGTGTAGGGTGGCTCTCACGGTGGACCGGGGGTTACAAATCAATTAGCTCCCCTCCCATGTGACATGTCACCACAACAGACATGTAAGAAGGCACCAGCCGACTCTCTTCCAAGATACAATAACCTACTCTCTGAACAAAGGCCGGACCTGACCTCACATTAGCCAGGTCAAATGTAACCCTCGCAGCCCAACTCAAGGGGCCACAAATCAACCAGGGCCTCTCGTGTCACACGGCCCCACCTGATGACTTCTCCTTTCATCTCAGAAACTCCAGTCTGACCCGACATTAGGGAGGTCAAGTGTAGGGGAACTCTTACGGTTGCTCTCCCAATATACACACGGCCCCACCTGATGACTTCCCAGATAGTTCTGAAAAGTCCAGACCTGACCTCACATTGGCGAGGTCAAATGTAAGGAGACCCTTCGCCCCCCCCCCCCCCCCCCCCCCGGGCCAGCTGAACCTGACGGCTCGCATCCCAATATATAGGACGTCCTGGTCCTCCCTCGGTCATTCGCAGAGAGAGATACCAGGAGACAGAGTCAGAGAGAGAGACACACAGGGATCGGAGGAGGAGGTCCACCACAGCCAAGTCCCTCTCACGGGAGGAGAGTTGTGCAGGAATTCCATCCCCGACTTCCCTCCAGTGTCCCAGCTAAGCAGTCGCCCTCCCGACACCAGTGTCCCAGCTAAGCAGTCGCCCTCCCGACACCAGTGTTCCAGCTAAGCAGTCTCCCTGCTAGGCCTTCCCTAGGTCACGTGAGTGTTTGTCAGAGCTTTCCACGGGATGAGTTACTTATGTGGGAAGTGTATTCATTTCATGTTCTTGTCCGAGAATCAGTGTCTAGTAACGTAATAATGACCTAGTAACTTCAATAGAAGGTGTTATTAATGTGTCCATGTCATGTTCGTAATTAATAAAGAGTTGTAGCGAAGCAGTGTTTGACAAGTCGCCTTTAAGAACGTAATAGATGTGTATTGACGTATAAGATACGATAAGTGTACGATAAGTGTAAATAACTATCATGGCCACGCTACCAAAATCTTTCTCTCTTTTACTCTCTTACTAAACATTCTACCTCTACTCTTAAATCTTTGTCTCATTACAACTAACTGGAGAGGATGGGCAATTGGGCACCCAATGTGACTGCTGGAACTTGCACTGGAGTGCTGGCGGTATTGATGTGCATGACTTCGGTTTTGGTGTGGTTGATGGTGACCTTGTTCTCCGTAGTCCATGCCTGTAGCCTGTCCAGGGTGCCTTGTAGCAATGAGTAGTCCGGTGAGGTGTTGTCCACTGTAACCCCCACAGTGCAGTCATCCACGTACTTCCACCTGTGAGGAGTGTCCGACAGAGCGTCGTTGATCAGGATGAGGAAGCACAGTGGTCCCATCTTGGTCCCCTGGGGAACACCACAGGTGAGGTGTTGGAATGGGGATACAGAATAGGGTGTGTCAATTTAGGGGGTGAACTGGCTAAATTGAAAATCGAGTAATTTGGTAGCAATTTATTGTAGTCTTTAAGCATGCAAAACAATATTCTGGCATAAATTTTTTTTTATAATAAGTCCTACCTACATCAAATGGATTTTTAAATGTACATATTTGTGAATTTATAACATAACCAGCGTTTGCACACATGTTACTGTTTCAAGTTTCAAATTATTATATTTTATTATCCGTAGTCTATTTGAAAGTAACCAATGCCTTCATACTCTCTTTGCTTTGGTTTCTTGTCATCAGTAGTCTGCTTGCTATTTGTGCTTTGATGTAACCTTCTCGCCTCTCGTGGCTGTAAACATGGCCTGCTGCTTCTGTGACCATTTTCACACATCTCTCCACACTTTGAGTGTGGGAAGGCCACTTCGGCACCTGCATTGGAGTCTCTTTAAGGTTTCTCAATTCTTGGCTAGTTAGACTTGTTGTCAATGGTGGCTCTAAGACTTTCAAACTCAAGTCAACCAATTCTGACAATTTGGTGGCATTGACGTTTATTGGGGGAACTTTTCTTGAATGAAACGAACAGTCTCCCAACTGGTCGTCATCTATTAGCGTTCCTCTAATCTTTAGAATGACTTCTACAGCCTCGGTTCGGAGATTGGTACATTGACTGCAAAGCATTGCTTGCAAAACTGCTTCTGATCGAGCATACCAAGCGGACCTTCTTGCCACAGGTAACACGATGTCCCTCACTACCTTCCTCTGTGTTCTTACTAGCTGCAATTGAAACAAAAGGTGATTGGGCCCATCCACCCACATAGGATTAAGTTTCACACTAAACCACTGGGGAAGATAAACTCCAATAATAAATTCAACAATTAACCTCAAATTCTTCAGCACTTTGCCCTTCAATTCGTGTTTGGAAATCCAAATCCTGCAGAAACGAAGAGCTGTAGTTAACCAACGGCTGTGACTGACAGGTCCAATCTCCAAGAGAGCCAATGACTGAGGCACTTCTCCTGATCTTATTGCTTGGGCAATACGATAAGCATAGGATTGATCTGTGCTGAGATCTTTGATGACTCCTTCAGACAATGCCGGAAGGGGAGGGCCAACTTCGACCTTTGGAAAGGTTGTATTTATTTCTAGTTGTGTTGCTTCATCCAGCATGATGCCAAGGGGACCTGACCACTTGTTGTTGCTCTTTGTAGGACCATCAAGTTCCTGGATGAGATGACGAAGAGGTAGCTCGCCTGTATGTAAATCACATACAATCCAAACAAGTCTTCTTCCTAGTTTTTTCTCTAAATGCGTCATTACACCCCCCTGCCATCCGGTGTTCACTGCAGTTGAATCTCCACCAACAGCCTGCAGTGAACTGCCAAGTCCTCTCTCCTGAACCCAACATAAAATATGATCAGCAATGACCTCTGCATGTTTCTTCCCTTCCACTTCAGTTTCGGGAGCAAAGTGAAACAAAAACCGACCACCAGGCTCAGAACAGACAGAGTAGTGTTCTTCTTTGATGAGACCTGGAAACTTTCTGTTCACTCCCTCTACTTCTAGCAAAACTTTTGTGTCATCTATTCTTCCATCAAACAAAAGACAGGAGAGCCCTCCCTCGCTTAAATCTTTTTCATGCTGATCAGATATTTCCTTCATTATTTTTTCTTGTGCTCTTCTAATTTTATTATGATCTATCACCAAAGATACATCCTCTCGGCTGATGAGGCCTGCATCTATCCAAGCGGCAGTTGCAATTTCTGCAGCCTCACGAAGTCCAGCATGGTGGCGAATACTAGCTAAAGCAATGTTTGAAATATTTCTTGTGTTGTATTTCATTTTCTTTGGTAAAGGTTCAGATGGCTCTTTGGAACTATCATCTGATGTTGCTTCCTGTTCATCAGAAGAACTATCAAAGAAGTGATAAACATCTTGACGCAGCTCTTCCTCTCTTTGGATGGCTTCTTCACTCTTCATTTTCTTCTTTTGTTCCCTCTCTCGGATTTGTTCTCTCTTCTTGGCATTAGCAATCTGCTTCTTTGTTTCTGAATAATCTATTGAACCCATTTGCATACTTCCTTGGCTGTCTGCCTTTGTCCTCTGTGCCTTTATAAATTCAAGCTCTAAAACAGGGATCTTCTTTTCACGAGGACAACCACAATCAATGTGGGAATTATTTTCTCTCTTACCTGAGTGAGAACAGTTGGATTCAGAACATAATTGTATGGAGCACTTGCAGGTCAAAATGTCAAACAGAGTATCAAGTGTGTGCAGAAATTCATTTTTCCTGGCCAAGTTTCCTTTACCAAGTGATGTTTCAACTGCTTTGTGCCATAATTTCGTTAGTTTTAGCTCAATAGTTCGACACTTATTAATCACAGGTGGTTTGAATAGTGCATTAGCTTTTGTCCATTGATGCAGAAGAGGGACTATCATGTCATTTATGAGTTCTTTATCTGTATAGTTCCTTCTGTCCTTTGCATTTTTTTCTCGAAGGAGTAACCCTAATCTTAGCATGTCTCTCACTGTTGGAAGTTCTGATACAGGAAGCTCCTTCCCTTTACCAACTAGCAGGCTCAAGTGGGTTGACAACTGACTTCTTGTCTTCAATTTTGACATCTTCACACTATCTGACAAATAGAAAAATATTTCAATGTTTCATAATTCAATTGTTGTTTCAAAAAATATCAATTTGTTTATCAAAAATGCTGTAACAGAAATAAGATAATAATTTCTTAGAACATAATGTTTTATACAATGATATAAGTAACTGCGACAATCAATATGCCCTACTTACAATAATTAAAATGTAGAATTCGTCTGGTAGAGTAGGTGCAAGTGCAATGAGAGCAAACCACCGTCTATGATATCTAGAAGGAGAGTGAGCCGGGCGCCTTATCCTCACGCTTGGTACAAGTCAAAACAAGAATTAAACTGTCCCACACGGAGAGCCTGTTCATGTTCATGTTCTGACATGCATATTGTACACAAGCTATAGAACCATAAAATACTCCATAATCCATATGCTTACATGAGATTAGTTAATATCAAGTGAATAATTCTAATCAAGTCTCATTAATTTGTTGAAATACTGATATTTGAAACTTTAAGGTATAATTGATGTAGGTGAGGGTTATTTCAATTCATTTTTGTTTGCTAATCTCAAGTTTAGACATAAAGAGGCACAATATTTTGACTACCAAATTTGATTTTTAACATGTTGACAAAATTGACACACCCTAATACAGAACCCTGGTACCTGACTGCCTGACGACGCTCACTCAGGAAATCGGTGAGCCATGAGACCAGGTTGGTGGGTAGCCCTAGTGCAATGGCCTTGTTGATAACAGTGCAGTGATGAACAAGGTCAAAAGCTTTCCTGAAATCAACAAGGGCAACGCTCAGTGATGTCCTAGGTTTCTGCAGGTTTTTGTGCAGGAAATCCAGGAAACTAACCAAGCAGTAGCAGTGTGATGTAGAGGAGGTCCTCATATTGCCAAATTGCTGTGGATCAATTGACTAATAAATACGAGCAAATGCCCACTCAAAAACAAAGTCTTCACAGAGTAGACTGGGTATGGGGGTAATGGCAACTGGCCTGAGGTCGTTTGGGGACTGTGGGGTGGGGACCTTGGGAATAGGGGTGACAAATGCGGTTTCCATTCATTAGGGCATTTGCTTTGTCTGAGGGATGCATTAATAGGGTGTGTCATACGGAGGCGATTTTTTTTTTTTTGAGTTTCAAAAATCGGCCCATGGTATTAATGATAAAGTTCTATGTGCAGAATCATGTGATATCTTCAGATTTGAAAAGTTTTCATTTTTTGCTAGGTAAATTTTAACTTGAAATCTTATGAAAATTCAGTATTCCCACCCTTTTACCAACACCACTAAATAGATTATTTAAAGTAAAGTAAATGTATCAGGTTAATTTATTAGGATGAAAATGATCCAGAATAGTGAAACGAATGATCTTGACACATTTATTAAATTAAATATTCCTTTAGGAAACAAAATCATCAAATACAAAAACCGGTTTTACTACTACGACCCGGTGTTGCTGCACACCATAGAGAACATGTCTTTCTTGCTTCTGTTTCTACTCATCACCTCCCTGCTGACCACCTGAGCTCGGATGTAGCCTTCCCTCCTCTCCTGGCTGTACACGTGACTGCTGGCCTGGCTCACTTGCTGTACACAACGCTCTATACTCTGGGTGTGCGAGGGCCAGGCAGGGACATGCATGGGGTTGTCCAGGAAAGCTCTGACTTGAACATTGGTGAGGCTGCAGGTAAGAGGGGGCTCACTGCCAGCCTGGATGTTATCCAGATCTATGAGATCAGTGGGGGTCTTGGCACCTAGATTGACTTCAGGAGTCTTTCTGACCCTGAAGGAATCGTCACCAACTGATTCGTCATGCCCAGATCCTCTCATAAGTCTCATATCCAAGATCTTTTTGACTGCCACTCTTCTCTCCTCCTCATCCTTACTGCAGAGCATTGTCTGCAGAACTGCCTCGGGATGATCATACCAGGAAGATCTCCTCACAGTCTGCTCCACAATCTGAACAACCTTCCTTGGCTGACTCCTCAGGAACTCAAGCTGGAAGAGAACATGCCTCGGACCTTCGGAGAACGATGACTTGACCTTGGTGTTGAACCAATTTGGCAAGTAGACACTCACGATGAATTGGACAATAAGTCTCAGGTTGTGAAGCTGGCTCCCTTTCAGTTTATGATGAGCGACCCAAATTCTGCAGAACCTGAGAGCCGTTGTGAGCCACCTAGAATGTGAGACTGGACCTATCTGTAGGTAAGCAAGTCTATCAGGCATGACCCCAGTTTTGATGGCACTGCAAATCATGTAACCATAGTACTGGTCAGTACTCAGGTCGTCAATGACAGTATGTGCAAGCTCAACGAGTGGAGGGCCAACTGTGGTTTTTTCAAAGCTCGGATTTATTTCTAACTCAGTGGCAGAGTCCAGCATCTTGCCAAGAGGACCAGACCATCTGTTGTTTGAAAGAGTCATGCCATCCAGCTCCTGGATCAGATGTCTGAGTGGCAACTCGTTGGTGTGGAGGTCACAAACAATCCAGACCAGCTTCCTCCCAATCTTCCGCTCTATCCACTGTATGACCCCCCCTTGCCACCCTGTGTTCGTGTTAGTGCTGTCCCCTCCAATGGCCTGCAGGGTCTGGTCTACGTTCCTCTCTCTGAGCCAGTTCACAATGTTATCTGCCACTATCTCAGCTGGTTTCCTTATGTCATCTTTCTCTGGAGTGAAATGCCACAAATACTTCCCTCTTGGTTCACTGCAGCAGGAGTAGTGTTCCTCCTTCACCATGGCAGGGAATAACTTGTCAGAATCTCCAACTTTAATGAACACTTTAGTGTCATCCCTTCTCCCATCAAAGAACAAACAATTGATTCCATTTTCTCTTATCCCCTTATCAAACTCCTCTTCTAGGTTACTAACAAGTTTCTCCTGAGCTCTCCTTACTTTGTTATGATCTATCACCAGGTGAACATCATCAGGTGTTATCAAACCACCGTCAATCCAGGCAGCTGTTGCTATCTCGGCAGTTTCTCTGAGACCAGTGTGGTGTCGCATGCTGGCCAGAGCTATGCTCGGGATATCTTTCCTATTTCGAATGTTATGCCTGGAAGGTTTGGGATCATTATTTTCTGGGTTAGGGACAAAGTCACCATTTTCCTGGTCAGCACTCAGATCAGCCATGGGGAAGTCATTAAACTCTGAATCAGCTTGACTCCAATCATCGGCCTTTTTTACCTCACCCTGGGCCTTCTCAAGTCTCTTTTCCTCGGCAACTCTTCCCCTCTTCTGTCTCTCTGTGGCAGCCTCCTGTCTCTTGGACTCTGGAATATCTTGGCTAGAAATCATGAGAGCCCCTATACTGCCAGTTTTCTCTTTCTGTGCTTTGACAAATGCCAGTTCGATCACAGGAATCTTCAGTTCACGCTTGCAAATACAGGAGATGTGGGCCTCGGATTTACAGTCACGATCGCATCCAAACTCAGGACAGAGAACAATTGGGCACTTGCAAGTAATTATGTCAAATAACTGGTCCAGTTGCTTGGCAAAGCTGTCCTTAACTGCAAGTTTTCCTCTCCCAAGAGAGATATCTCTTGCCTTTTCCCAACTGGCTAGCAGTCTCTCACTAATCTTCTTCTGACTTGTTATGACTGGAGGCTTGAACTGAGCGTTAGCCAGAGTGTACTGTGCCAAGACAGCTTTGGTCATATCACTGGCAATGTCTTTGTTTGTGTAAGTTCTTTGGTTCTTTTCACTGATTTGCCTGATTAAAACACCGTATATCAAAGCATCTCTCAATGTAGGCAACTCCGACTTCAGGAGCTCTTTCCCAGACCCAAGATAGTGACTGAGATGGCTGGATTTTTGGTTCCTCGTCCTGACACAAGCAGCCATCGCAAATATTATCAACTTATAAATGCATCAGAATCTGAAAAAGAAAAAAATATTGTTAGTTGGGTTGTTAAAGAATGAAGTCAGAAAGCAATGTTCACTATTTAATTGTAATGCACTAATGCAGCTGTACGTTAGATTTTCGATAAATTTCACGCTAATATTTACCTAGCAAAAGGTTGCAAAATATTGAAGCTGAAATTATTTTCTGTTTATATACACTAAAATCTACCAAAAAAGTGATGGGCCATTAGTTTTAGCTAATCTTCCCTCCTATGACACACCCTAATGCATTAATAACAGAATAGAGGGGGGTGGCAAGTTCGACTGCAAACTCCTTGTAAATTTTGATTGGGATGTCAATTGGGGTTGTGGAGCGTTTGGATTTAAATTTCAGGAATTTGTTGGCAATTTCAAATGGTTGAACACTGGGAGGGGGAGCGGGATGGTAAGTAAGCCCGGAGGAGAGTGAGGTCAAGACTGGGTAGGGTATGCCAAATGGTAGCAAAGTGGTTATTAATTATCTCAGCTGCCTCCTCACTAGGTAAATGAGAGATGAAAGGAAGCGTGGGAGACTGACTGTTAAGACCACAGAGATAAGAACATAAGAACATAAGAATGGAGGAAACTGCAGCGGGCCTATTGGCCCATACTGGGCAGTCCCATTTACACCCAACCCCTATTGCTCATATAAGCATCCAACCTATGTTTGAAGCTATCCAGCATATTCTAGTTAATGATGATATTTGGTAACTTGTTCCATTCATCCACTACTCTGTTACCAAACCAGTGTTTACCTATTTCGCGCCTAAATCTAAATTTGTCTAATTTAAAACCATTGTTACGAGTTCGCTCCTGGTTGGATAGTTTGAGTACCTTTGCAATGTCCCCTTTGTTTAGCCCTGACTTCCATTTATACACATCTATCATATCGCCCCTCACTCTACGTCTCTCGAGGGAGTGCAAATTAAGATGCTTTAACCTGTCTCTGTACTCAAGGTTCCTAATGCCCGGGATTACCCTTGTCATTCTCCTCTGAATTCTTTCCAAGGATTCTATATCCATTCTGTAATACGGTGACCAGAATTGAACTACGTAATCCAAGTGAGGTCTTTTACCTTAGAGTACTACTATCATGCTCTCCATCTTGTGACTATTCCGCCTAAACAACTCAACAGCCTTGAGGTAGTGCAAAATGAAGCCATGCTCATCATCCTAGGTTGCCCAAAATCAACCAGAATTGTAAACATGAGGAAAGAGCTCGGACTGCCCTCCCTTTCTGAGAGGATAGCCCTACTTAATACCATGTTTTGTGTCAAAGTTTTGAAGAACAATAGTTCTCAAACTACAACTCAAACTGAGTTGATGTTCTATCTAAGTAATCCCGACCATCTCTCCAACCTTTCACAAAAGACTCCCTTTGGGGCGTGGCTTCATAAAAGTGTTGCAGATCTCCTGAAACTGAATGTCCCAATCACCCCAGACGAACCTATTAATGCCATTCCTCCTTGGCTGGACATATCAGTTCCTATTAATTACACTCCTGTTGGTAGTAAGCAAATGTTAAACACCGATGTGGTGAGATGTGTCACACTAGAAACTATTAACAGACACATAGAGAGTATTAAATCAAGTGAATGTTATGCTTTTACTGATGGTTCTGTGCAGACAAACACAGGTAGAACAGGCTGTGCAATTGTAATATATAAAGAAAAAGAGATGATAGTGTCAAACAAACAAAGGCTGAACAACTGGGCCAGCACAACACAAACTGAACTAACTGGAATCTACTTAGCCACAGACTACCTCAAAGAAAATGGAGGTGGGGTGATATTCTGTGACTCTCAAAGTGCTTTGAAATCAATGAACAGCCCGTCAGGCTCTATGTCTAAAGTTGCATGTGATATTAAAAGGAATGTGATAACTGCCAATGAGAACAACTTTCGTATCGAATTTGTGTGGATTCCGTCCCATGTTGGAATCAGGTATCATGACCATGCTGATAGACTCGCCAATGAGGCATGTAAGAAAGAAAATGTTGACCGCGACCTTGGTCTGTATAATGCCGTAATTAAAAACATTCAAGTCAGAATCATGAACTCTGATCTAGAAGAAGTGAGAAATGCAGAGAGACCTGACAGTTGTAGCATTAGTAAATATTACAAATTTTGTAACAAGAGGTACCGGTATGGCCAGCATAAGGACAGAACCAGACAATGTGATGTAGTCGTGGCCAGAATTAGGCTAGGATACAGACACATCTGGAAAAGTTAGTAACGCTGTACCCATACCGGAACACTCAGCCTGTAAACTTTGTGATAAACCTTTAAAGCATACACTTGAACACTATATTATTGAATGTGACACTGTCAAAGACTTCAGGCCACCTGACTTACTGTATCTTGAACTATGTAATTACTTCATTGAATCAGGTGTGCTTGAGGATATTCTTGCTGTTTATCCCAAATTTGCTAGCCCACACTGATTTGTCTTCAATTAGAATATGACTCCAATGTATGTGATCCACTGACCTATATATGCTGCTGGTGAATGTGATGTATTTCCTTCTTTGTGTACGAACCTCTGTCCTGCGTGGCAGTGAACAGTGGCATTACCCACATGAATCTGACCTATATATAGTGTCAATGAATATGATGCATTCTTTGTGTACGAACCTCTGTCCTGTATGGCAGTGAAAAGTGACATTACCCACATGAATCTGACCGACGTATATGTATGTATGTGTGCGTGTGTGCATGTATATGTACGTGTACATGTATATGTGTATGTATATACGTATATGTATGTATATGTGTGTGTGTGTGTGTGTGTGTGTGTGTTTACATATATGTATATGTACTGTCAATGAATATGATGCAACTCTTTGTGTACGAACCTCTGTCCTGCATGGCAGTGAACAGTGACATTATCCATATGAACCTGACCTATATACATTTATAGTTGTTAATGAATATGATGTATTTCTCTGTGTGTGAACCTCTGTCCTGCGTGACAGTGAGAAGTGATACCACCCTCAGTGTCAAGACCTGACTGAATTACTCAGAATAGGCAAACTGTACTACAAGCTCTGCCAATAAATTTGTTAAACTAAAAAAACTGACCGATGTCGACTTCCTTGAGGCCGTGCACTTTTCTGGGATAATAAGACTTCTTGGCTGACTTGATTTCCCTGATGACCTGGTTACGTAGACTTTTGTACAGGCGGTTGTCTGTGTAGTATGCCTTGTTGCCCTGCTCATTTAGTCTTTTGTTACTGGGTGTAATCCACGGGACATCATCGGGGTGGATCCTCCAGTGTCTTGGCTGGAAAGAAGTGGTGGTAGGCTTTGGTGATAGTGTCCAGGTAATTATCCCACTTGTTCTGCACATCGTCTACCGTGATCACTTCAGTCCAGGGATACCTGGTCACCCATTGTCCGAAACGCCGCATGGCAGAGTCAGGGGTAGGTCGGTAAGTCCTGGTGACAACTGGCGATCGTGAGATGGTAGGTGTAGGTGAACACAGTAGAGACAGGTGGGGGCTGCGCCCCATGGGAGGCAGCGGCTGGGGGGAAGGTAGTGGTTGCCGAGATCAGTCATGATGAGGTCCAGGGTGGCATTCCCATGTGTAGGAAAGTCAACTATTTGTGCAAGGTGGTGTTGAGTGATGTTACTGATGTATGTGTATGTGTGTGTGCGTGTGTGATCTTTGAGGATAAAATACAATGAACAGAAATGCATAAAAGTATTAGCGGGAGAACAAAGAGACGTCACAGTGTGAGCGCCATTGTTTTTATTCATCATGGGAACTGCGTTCATCCTGCGGTTAATTGAATTTTTGAATAATTTTTTTTTTTTTGGTTAAAAAAAACATACTGATTAATATTGCAAGTGAGGAAGTGGTCAATTGTGATAAGAGATGATAAAAAGCGTAAGAACTATGGTAAAATTGTGAAATATGAGAGCGAAAATTTATAAGGAAATACCAAGTGAGAAAGTGAATTGGCGAGCATGATCATAACTCTTGAATTACCTGAGCCAGCAACACCTGTTATAACACAAAGTAACACCTCAATGGGAGGATGGACAGACTATGTTATATACCACCTCAACTTTGGGTCCAGGAGATAATGACCTTCATATTACACTGATCACAACAACACACAACACAACACCCTCCATCATAACCTCTCACAACACAACACCCTCCATCATAACCTCTCACAACACAACACCTTCCATCATAACCTCTCACAACACAACACCCTCCATCATAACCTCTCACAACACAACACCATCCATAATAACCTCTCACAACACAACACCCTCCATAATAACCACTCACAGCGCAACACCCTCCATCATAACCTCTCATAACACAACACCCTCCATAATAACCACTCACAGCGCAACACCCTCCATCATAACCTCTCACAACACAACACCTTCCATCATAACCTCTCACAACACAACACCCTCCATCATAACCTCTCACAACACAACACACCTCCATCATAACCTCTCACAACACAACACCCTCCATCATAACCTCTCACAACACAACACCCTCCATCATAACCTCTCACAACACAACACCCTCCATAATGACCTCTCGCAACACAACACAACACCCTCCATCATAACCTCTCACAACACAACACCCTCCATAATAACCTCTCACAACACAACACAACACCTTCCATCATAACCTCTCACAACACAACACAACACACCTCCATCATAACCTCTCACAACACAACACCCTCCATCATAACCTCTCACAACACAACACCCTCCATCATAACCTCTCACAACACAATACCATCCATAATAACCTCTCACAACACAACACCCTCCATAATAACCACTCACAGCGCAACACCCTCCATCATAACCTCTCACAACACAACACTCTCCATCATAACCTCTCACAACACAACACCCTCCATCATAACCTCTCACAACACAACACCATCCATAATAACCTCTCACAACACAACACCCTCCATAATAACCACTCACAGCGCAACACCCTCCATCATAACCTCTCATAACACAACACCCTCCTTCATAACCTCTCACAACACAACACCATCCAAAATAACCTCTCACAACACAACACCCTCCATAATAACCACTCACAGCGCAACACCCTCCATCATAACCTCTCACAACACTACACCCTCCATCACAACCTCTCACAACACAACACCCTCCATCATAACCTACCTCAACACAACACAACACCCTCCATCATAACGTCTCACAACACAACACCATTCATAATAACCTCTCACAACACAACACCCTCCATAATAACCTCTCACAACACAACACCCTCCATCATAACGTCTCACAACACAACACCCTCCATAATAACCTCTCACAACATAACAACCTCCATCATAACCTCTCACAACACAACACCTTCCATCATAACGTCTCACAACATAACACCCTCCATATTTACCTCTCACAACACAACACAACACCCTCCATAATAACCTCTCACAACACAACCCCATCCATAATAACCTCTCACAACACAACACCCTCCATAATAATCTCTCACAACACAACACCCTCCATCATAACCTCTCACAACACAACACCTGCCATAATAACCTCTCACAACACAGCACCCTCCATCATAACCACTCACAACACAACACCATCCATAATAACCTCTCACAACACAACACCCTCCATAATAACCTCTCACAACACAACACTCTCCATCATAACGTCTCACAACACAACCCCATCCATAATAACCTCTCACAACACAACACAACACCCTCCATCATACCCTCTCACAGCACAACACCCTCCATCATAACCTCTCACAACACAACACCCTCCATCAAAAGTCTCATAACACAACACCCTCCATCACAACCTCTCACAACATAACACCCTCCATCATAACCTCTCACAACATAACACCCTCCATCATAACCTCTCACAACACAACACCTTCCATAATAACCTCTCACAACACAGCACCCTCCATCATAACCACTCACAACACAACACCCTCCATCACAACCTCTCACAACACAACACCCTCCATCATAACGTCTCACAACACAACACCATCCAAAATAACCTCTCACAACACAACACCCTCCATAATAACCTCTCACAACACAACACCCTCCATCATAACCACTCACAACACAACACCCTCCATCACAACCTCTCACAACGCACCACCCTCCATCATAACGTCTCACAACACAACACCATCCATAATAACCTCTCACAACACAACACCCTCCATAATAACCTCTCACAACACAACACTCTCCATCATAACGTCTCACAACACAACCCCATCCATAATAACCTCTCACAACACAACACAACACCCTCCATCATTCCCTCTCACAGCACAACACCCTCCATCATAACCTCTCACAACACAACACCCTCCATCAAAAGTCTCATAACACAACACCCTCCATCACAACCTCTCACAACATAACACCCTCCATCATAACCTCTCACAACATAACACCCTCCATCATAACCTCTCACAACACAACACCTTCCATAATAACCTCTCACAACACAGCACCCTCCATCATAACGTCTCACAACACAGCACCCTCCATCATAACGTCTCACAACACAACCCCATCCATAATAACCTCTCACAACACAACACAACACCCTCCATCTTACCCTCTCACAGCACAACACCCTCCATCATAACCTCTCACAACACAACACCCTGCATCAAAAGTCCCATAACACAACACCGTCCATCACAACCTCTCACAACATAACACCCTCCATCATAACCTCTCACAACATAACACCCTCCATCATAACCTCTCACAGCACAACACCCTCCATCATAACTTCTCACAGCTCGCTTCATCATAACCTCTCACAACACAACACAACACCCTCCATCATAACCTCTCACAACACAACACCCTCGATCATAACCTCTCACAACACAACATCCTCCATCATAACCTCTCACAACACAACACCCTCGATCATAACCTCTCACAACACAACATCCTCCATCATAACCTCTCACAACACAACACCCTCCATCATAACCTCTCACAACACCCTCCATCATAACCTCTCACAAGACGCTTCATCATAACCTCAAAATAATGTACAATATTGTGGGTGTATGTTTTACAGTTACACATTTACCTATTCTCTTTAGCCAAAGACAAGTTGACACAAATAATATTGAACGATAACACAAAGTTACCAAGATATTAATAACTAAATATAACATTATATATATAAGTGAACTATACCTTGTAGATGGCTAACGTAGAGTAGTGGCACGCCTTATATCCTTTACCTGATAAAATTAAAAGATAAATCCATGTCACGTTATGGTTAATTAGATTCACTCGAGCTCGGTGTCAATTCTCGCCTTGTGGTGCTTTGAGTAGTGCAGTGACCTCTGACCTTTGATCTTTTGGCCCAGCAGGTGTCTGGGGTCGTCATAATGAAAGTGTATTTTTACTGTGTTAAGCCTTTTATCTCTCTAACACTGTATACTGAGGGGTTGGTGAAGAAACACTTAAACATATGTCCTTTTACTCTCTCTCTCTCTGTCTCTCACAGACAAAAACACACACACACACACACACACACACACACACACACACACACACACACACACACACACACACACACTACTTTGCTGTCACTCGTACTCGAGTATGACGATCATCCAGCAATGATACAATGATATGAGTTATTAGGGATGAGTTTTGAGGTGACTAAAGAGACAGATAAGGGACCCGCAGCGTCTTTCACATTCGTTGCACATATGGAGGGCTCCATCTACTGCGGGAGGGACGGTGGCAGCGTCTTTCCAGCGTTGGCGCTTGTCTGCCTCGGTTTGCATTGACACCTCGTGCGGTACTCCTCCAAGCGTTACGATGTGGAGTAATCGACTCCCACGTAAGGTGGTCGATTTGGCACTTCTTCAGGTTTGTCTTAAGATTATCCTTATATCTTTTCAATTGCTCGCCGGCGCTACGTTTACTATTCGTTAGGTGACTGTAAAGTAGCTGCTTTGGCAGTCTACTGTCGTCCATGCGGGTAACATGGCCAATCCAACGTAGTTGCTCATGGATAATGGTAGCCGCGATGTTCCTACTGTTGGTGTCGGCAAGAATACTGGCATTTGTTCTCTTATCTTCCCAGGGAACACGGAGGATGGAAAATAGATTACGTTGATGAAAGTTTTCAAGTGCCCGGAGGTGCCTCCTGTATGTGACCCATGTCTCACTGCCATATAGCAGGGTGGGGAGGACCACTGCTCGATATACGTGCAGCTTTGTAGATGATTTCAGCTCCGTACAGCTGAAGACACGATTCTGGAGTCTGCCAAAGGCTTGGGATGCACATCTGATCCGATGCTGAATCTCTTCGTCGATGTCTGCGGTGGTGGACAGGTGGGAGCCGAGATACCGAAAGTGGGCAACATTAGAGAGGCTAGTACCGTTAAGCTGGATGGATGGTGGAGGTGTGTCTGAACCAGGGGCAGGTTGAAAGAGAATCTGAGTCTTATGTACAGTACATTCACCTCAAGGTCTAAGTGTACATGTCTGCATAGGTGTTCAGGATCTCCTGTAGATCGTCTTCAGTAATGGAAGCTGCCTACACCTTTGTTCTTGCCTGGAGTCGTCTTATGTGGAAAAGAGTCCCCCTTCACACGGTACTCAATGTTCACCCCGCTAGCTAAATTGGCACTGGCAGGAGAAAGGAAGGCATCCAAGAAGATGGAAAAGAGAGTTGGTGCCAGCACACACCCTTGTTTAACCCCTGTTTGGATGGGGAAGAACTCTGAATGGGTGCCGTTGTGCAGGACACTACCGTTCATGCCATCGTGGAGTTGCCTCACAATGGCGATGAATTTTGGTGGGCAGCCAAAACGGCCGAGGGTCCACCAGAGGGCTTCCCTGTCAAAGGCCTTTGAAAGCCATGTCCAGGTCACGACGCAGTTCTCTGGACTTTTCCTGTATCTGGCGGGCAGCAAAGATCACGTCAGTGATGCCACATGATGGTCTAAAACCACATTGAGATTCTGGGAGAAAGTTTTCCGCCTCAGGAAGAAGTCTGTTTCGGAGGACTCGGACGATAATCTTGTCAGCTACTGATAGCAGCGAGATCGCACGGTAGCTGCCACAGTCTGACCGGTCTCCCTTGTTATTATAAATATTGACAATGGAGGAGTCTTTTAGAGCTTGGAGAGATTTCCTCCTTTTCCCATATACACTCCAGGAGAGAGTAGAGACGGCTGGTAAGCCGAGGTCCTCCTGCTATATACACTTCGGCTGGGATTCCATCAGGCCCTGAGGCTTTGTTATTTTTCATCTTTTTGATGGCAGTAACTACCTCATCCAGGGATGGAGGATAGCTGAGTGGGTCAGCTCTGGACGCTGAGGGACCTGCTGGGAAGTCAAGACATCAACATTGATGCTTCTGTTGAGCAATGAATGGTAGTTTTCTTTCCAGCGCTAGAGGAGGCCTTCAACGTCTTAATTATGAGGTTACCGTCAGTTAAGCCTAGGGGGGCTGCGCCACGAGTGACTGGCCCATAAAATGTTTTAGTGGAAATGAAAAATTCACGCATCTGCTAGTTTTTGTTTCACATGCTTTATTTTTAAGCCAGTCGTTCTTTAGATTGCTAAGTTCCCGCTGGGCTGCCGCTTTCTTCTTGCATAAGGTATCAGCTTTGGTCCGAGACTGAGGGTTGTTCTGCCAGTCAGTAAAAGCAGCACATTTATCGTCGATGAGTACTTTGATTGCCGGGTCATTTTCATCAAACCAGTCCTGGTGTATTCTTTTGATCTGGCCGAGGATCTCACTGCTGATTTTTGTCATAACATATTAAGAGTATTCCATTCGGCACTGGGATTCACGTTTTTTGCTGCTGGGTTTTTAATAAGCCCAAGCTCGAACTGCTCTCTGAAAGCATGTGCTACCGCTGGATCCTCCAGACGCTTAATATTCAAACCTCTTCTGGAGGCTTGCTGCCTTTGCCGTTTTGGGGGGACGTGAAGTGAGAGCTTGGATCTGACAAGTCGATGATCAGTGTCAATGTGATCTGAGCCACACATGGCATGGTGATAAGGACATCTCGGCGATCTCTTTCTCTGACAGTGATGTAGTCAATGAGATGCCAGTGTTTGGATCGTGGGTGTTGCCACGAACCCTTGAACTTGTCGGCCTGCCTAAGCAAGGTATTGGTGATAGTGAGGTTGTGTGCAGCACACTTGCTGAGGAGGAGTAGGCAGTTAGGATTACACTTGCCTTGTCCATTTCTCCTTATGGTTCCCTGCCAAATATTAGTATCTCTTCCAACTCTGGCATTGAAGTCGCCAAGGAGCACAACCTTGTCTTCTCTGTGGATAGAGGTTAGCACTCTGTCAAGGTCGGCGTAAATGGCCTCCTTGATGTCTTCCTCTGCATCCAGTGTTGGGGCGTATGCACTGATGAAGAAGGCATGACGTGAGTGATTCAGTAGGGCTCAAAGCGTTATGAGACATTCGTTGATCCCAATAGGCATTTCAGTTAGCCTCTGTAGAATGCGTTGGTAGATGGCAAATCAACTCCATAAATGCCGTTTCTCTCCACAGCAGGCTTACCCTTCCAGAAGAAGGTGTAGTCAGACCCCCATTTTGTGAGTTGGCCCTCATCTGAGAGCCGGGACTCACTGATGGCTGCTATGTCGATGTTATACCTCGCCAGTTCTTTTGCCACAAGGGCAGTTCTTCTTTCAGGACGCTCATTTGTGCCAGTATCCAGAAGGGTCCTGACATTCCATTCAGCGGCCATAAGAGGTTTTATGGTTTGTATTTGTTTGGATCTGTGATTTTGGTTGTGTTTTCGACCGCATAAGGATAACCTTACTGGGTTTTTAGGCAGGCTATGTTTAGGGCACCTTTTCTAGCCCCCTTCCCATGTGGGGTGAGCAGAGTGGCTCCCCGAAAGGGCTGCTCAGTCGCACAGACAGGACCGGATTGCACTGCTGCCTAGATCCCAGTGCATAAACGATCATCTTATCTTTGCCGCCCATGTGCAG